>JAPSGF010000033.1:2100479-2130040 GCA_035772895.1 Perdix hodgsoniae
CTTTCTTTCTTTCTTTCTTTCTTTCTTTCTTTCTTTCTTTCTTTCTTGTGCTTGTGATTTTTATTAATATTATGTCACTGTGTCACTGAAAGAGGCATATAAACCTATGTATATAAAATAATCCTGTTTAATTACAAAAGTTTTGCTTCATTAAAAATGACTGTTGTCTTTTCATGGATAACCAGTCAACTACAATAAGTTTATTTAAAAATTACTGTTTTTTTTTGTTTTGGGTTTTTTTTTTTTTGTTTTTTTTTGGTGTTTTAACTATTCTACCACACCTTAAAAACAGGCAAACAAAAAAAAACAGAACAGTGAAAAGAAAGAAGAAAGACTTTAGTATGGTTCTTGGTGCCCTCTATTTTGCTACAGGAGGTAATCTCTTCAAGACCAAAAGCAGGTACTGGATGGAGGCCATATGGATATTTCTGCCTTTATATTGCACTGGGAAGAGGGATGGATGAGATGCTGTGACAGTCTGGAAGGTTTTTATCTGAATGTTTAGGTGGTAAACGTGTTTTAAGATTGTTTAGATTAGATATATGCACGTAGGAAGACAAGTATCCTTAAAACACCTCTGAGTTGTGCTTTGTTGGAACTGATGTTTCTTCCTAGGTTTATTTTCTGTGGCAGATTCATGCTGTTGCTGGTAGAGATGGCGTTAAGAGATTGTTGCAGATGTCTCATCGCAAACTTATATTCTGTCAAACAATAACTGAAATTTCTTTTCTATTCCCTGTGGTTAAAAGAAGACAAAGAATGCTCTAATTGAGGAAACTGAACTTCATCTTTCTAATGTCAGAGCTGAAACTATACTAACCTCACAGTTGTTTCCAAACTATGTGCCAAGTAATTGGAGGACAGAACTGAAACAACAGATCTAGGCATGCAATTCCGCTCTTCCTCCCCTCCAAGAATACAGGTTGACCACAAACTATATTTTTTTAAACAATGGATAAATATATAATATATCTTTATCTATTAGCTGTTTCCTCAGTCACAAGCATGTAACCATTAGAAAAAGGAACAGGAAACTCCTCTTTTTCATGAATCACACTGCTGATCAGCATCTCTCTGTTACAAATATAAATTTAATATATTAAGAAAAGTTTTTCATCAACAATAGCTATGTATTCAAACCTACTAAAAATGTTAGCTTTTATGAAGTGTAGATGCTGAAAATATAGAAATGTCATGCATCTTTTACTACTGCTTTATGATCAGAATTGTACCAGAAGAGGACCAGAGGAAAAGTAAGTTGAGGACAATCTTACTCTATATTTTATGGTGTTATCATTTTAAAATATGATACAGAACTGTAATTAACTTTTAGAGATAGAAAAAAAAGAAGTCATACTTATTTTTTTCTGAAGTTTTCCATTGTTGGACCAGCATGTGTTAGTGAAGTGTGAACTGGTGTCTGTTAGGCTTTTAATTAACTGGTAGTAACATGTATACTCAACAGTTCTGTCACAAAGCAGTCAGTTTAATTTTGTAGAACAAATTATTACAATTTCAGTGCTAAAAAAATCTGAATGCTTAGGTATCCATTGATCCCAGCTTATTCATTTTAAAACAAAGTTGATTGAGGTACCATATCGTAGATGTTTACACAATTTTAGAAGTATTTACTCCATAGTGCTTTTGACTACAGAGCCTTTGTCATGCTCATTTGCTGTAATGCCTGCCCAATGCAGATGGTTTAGTGGGAGTTATTGGTAATAGGTGAACGGTTGGACTGGATGATCTTTTAGGTCTTTTCCAACCTTGGTGATTCTAGGATTCTACATACAAGACTGTCTATAATGTAGGTATGTTCTTATTGGTAGATGGAGAAGAATATGAATAGCGTGGATGGTCTTTTAGTAATGTTAGGAATACTAGGTCCTTGATAAAGATCCTAAAGAGCACTAGACCCATGAAGAACCTGCTAGGGATGCAATTTGTCACTGTCTTTCACCTGGACACAGAACCATTGACTGCAACCCAATGGCTGTGACCATTCAACCAATTCTTTATCTACCGAACAGTCCGTTCTTCAAATCTGTATCTTTCCAATGTAGAGAGATGGCTGTGGTGTGGCATCATATCAAATATCTTGCAGAAATCCAGACAGATAACATTAGTTGCTCCTCCTTTGTTCACTGTTACTTTGTCATAGAAGGCTACCATTTTGGTCAGGCATGATCTGCCTTTGGAAAGGCTGACTTTGGCTGGCTGTCTCAGATCACCGTCTTGCCTTGCATGCTTCATGGAAGATTTAATCTGTGATTTTCCCAGACATAGACATGAGACTCGCCGTTCTGTAGTTTCTCAGGTCTTCTTTTATCCCTTTCTGTTTCCCTTTTTTCAGTCACCAGGGACTTCACCTGGCAACCATGACTTTTCAAATATGATGAAGATAGGTTTAGCAACCACATCAGCTGGTTCCTTCACAACCCTGGGATGCTTGTTGTAGATCCCATAGAGCTGTATATCTTCAATTTCATCAAGTGTTTTTGGACTTGCTCTTCTCTTTATAGCAGGAGAGATTTTGTTTGCATAATACCCATCTGGAGATAGAAAGAAAAAATGAACAAAAGAAATAATAATGTATGAATGACAGCAATGTAATTACCAACTAGGGCTGGATTATCCATGCTTAGATTATGTGTTTGGTTTTCTGTATTTTTTTTGTTTTTTGTTTTCCCCTTAAAATATGTAGTATTTGCTGAAATTAACTTGTCCATTTTGGAATTTATTTTGCATATAAACCAGAACTTGTTTTGAATATGGATTTAATTCACTGATTTATGAAAAAGCAACTCTACTGAGCTTTTTCCCAAAACGTAATGTGTGCTAGAGCTAAAAAGAAGGGCAAACTGTGTGGGAACAAAGGAGTTTAGACTCATGGATATAGTTTTTGTGTTAAGACATAACAAGTAAGCAAATGTGAAGCCCAAACAGTAATTTTCTAGCCTTGCAGGTATTCAGAGTCTTCTAGGCATCCTAAAACAACAAACAAACTGGAAAATGGAGATGTCACAGTGAATAGTATTATTTGGAGATGAGTTTGAGTTATTTTTTATTTACTTTCTCAATTTATCTTTATTGCTTTAAAACAATAACAACTCAAACCCTGAGGCATGTGCAACTCTCCACCTGCAGACAAACATAGCTTGTCTGTCTTTAATTCTATCTGCAGTCCAACTCATAGATTGATTCTTTCTTTTTGTCTTACATTTTATAAACCTTTCTTGATGGTGGTTTGTTTTTTAATAATACAGAAGTGTTTCATATTTTTTTTCAGGTAAATTGGGCCTGAATTGTGCTGTGGCCTTTAAAGTTGTCTATCAGCAGTGATATGTGTCAGTTGTGATGCAATGAATTGACAATGTCTAGTTTACCTAGTTTGTTGTTTAATCTTCTTTGTTCCATTAATTATTCAGGGATTTGATTCCACCCCTTTCCTGTTCCTTTTTTTTTCCCCCTTTTAGTATTGTGGCAATATCTAGAGGCCAACGTCTTGTTGTGTATGAGGTTTTGTAGAAACATCATAGATTGTTATACCCAGGGTAGCAGGAGTTGCTCTATCCATAAATGTAAAGCAAGTTCTGCATTCCCTTCACATACAACTTCAATCTTCTCTCTATGTTCTTAGTCCATTCCACTTTTTTTTTTGGTGCCATCTTCTCCTTTTTACTTTTAGACCTTCTCTTGCTGGACCTCAATGAATCTCATGCCGGTGAGCTCTATTGGCACAGCGTCAGTAAGCCGTACTGCATTCTTTTTTCTTTTTGAGACTTGTTCTCCTGCCTGGGTTCCTCTCTTCCCATCAGATAGAAACATTCTTGGCTCTATCCAGTAGATTTGATTACTGGATGTGTGCTCTTATTTTCACTCATCTAGCTGTGTTCATGGCTGTGTAGCAGGAACTGTGTGGTTTTTAAGACATATTTTCTTGGCTGGTGAAAGGGAAAGAAAAAGGGAGAGAATGGTTGCTCTTTTTTTTTTTTTAAATCTCAAGAATGTGCAGTTATCTGGAACAAAACAGTCCCTCTGTTTCTGTTAACCTTGCTAAGGTGTTGGGTATGCTTGTTTATTAACCTCTTAATACCATGACTAGCAGGTAAAACCATTTCCAGAAAATATGGTTCATCAGTATTTTACTGGAACATTTATTGTACACTATGGTTGATGTGAGAAGCATGGTGGATAAAGCCAATTACTACTGAATGGATCCATGTTAGTTTTTTTGTTTGTTTGTTTTTCCTTTGCTTTCACTTAAGGTGAAAATGATTACTGGCTCCCTGTTAGCTAGGACATGTCAGGAAAAGCCAAGTGTTAAACCTTTTCATTTTGTTTCCTGGCTTTCCAGTGTTTTAATGAAATCTCTCAGACATTAATGTCCCCTTGAAAACGTGCTGCTATTCAGAGTCCAAAAAATAGTTAAAGAATCACATTCCAGTGGGTATCATTGGTTATCAACAGAAGAGTAAAAATTCAACAAAAGTAGTGATGCTATCCTTGTATCTTGCACCTTGCTTCAGCTGATTTGAATTAACTTCATCACTCATGCGAGAGATTTAATGGCTGAAAGCATTTTGTGGTATTTGTCAGAAATGTAATCTAAACTGCTGCAGTAGAGGAACACCTGATCAGGTTTTCAGTGACAAGAGACTAGCTGTTTCAGTTTTGAAGTTAGCCTTGACTTTTCAGCATGAGAAAACAAATCCCTTGTTGGTGTTCGCAGGCAGCAGGGTGCAGCTCTCTGAACATTGTTGGTGCAATGGTATGTGACACTTGAGAGGTCACAGTTTGTGGCCATACAAGACGTGCAGTTTTGAAGCTGAGCTATGCAAATTTCAGCACCAAAAGGCTGTGAAAGCATTTTTCCTGAGAGGTACATAATACAACTGTTGACATGTCATAGATATAATCTGTCAATAATTAAGGGAACAAAGCTTTGCAAGCTTACTATCCTTTCTGCTTTATTTGTGTTTATCATGTGGAGTTGCTTTGTTTTCCTGCAAATGGCAAAAATGCATCTTGTAAAGACTCACTTTTAGTCAGCTACACTTGCTTTTGAAGTTTTATGTGGTGGCTACTACTAAGTATTGAAAGATATATCCAGCATTCTTTTACTTCTTTATGCACGTTTCACGGTACTTTTTTGAGGAACATGGAGAATTTCTGGTACATTGACTAAAGTGTGTTGGAGTGTGTAGGAGGAAAGAGGAGAAACAAACGAAAAAGAACTGGAGTGCTTTTGAGAGAAGTGATTAACTCAGCTTTTGGAATTTGAGGAAATAGAATTCTTTGCATTTGGAATATCACTTATGAGAGCAACAATGCCTAAGCACTAGTTCTTATGCATGTTCTTCTGTAGAAAATGTTATGCATGTACATAGAGACAGTAAATAATAATATGAACTTGGGCATACACATACCTTTACTATACAGCCGTACCCACTGGTGGTTACTCAGTCTGACTTTAATCTTTCTTTGGACATAAACAAGTGTGTTTATTGCTGTGTTATCATTCTTTATATTTTTAATTGGGGGTACATAGCAGGTTAATGACAGAAGAAAATAATTTGCATCATGTAAGTAACTAGCAAGATCCTATATATTTATGGAAATTATTCTAGTTTTTGCTTATGACAGAAAAAAATGTTAGTAATGATGCATAAATCTTACACTCCTGGATTACTTTAGTATTTCTTATTAGTAAAGTGTCTTAAAAAAATATTAGTAAAATGTCTTTAGAAATAATACACTTGAAAAAATCAACAGTGGTATTAGTGCTTATTACTCATATCATTGATGCAGCTTCTTAATGGCCCTGAGGATGTATTTTTTGTATTAATTCAGGACAGTACAAGGTACAGTCATATCAAGCAAAGTTAAGTCTCTGTAAAGATTTAACGGAACTAAAATTGAGTTCTGCCATACCAAGTTTGAGGGGATCAAAATCAGACATCTGTAGCCTCTGAAAAGCAGGGTAAAAAGAAAAAAGGAAAGAGAGGACTAAGTGGATAAGAGCCCTTGATAGTTTTGGTTGTTTCTCTACATTCTAGGAGGGAGATTACATATTAAACTATGCATTACATTTATGGAAACAAAATATATGTTGAGTTTCTTATCATTTTTATATAAAAATATGGAAATACTGTACAGAGATGTGCAATAAAGCAAGTCTTTCACTGTTGCAACTGATTATCTTTTTTTTCTTGGGGGATTATGCTGAATGAAGTGGGGGATATATACTTTCCCTTTCCTTTAAGGAGTTAAAAAGAACAGTGCTGCTGTGTTAACATAAGGGAAGATAGCCATTGATTATGCTGCATGCTGTGCTAATTTTGTGAGGCACTGACATTCATCTAAAGAGGTATAAACACTGCAGCCAGTTATAGGTGGAGACACTGTGTACTAATGGAATAGACATCAGTGAATTGCTTTGACTTTAAGTTGGGATGGTGTGTTTTCACCTCTGCAATTTATACATCTTTCACATTGTATAATCAATTAACATACAGGTGTTATAATTAAGAAATATACAAGAGAGTTTCACCAAACCGTTTATTACATCTAAAAGAACAGAGGGCTTACACTCATCCTGGGCTTACTGGAAAACTCCAAAAGGAGGAATCTCCAGAAAAAGATCCTTCTCCTGGTAGTCAGCTCTTAAATGGGTCTAGGAGAGGTGGAGCCAAGCTCCACCCCTTCTGGTAGCACAGGTGAATTGCCTTCACCTGTGCTCCGGTGGCTGACTGGTTGCTCACCTCAGGTGTCAATCAGAGGTGAGCAACGAGTCAGCTACAGGAGCACAGGTTCAGCAGTTCCCATACACACATACATCTTCATTTAGTCTTTATTCAGCTATTCTTATGTGGTCATATTATGCCTAGAGGTTTCACATCTGGATGCATATTTTGTAGCAGAGAGGCCAGTCCAGATGTGTTAGTACTTAGCTGAAAGAATTATAACAGAGGATGTGGATTTATAGTGCAACAGTGTTTAGGAGTATACAAGATGATGGCATGGTTGTACTTCTCTTACCAATCACCATAATACTATTTTTCACATCTTCCAAACAGGTTTATAGAGCTATGAAATTCCACGTTTCCCCAACACTATGAGGCAGGTTAGGATATTGTCTTGCCTAGAAGAATGTTTTATTTCTCAACAAAAAATCTTGATAGCATCTCAACAGCATGGAATTTCTGCTAGTAACTCTTGTTAAGTTTCTCTTGGTACCTGTCATCCTGAGCATTCAAATGATGGTGTTAATTGCATCCTTATTGCAGTATGGATTTGTGCTGTTCCTTTCCTTTTTTTTCTTTCCTGCTACTGACAGAATGATTAATACAAATTATTTCTTGCATATTTTGAAGATTGCTCCTTTTTGATTATTTTCTTTCTAAAACTACATTGCAAAACAAACCACTAAATTTTTGAGCACAAAAACTCACATATTATTTCATAGTCATATCAAAAGCTTAACTTAAAGCTAAATCATGAAGTGTTGAGAAGAACATAAGTAACATGAACTAGTTCCTGCATTTTGTGAACTTTTACGATGTTCTTCTTCTTTTTATTTTTTTCTTCTCTTTTTTTTTTCTTTTCTTTTTTTTTTCTAACAAGAAGTTAGAAAAACCTGAAAGTTTTCCATAGTGGAAAATGGAACTAAAGCCAACTATGTTAAATTATCTGGTGTTTTTGCTCACTTGAATGTTCTGGGAGGGCTGACACTTAAATTGCATACAGCAAAGAATTCTATGCCTGCTGTACAGGTGATGGCATTAAGTGATACATCAAATAGACTTGAACACCCAGCAGGCTAAGATAGCATTGCCATTGTATTAGAACCTCTGTCCTGCCACTGCTTCTCTTTCAACCTCTTATTAACCTCGCTGGTTGGAAGTATAGGGATAAAGTCAAATTCAGAGTAGTTATGTCCTTCTAGCAACACTAAGATGTATGTTTTGATAGCATTGTATAGCTAAATCCTTAAACAACTCCCATTGATAATAATAGGAACCCCGCAGCAAAATCCCAGAATGGTGCCTTGAACATGTGTCTCTCACTTCCTTCAGCTATCTCCCAAATCTGGTTTCAAGGAGAGGGCTAAGAGGTCTTTATTGAAACAAAACAACCAAGCAGGGTAAGAGTTAACACAGGCATTGTGTCCCAAGTTATCTGATCTATTTGGTTATAGAGGGCCTTGTGGTATGCCAGTCCTTTCCTTTAATATGGGAAGATACATTTTATAGCGATGTGGCAACGAAAGCTAATGGTGTTGTGAATGTTTCTCCTTTACTGTTTGTGATAGAAGAGCCATCGATCTGTTCTTGTATTACACTCCAAATGTTGTTCACTGAAAAGAAGAAGGAATTTTATAGACTGTAGGATTAGTTCTCCTTTCATACACAGCTTTACTTATTTCCAGATGGTTCACTTGTTTGAGCTGTTTCACAAGTTTTTGGAGTTACCATAGTTCTAGGCATTTGCAAAATTCATGTCCTGACATTTTTTTTGAATCTTACTAAATCATTAGTCTCATTAACTTTCTGTGATAATAAGCATCCATGTCTACAATATAAAAGACACATTAAATTAAAATCGATGTCAATACTTAACAAGAACCTGTCTATTGATAATTTTGCAAACAAGATTCTTGCCTTTTTTAACTTAAGATATAAAATGAGTTAGTAACTTCACTTATGAAAAAACAAGCACACACACACACAAAAAAGCCAAACGTAACCTGCTAGATGTAACCTGTTAGACTAACAAAGAGAAACTAACAACCGAACCTGTTAGTGTCATATGTAACTTTAGGCTGCATTCTGTAGCTTTTGATTTTCTAAGGAAAAAAAACCTGCCAGATTGCAGAATTAATGTTATGCCAGCTACAGGAGTTGTATGGATGCATATGGGCTTGGGGATTTAGATTATGTGCCTACTCAAATTTTGTTCCTTTGCATTCTTGCTGGTACTTATTTCCTGAAAGTAAGTTAACATCTTCCTTTTAGTTTTTTTTTATACACAACATATGTTTCTTGTACATTGTATTTTATACAAGCATAATGAAAATCAATCAAAATTTAAAGTGCTCTAAGTCTGAGTAACACCAAATTGCACTGTTATATTTTATTTATTTAATTCTCATATAGTGTAAATTATGCTGATTCCTCTTTTTTTCCATTATATCTATTCACCAATAAGGGAATTTAGGAGATGAGTGTTTCATTTCCAGTTCTTACCTTTATCAGCTTTGTGTCTCTGGGATTAAAGTCCAATATTTCAAATTAGAGAGGTAACAGCCATACTTTTCATGAGTATTTTGAAGATAATTGCATTAATACTGGTTTAATGCTCATCAAATACATTAAGATAAATTATTCATACAATTCACTTTTTTTTCTTTTCTTTTTTTTTTTTTTTGTCCAGACTCCTACATAAACTACCAAAGCTTTTCTGGCAAAACAAGAATAATGTATGGAGGAAAATTTTCACTGTTTTCTCTAATTCAGTGTTTGCTTGAGCACTTAGCTTTTCTTTTGCATAAAAGCTGTTACGTCAGTCAGAATGAAGAAAGCAGCTTTGTCTCAAAATGATTCATGCTGGCCACATTATAGTCCCTCTGCACATCTTATTTCAATCTCCCTTGGCTTTATTTATTCTTAGGACAAGTTACTGATCCTCAAAAATGACTGGATTGGAAATTACTTTTGAAGTATGCCACCACTTGCAAGTTGGCTCAGTGTCTCTTCAGGCAGGCTCCTGACAGCTGTAAGTGGCACCAATGACTAGACATATATTTTTGCCCCCAGAGCAGACTGTTACTGATCACAGGCACAGATTTAGATTTCTCAGGCAATCTCCAAGGTGCAGAATCAGTTTCTGATAACACTGTTCATCAAGGGCTTTGCACGTTGATCATGCTTCAATGTGTCAACTGTTGATAATACCTCAGATGACTGGTCATCCTCTTGCATAACTAATCTGATTGTAACAGTTTCCCTTTTCTAGCTAAGTCCTTTAAGAAAGCAAGTAATGGAAGGTTAACACTTGTCATGTGTGTTCCTCCTTACTTTCAGTTAAAATAAAGAAATTAAAAAAAAAAAAAACAAACAAAAAAAAACCAAACCAAACCCTCTGAAGAGTTTGTGGGGATTTGCAGAGAAGCCTGAATTTCACAGCACCTGTTGTTTGGACCATAACTTCTGACAAAGCAGACTCCTAGCTCTGCAGCAAGACTTCACCTTTTGTGTCTGGAGACCAAGGTGAATTCAGCCATGTGCCTATGGATCAGGGATTTCCTTTGCCTGTGTAGAGAAGCCCACTCACAAGAAGAGCTGGCACAAGCACTGCATATGGAAGCTCAGCATCCCTCTTCTGGGAGGGGTGCATTTATGTCATGTGCCTCCTGCATTAAATCCGGGGAATGTTATGAAATAACTTGGTCACTGGATTTTGGCATCACGTAGGTGTGTTAAATCAAGGAGCACGCTATGATACAAGCTGCGGTAGTGAATGTCGCAGGGAAGGTTGTTACTGTGTTGAGTGCACAGTTTGACTTGGGAATAATCCAAATCTTTTCACAATTATCAATACATTTCAAACAGCAGCTTACACTGAATGCACACATATTTATACCAGGAAACCTGTAATTTATTAATCCTAGCTATTAAAGTAATACATAGGGTTCTTTGATTGATGTTTGGCTCTGCTTCCTGGGAATTATGCAAAGGGAAAAGATCTAATATAAATGGTACTCAAGTTTTCTCCATTATACAGAGGAATTGTTTAGATATCTTCATCTGGATATTCTCCTGGTTACATGTCTGTGGCTGAATTGATCAGTCTTTTTTGTCCTTTGCCAGTTAAAATAGGCATTACAGAAATCATTCCTTTCGCCAGTAACCTGCCTGTGGGGAGAAGTTCAAAAGGCTGTAGTGCAGTTGTGTTAACTGCCAGTGTGCAGATGGGGTGGAACAGCAGGTGACAGTGAAAACCGTCTCTCCAAAATACCCTTTCTTGCATCATTTCTATACTGTCTGAATTCCACTGTTCTCTTCCTGCTCTTCACTCAGGTCATGCTCTTGGTCAGCTGTGAGCCCAGTAGTATTACTTCTCTCCACATCCTTCAGGCCTTAACTCAATGCTGTAGGAGCTCCCTGGGGAAGTCAGAGTGTGGTTTGAGCAATTCTTATAGGAGCGTTTCTTCTCATGTTTCCAGCTTTGTAGATGCAAGGTAGTAGCTGGAATGTGTGGGGTTGTTATTTGTTGTTGTTGTTTGCACCTGCACAGAGAAGGAAGCCACCTACTGGACTCTAAATGCTAAATGCTCTTCTCACATGTTTTGTCTTGAAAGACCACTGAGAATTTCTGTTGGAAAACTGAAGCCCTCTGTTGAGACAGTTGGGATGAAAAGCCAAAAATAATGCTTACTTCACAGCAAGGCTTCACACAGACAAACTGCTCTATGTGTTTCCCAGGAGTGGGTGCCCCATTGATCAGAGTGCTGCAGGGTTGCAGCATGAGGTGAGGCTGAGGCTGTCCTGTGTTAGCCACAGCCAGATCCAAAGGCCCCAGAGCAGGATGCTAAGTGCTAAAATCCTGACCTGACTGCTAGTTTACGAGATGCAATGAATATGTTATTTACCAGTGGATGGAGGTTTTCTGTGCTTTAGGTAGAACTTTCCTGTGTAACAAGATGGCAGAGGTACCCATCATTGTCAGTCCTTAGCTGCCAAGCTGCTTTCATCAGAAGCACACAGCCGCCTGTACTGACACTGCCTCCCTGAGAGATTTCGCCTGTGGGCTGTGGGGACTGTCATCCTGCTCCTGACATCTTGTAGTTAGTATTTAGACATCTTGTGCTTAGAGGACTTTTTGACTTTGCTTTTTCTTTCAAACACAGTGATTTTTTTTTTTTTTTCTGTTTGAGAGGTAACCTGAGGTTAGAGAACAGATGAACAGAATTGTAGTTGGGTAGCACAGACTTCCCTTGTGGTTGCTGGCTGCATATTGCGCTGAAATACTACCAAATAATGGTCTCAATTAAAAGTAGACTCTCTTGTTCTATTCCAGTTCTGGGGTTAGGGCTTCAGAAATTCCAAGTGTGTTCCAGATGCTTATTTTTAATGCAGCAAACATTCTTGCTGCTTATTCGGTCCTCTTCTCAGCAATTGCACTTCTTAAAGTTGTGGGTGCCCCATCCCTGGAAGTGCGCAATACCAGGTTGGATGAGGCCTTGGGCAGCCTGAGCTGGTGGGAGGCAGCAGGGTTCGGGGGCTGAATCGTGTATGAAGTTCCCTCAACCTAAGGTATTCTATGATCATAAATAAGGAGGTTAAGGAAGCTGGAAATTACCATCCTTGTCTCTGGGTCCAAGGAATTTGAACACTCAACAGTATAATAGGACTTGTCAATCTTTAGATAGACCCACTTTATTTTAAGATAAACCATGTTTAGAAATAGATCCATCTTTTGGTTTGTGGTAGGTTTTGTACTAGTATCAAGGCATCAAAAATTGCGACTGGAAACAAAGAGATTCAATGCATATACAGGAAAAAGAAGAAGTGGTAAGGCAGCAATTAAGTTCAGACAGCTCAGTCACAGCAACAGTTAATAATAGCCTGTGAACGCACACCAGGTCAAGTACATGTGGTTAACAGCCCATGCAAATTTGCCTAAAGTATCTTGTTCCTAAATAAATGAGAGACAGGTAAATGAAATTAGGTTTATGATGGTGTACTGCAAGGTAAAAATGCTTACAGCACTGTAGTTACTGAAATAGATGCTTTATCTTATGTTTACATGCCTGTACAATCAGTTTAATTAGTAATTACTGTTAAAAGTGTATCAATCATTTTTCCTCATTAGGAAGACTATGTTGAGCCTGAAAACAGGATGAATTCTGGATAAGAGGTAGACACAACTGGATAGGAAACAAAGGTGAAAATAACTCTTCGATAAGGTTCTTCAAGGGATAAATGAAGATATGTTTATTAGTAGAACTAAACAAGCTTTTAACTGACAAAGACTTTGGGCAAATATATTTTATATATTCTTAAAACTAGTTCATGAAAAAAAGTTGTTAAATGTAACTCCTCAGTAATATTGTAAAGGGCAACTTTTCTATTCTAAGGGCAACTATTAAACAAAAAAATCCCCCAAAATGTATGTAATATTATGTATGTGAATAATTTGTTATTTTACTATAAAATAATTTATCCTTACCTGCTTTTATTAATCATGTCTTCTAAATTGTAGACTTTATTGGGTCTGTAGTCAGCAAAATTTCCAAGAAAATCTGAATTTTGAGAGGGAGAAAATACCCCATTATCTCACTATTCCCTTGTAGGGTTCTGTGGCTTGCTGCTTTCATGTAACATAAAGGGGTGGAAGTGCTTCAGTAAATTTTATTCTGTGTCTTTGGCAACACTGTTATATCTCGGTAGTTCACAATCAAGCTAGTCAGGTGCTGGGCTGTGAATTTCCAAGTTTCCAGTACTTCTCCAGAAATTAGCACCAGTGATAACTAAACTTCACTTATTTCAATTTTATTTACACACCTGCTTTATGTCAGCCCACATGCTAGTCTTATGTTGCCACAAATTTAAGCAGTAATATTGGATGCTATAATTTTGCTCTCTTAAACCAATGCTACTTCTCCACGGAAGGCTACAAATCAAAACTTAGGAAGTTCTGCTTCATTGTCAGAGCATTTGGGATCATGAGAATTACTAGAATAGAAAAGATCGAGTCAATATTTGCACAGTGTTTGGCATCTGTATTGCATTAGGGTAGTTTAGTTAACAGGAACGTCTGTTGTGTATAACTGAGCTGCAGGTCTTCGAAACATCTGAAAGTCAGATGACTTGCTTAGGATCTTAAATTTCAGCTGAGATGTAATTCTGTGGCCTGAAACTTACAGATGGTACAGAGTATGGATGCCAAAGTCCAGTGTGTTGTTTGAAAATTCAGAGCATAATTCAGAAGCTGAAGATGTACCAAGCATGTGTGGCAAAGATCATCGTTAACTAATGCTTTTGATGTAACATAATGTATTCTGGGAATTTATGAGAATTTGAGGGACTAAGGCTTCTGGTATTATCTCTTAGAAAAATACAGAACAAAGTATGATCACTTTTAAAGAAAACAGCCATACCAATTAAATAAGGGTGTAGAAAACCATTCTACAATACATGTGATGCAGTCCTGGAAGTAGAAATATTATTCTAAATGTAGATGTATTTTTAAGCTACTGTACATTTCATTTGATGCTTAGTATAGCTAACCTGACTTTTTTTTTTTTTCCTGAATATAATTAATGTAGGCTATTGTAATACATATTTTCTCTGATGGGATGAGTTAAAGAAAAAATGCAGTACAGTGTAGTTCATAAAATAAGAGAAAAATCTGTTCATTTCTAGAGTTATTTATTTAGTTCAATGCACTGCTTGAAATCTGTCTTCCCCAGAAGAAATGAGCTAATTTTGTTTTCCCAGTAAAAACTTACTTATTTTCTTTAAGCAAAGCTGTGATTCAAATTCCTCCATGAATACTTGAGGATTTCAGACATTATCTTGTTGCAAAAGCTTCAAATTAGCACTAATGTACTTGACATTCTGAGTGGAGACCTTAAATACTTGAAGCTATGGATTTTATGTTCATACCTTAAAAATTGCATTACTATTCTGCTGTCTTAAGGACTCTATTTTTGTAATGATGCTTATTTTTATACAATTTGAAGTCCTAAGTCAGTTATTTAAGCTGAAGTGAGAAATTTAATAATTAGCTGGCATATTTGGAGTCGCTGGAGTTTGAATTTTAGACAGAGGCAAATACAGAGGAGTCTTTGACAGCTTATTATTTTGACTGTAACAGTAACAGCGAGCCGGTTGCAGAGATATGCTTTAGTTAATATGAATGGATTTAACAATTTTTTTACTCTTAGTTTTTGGAAAAATCTGCTTTGGAGAAAGGCATTTGCTTAGTTTCTTGTGATTTTTTTTTTTTTTTCAGTGTGTCCAATCTAGCTATTTACGTTTGGAAAAAAAATATTTTATAAACATGTTGAACACATATTAAAATTGTATTTTGTATCATATAAAATTCAGTGTGATTCCTTTCATTAAAAATGTTATTTGGGAGTTTAATACCATGACTGAAATGAATAACTTTGATTCAAACAAATGTGTAATATCCAAAGATAAAGGAAAAATAAAAGCTCGTTTGGTTCTTTTGTGGTAGCATTGAATAGTGTTTTGTGAAAACTGATATACAGCAAGGCTGTCAAACATACGGCTATTGCATTAAAATTTTTCATTTTGCATTGGAAAATGAAACATTTGCACCTTGCTACCAATAGTATTACCTTTACAAAATTTAGGGAAATCAAGGGAAAACCACACATCTGCAGGCAACATAATCTAGCTTTTATAAGGAAATGTGGGCTGTACAGTGGCAGACACCAGAGAGATAAACAAAAATTAAAAAATGATTATGCTAAAGACACAAAAGGGACAAGGTTACCGTAAGTGTAATGTGTTTAATCTGAGGAAATTGTTAGAAACATCACTGTGTTTACAATAGAGTCTCAATTACCTTTCCCCTGGTGTTGTTGTCGTTTGTTGTTTTGTTTTTTTTTTCATATAGAAAACAATGAAACCTGAAAGTCACTCCGAAAAAGATATATTTTATCATATTTGGAAAATGTACCATTCAAAATACCGATGATATCAGAAAACAACAGCTTTCCTGGGAAAGGTAGATACCCACACTTCAGGGCAGGTATTAAAATGTGAAATTGTGATTTTTTGGTAGCAGACAGAAGTTCTGTTCCTTTTGGATTCATTAGTATTGTTGTGCGTTCCTGGATGAATATGTCCTACGTATCCATCTACTGAAAACAGTCCAAAGACGAAACTTGCAGAACATGGGGCGCCAACTGCAAAATGATTTTATTTCAACTACAAGCAGATGATTGTTAATAACACAAATTTACCTTGCCTTCGTGTTCAGAATGCGTATGTGTTTTTGTAAGCTCTCTACCCAGAATTTATAAATAGGAAATAAAATTACCCTCGAAAGCCAAACACCTTCTCCTTGTCGCCATATGCTGCGTCTTTTCCCCTAGGTTTTGTATACTGTCTGCTGAAGAATGGTGTCTTTCTTTTCGTGTTGCTCTGTCGGTGGTCATAACAGCTATTCTCTTCATGAATATGTAAATCCCATGCATAAAATCACAAAAATTAGCATGGCGATTCCGGTTATAGAATGTGCCCAATTACATCTGTCTAATACGTGAATGGTGATGATTTAATCTTTTGGCTATATGAGCAGACTCAGGTACTGTTACAAGAGATGCTGTAATTACAGAATACCCAAACATGCAGACTGGATGCATGCACATGCTGGGGGTTCATCGGGCTTTTAATAAGAACCGGGCATCTGATGCGTGGCTGTGATGGAGTGCGTGCAGATTCATTTACAGGCGCTTACTCTGATGTTTAGTGACAAGGGAGAAAAATGCCGTAGGTCTGCAATAACCCTTCCCCTTACTAACAGAGACTCATCTGCATTTTTTTTTATTTTTTTATTTCCTACCGAATGCCGTCAATTAAAACTAAATGAATGAAAAAGTTAAGAGAAATAGAAGGAGAAAATGGTGACCGTCTTTACGAGTCATCCTTAACTCATCTGGTTTATCGGGAATGGGTGTTGGAGCAGGGGAATGATGTGCAGAAAACAAAAACAAAAAGGCACAACCAGCAATTGATGCATTTTTGTATTTAAATAAGCAGGCGTGCTCATGCATATTTATATGACGTGCATGCCTATGCGCCGCTCTGAGCAGTGGCACTGCGGCTTGGCTGCAGTAATTAGGCTGATGTAATTATAGGAAAACAAAGCGAGCTTCTCTTGATATTTTTTCTATACAGTGGGAACATTAAAGACATATGCGTATTCCAGCATAGGAAAAATGAACCTGAACTGCTGTCAGAGGCTAGGAGGACAGTGTGGCCAGTGCACCTATTGTGTCACTGCTGCAGAAAGCAGCTTAGCGATTGGCCACTGTCTGCAGCACATAATACTGACTGGTTATAAAGGACTTGTCTAGAGGAAAGCCTGTAGGTACTCCATTGTCTGGCAAAGTTGATATGACTGCATTCTTTTTGCAGGGGGTCAGACAGCTGAACTGTAAAAGCTGCACAGATTTTTTTTTTTTTCCTCTCTCTCTCCATCTCTTTCTCTCTCTTCCATACGGCATTTTTCTTTCATGCCCTGTCTCAGTTTGCATAGTTAAAGAGAATGCTAATTAAGATCCCTTGTCTTAACCTGAAAATAATGCCTTGGATGTAAATAGAAAACTGGTGATAGTTTAAAATGTTCTTCCGTAGCACCAAGATATCAGTTACTATTCTAAGGGGGAAAAAAAATGAAGATTTTTTTTTTGTAATCAAGGTAAACAAAGAAGTTGTTGCTTCTTTTTCTTCCTTTCTTTCATCCTTTCCTGTTCTTTTTGTTTGTTTGTTTGTTTGTTTGTTTTTTCTTATATTTTTCTTTTTTTTTTTTTTAATTTTTAACCAATGATGATGTATGATTGCAGGTCAGATAATGTTGTATTTCAGAAAGCGTGCTAGATATATAATTTAAAGGTCCCTAAATCAGTTGCAATTCAGTGCTTATTAATCCTTCTTAGGATGTAATTCGGTGAAAGAACTGCTTTAAAAAAATTCTTTTCTGTATTATAGACGGATCTAACAACGCAGTCTGGGCTCCGTGCCAAAGGCTGGTATTTCACAGCAGCGACCGCCTTACAGATGAGCTGTGGGAAGCAGGAGGGAGACTCTCTTAGGGTGCCACTACTATGGAGACACAGCTGGGCTGAACAAGATTTGCTTCAAACGACAACAAGAGAGACAGAAAGTGTCTGGTTCGACCGCTGCCCAAGCAGGCAGTAACCAGAAGAGCTAGCAGCCAATCCGGCCATGCTGCACTGTTCGAAACCAGCTCTACATCCCAGCCAATCAGTGACATCACTGGTGAGAAACTCATTTACATCATGCAGTAATGAACTTTGTTTAACGTATCCTTTTTTTCTTTTCTTTCTTTTTTTTTTCCCCCCCTCACAGAGATTAGGTCCTCCATTAATTATTCTGCCAGCATAATTTGAATCGCTATGCAAAACGGTGGCTACACTTTTCCTGATTTTTCTTTTTTTTTTCTTTTTTTTTTTTTAACTGTATGCTGTCTCTGCAGGTAACCATGGGCATTGTTCCTTTTTTTTTTTTTTTTTTTTTTTCTGTTGGCCCCATAAAAACTTTAAAATAGTCTTTTATTGTTAATACTGTGCATATATTTTACTTTCATGTACATTTGTTTCCTCGTACTTCTTACCTAGTGTGGTACTGCCTCCTCCATTTTTAGTATGAGATTACCTTTAACCATCTTGGAAGGTAAAACGGGTGTTGCTGCAGCATTGAGTTTGCATCTTTAGCTGCCATCACGATCTAAGTACTTATTCTAATGCTTCAGAATTCATTTCGCTGTGGCTGTTTTACATATCTGGCTTTCTCTAAAGGTTCTTACATGCATCTGTTACAACTGAGTGAAGTTCAGTACTGTTATATTTCATTCTTCACCACTTTCAGCCAAGATGTCATTTTATTAATGAATAGAACTGAGATCATTTCTGAACAAATTTCACCCCCTTCCTTCCACCTCAACACAATGCACCTGATTTGCATCCATTTACCAGAATAACTGAATACAAGAGCCAGTATGAAAGGAAGTCAAGGGAGAGCTTGCATACTGCTTCAGGCTATGTTGCAGAAAAGCGAAATATAGAATTTTTGTTTAGCTATTTCTCTTTATACTTAAGATGTGCTTAATCTGTGCAGAAAAGATTATATCTTAGCTTGAAAAACTGTTCTCTAGCCAGCTTTTCGTATTAGGGAATAGGCTTGTTTTTTATAATAAACATGCAGATTTTCTTGAGATGTGTTCAATTATAAGTGGAAAATGTTTGGGCAAGCCAACATTGTGCTGAACATTTGGATTTAGTTCTTTGTGGGTAAAGTAATTTGTTGTGCGAACAATTTAAAAACAGCCCAGAATACTGTGGAATGCAGAAATTTCAGACCGCATAGTCTAATGAGGCAAGTTTCTGCTCTACAGTATTCTGATAGCTGAAACAGTATCAGATAGGAGACAAATTCAATATTGTATTATTAAATTAATGCTCTATCTGTCGCTAGTGGGCATCAAAAGGTCAACAGTTTCTGGTAAAACAAAATTTTATTTCAAGCAGTATTCTTAAATAGAATTTTTGTTACAGTATGATGACTTTTCCCTCTATGTACACAGTAATGTACAATTTGTTTATGGAGCTTCAGTTATATATCGATCCTTGTAGTGACTTTGAAAATACAGAAGATTTAAACTCTAAACTATGGCTTTTTCAATACATGATGCATTCCATCATCCCATCATCAGTATTCTGTGTGCGGCTGTCCTGATTCAGCCACTAGCTCCCCTGCTGCAGATCCTGTAATTTGAATCATGCGTAATAATATATTATCCTACTGGGGGCCTTCTTTCAGTAGGAAAGTGGTTTTATACCTTCTGCTATAAGAGAACTGTTGGCTCCTTGCCATCTTGTAGCCATTATTCACAGAGGCAATCAAGATAGTCTTCCTTAAGGAATAACATCTGCACAACTGCATGTGCCAGAATTATGCAGCCTCCCCCACATTATAAACTTGGTTTTCTTAGAAGCACAAATATTTGACAATACTGGAGCATTAAAAACTGGACCTCTACAGAAATTCATCAAAAGTGTATTGAATGTACCATGTGCTGAAGTCTAGGCAGTGAAGACATTTGGAGTAGCTAACAGGGACAGAGGGGAAGAAAAAAGCTGCTGCTTGTTCTGTGACTCTTGCTAAACTTTTTCAACCTCTGGTTATTGACTTAGCTTATAATTCTTGCTATATTAAAAACACGACTTTGATAATTTTATAGCTAACATATGCTGATGTTGCATTGTCATTTAGAACTGAAGCTGTATTTCTTAAGAAGGGAATCTAAAATTATTTGATGCATTCAGTGGGATGTTTGTCATTTACTACTAGCTGATTACACAAGTACAAAATGGGCTAATATCACTGAAAAAGCAGTAACTTCACAATGAAGTCTCAGAATTGAAGTATCTGTTGATATTCTGAAAATAGCATTTTTTTGAAGTGTTTCTGCTTCTAAAAGCTCAGTAGGGCAGCAGGATGCTAATGAAAGCAGGGGGAAGGGGAAGATAAACCCCAGATCTGTGCAACTTTATCATCTATAGAATATGCAGTGATGCCACATGTAGTATATCTACTAACACCGTGGCTGACTATTTTCATTTATTCACAGAAATAGCATTGCTGACCTCCCCCTATGTTCCCTGAGATCTTCTTTTTATGAACATTCTTTTTGTCTAAGTCTATAGAGGAATAGTGGAATATTTCCTTCTTTACAAGTGGTCTGACGTTCATTTGGGTGATACCAAAGTCACTATTTTAGATTTGGGGAAGAGAGAGGGGAAGTACTGGGTAGAAAGAGAGGAAGTCTGATTTAACTTATTTATCTAACTTAGGAGCTTACATGTTCCTTATTGAAGATCAATAATTTAATTGCAGTATCTAATCCTACACAAACTGTACTATCGTGCTACTGAGAAGTACAGAGATCACCAGGAGTCTTCTTGTTGTCATCAGGCCCTATTTTTCCTCTTAAGAGAAAGAAGTAAGTTTGATAACCTGGCTAAAAGTCAAAAGTGCTAATATGTAGGAAAATACATTCTCCTAAGGCTAGTAGAAATTATAGTAAAATAGTGCTCTTCTGGAAACCAACACTTAAGAATGTTCTTCGGTAGAAGACACGACCTCAGCACCTGAATAATCAGTAACATTCAAAATGCTGTATGAAACTGATGGGTATACTTTAATGAAACAAGGCAATTCTAGTGAGGTGGTCTAGGAATTGTCTGAAGTTTACAGAAACAGGTTGGTTTTTGCTGTTTACTCCCTGTCTCGTACTAAGCTGGTAGTGTGGAAAAAGCTTCAAAGCCCAGTGATGCTCCATTGAAGAACTGAGGAAAGTCCTCAGAAAAACTTAGTTGAACATCTTCCTTCTGAAGAAAGGCCTATTATTTCAAAACTAGTGTTTCCAAATAGAACACCTACATTAAGAGGATATAAACTGAAGTTTATTTTCTGCTTTACATAGCCTATACAAGTCCTATTTTTTGTACTGTTACAAACAAAACAATGAGGTTGGATTGCAGTTGTGACTGCTCATGCGAGTTACTGCATTTGTTTCTTTATGCACGTGGTTTTTGATAGCTTAAGAAAACGCTCCTGTTCCCTGAAGTAATAACTTTTTGAACAAATTCATTCAATCCATTCTCAGAATGAAGGGTGACAGTACTTGGAAAATGTTAAAAAGCCAGGAATGCTTAGGTACTTCCAACAAAAAGAGACTGTGGGAAAGATGATCTTGGAGGTCTTTTCTGACCTTGGTGATTCTATGTAACCTTTTCTTTTTAGCTAATGGCATTTAAGCTGTTAACATTTCAAAGTCCTGTACATCCTCTCTTTTTTCAGCATAATAAATACAAACATTTTCAAGATCAGAATGTCATATGTATGTTTACTGAGAGGGAGAAAATATTGAGCTCTTAAAAACACTAACTTCTTTTATAGTCAAAAGTGCAGTAGTATGAAGCTAGAGAAAAAAATCTGTTTTTCCGGGTTTCTAGAATATTACATATATATGTTTCACAAAGACATGTAGATTTTGAGCACAGAACATTTATTATTCTGTTTTTAGTCAGTATTAAGATAGATACTTGTATAAGGCCATGGAAGGAAGAGCTTATCTGACAGATTCTTTAATACTGAATCAAATCGCAGCAAACAAGATCAGTCACAATTTTACAGGGACACCACTTCTGTCCTCACTTGAAATTAGGCTGTGGGAAATGGAGTGTGATGGCTATTCTCAGCATGAGAAAAAGCCCGGAAGCGACTGAAAACTGTTTTCTAGAAGCAAGTATAGAGTGGATGGTGAATAATAGGTAAAGGAGTCAAGGTCAGTCCTACAATGACTTTAGGGGGATACTATGATACTGACTCTTTTTTGTCCTAAAAGCTTCATTTTACTGGTGACTAATGCCAGGACAGCTAGGCAGGGCACGTTGGGATGTAGGACTGGGATTCAGGATGGCCTGAAGGCCATCAGGCCTCAAAGTGCAAGGAGGTAAACTGCTGACTTCCATAGTTACGTTTTTATTTGTTACAGTTGTTTTCACTTTTTGTGTTTTGGAATCCAGACACATTTTAGTAATGTGGTTATAGTTTTTCATTTTATTCCTGCATTTAAATTAAAAGGTATTAGACTACAGAAGTCATAGACTGGACTTGAAACTGTAAGGTAACAGTATGATTTGTAACTACTTATGACTGTGACTTGATCTGAAATCAAATCCATCTCCAAAAGTGGTGAAAGGGTAAATTTAGAGAAATGTCTTTGCCAAATTCTTAAGCTAGAAGGCTGTATCTAGGGGAGTTGGATTTATTTTAAGATGAATAAACTAGCTGAAAAAGTTCAGTGATGGAGACTTTTTAAAAACCCTAGATTGGCAAGATAACGATCAGAGAATATTCAGAAAATCTCAGGTGATGTATAACCATAAAAAGGGGTAGAAGTAAGCCTGGCGTAGAATACAAAGAATGGTGAAGTTTTGGTGATGTATCAGATCTAGAGCAAACGAAGTTATTTTAATAGTAGAAATAAATCTTATGTTTGCTAAAGTGTGTTAATTTATCCACCAGCTAGTGTATTTAGCTGATCTAGATTCCTACTGTAGTTGAGATGAATTTCATGTCACATAGGGGCTCTGTGTTGTGCAGTACATGTCCAAAATAACTAAACAGAGGATCAAAGGACATATGAGTAAAAAATTACCCTGAAAATCAAGAACCAGCCTTCATGCTCCTAGTTACAGACAAGCATCATATGGATTGGAATTGAAAATGAACCTTCCTTATGAAAGACCATATTTAATAATTTCTTTATACAACATGTACGGACTTTCCATACTGTCTGGCATCTTCCTTCATATGGCAGAACATAACTTTCATGCAAAATTGTACAAGTAAAATGAAAAGTGGAAGGCTATAACTTGCAGGACAGAAAGCCTGAAATGAGTTGTGGGGGAACAGCCTTAATGTGAGAAGTTACCGGTGTAATTTCACTGTTTTGAAGTCTGTTGCTAAACTCACCAGGAGATGTTTCTATACTGGTTAAATTCTGGCAGATGAGTGTTTTCACTCTGGAAATAAGTTTTTTAAGTATGGATGGATGTGAAAAACACACTGATCACAGCCTGCTGTGATGCTGACAAAATGTAATCAAGTTTTCTTGTCAGTTGCAAGTGAGTATTGTTTCTCCCTAGAGCTGCTTGACTGTTGATCATTTGAGGACTCTGAGAGGAAGGAAGCTTTGGGCTGAGTCAACAATTTGAGGATGGCTGGCCTCAAATATGAGGTAGTACCAAGGAAAGAAGGCTTCCCTACTTCTGTTGTTAACTGCTTTACTCTTAGGGATGGACTTAGCTTGACATCTAGGAGATTTTTCATATTCATTGTAAATGACAGAGATTTAGTGGCTGTCTGTGTACTGCTAGGCATCTCTTACTAGCTTTCCTCAAAGGCTTTGAACAGAGACCAAATGGCAAAGAGGAATACATATAAAACTTTTTGGAGTTTTGAGGGAAGGAGGTGTACTAGGCTTGATATGAAGATAAACAGGAGGTCTGGGGGAGGGAGGGGAGGAGGCAGGGGCACACAGACAAAAATACCGAACAGCCAATCAACTTGTAGCTTATTTAAGACTGATTTAGTGTATCTCATCTAATGTGCAGTATTTGGAATGTTTTGCTGCTGGTAGAATATTTGGGAGGTTATAACTGTGACAGTTCTCCAATGTAAATTTCTGTAAAATTTGAGGTAGCTTTGTGTAATGTTCGTTATCAAGAGTTTTCATGCTTACAACTTGTGAGGAATGGGAAAATAGCATTCCACTGCAAGTCAAGTCAGCTATATATAAAAAAAAATAAATAATAATAAAAAAAATCAAATCAGTGAAAAATTTGTTTTTGAACTGGTCTGGCAAAACTGTATGCAGCACACTGCATTTTAGCATGTCATCTTATCAGAGTAGTAGTTAGGCTTCTTTTCTCTTGGGTGGTCCATGCTTAGAAAAAGCAACAGGAGGTATCTTGATGAACATAACACAAAACAGTGTGTTCACTGTGGGACACCACTGATTTAAAAAAAACAGAAAAAAAGGCCTTTGTTCAAAGTCTGTTCATTCAAATACATAGGTTCTTCATGGATTTTTCATCTAAACACACCGGTGTTAAATCTATCTCAGAAGATCCTCAAGACTTTAATTGCTATGACTAGGAAATTATAACAGGAAAGTAACTCTGTGGTTTTGTGTGTTATTACCATTTTCTCTTAGGCTTCTGCTATCAGAGATAGGATTCTGTACATTCTGATCTGATACGCTCTCTGATATGCATTACTAAGTTCCCTCAGGTGTTTAGTGTGGTATCTTCCATATCTTCCTTAGTGCTATGTATAGGAACCAATTGATTTTTAGCAATAATAAAATACAGTTGAGCAGATGGTATATGCAAACAGCAAACTAGTAGATTGTTCCTTTTATGTATTACACTGTGATAATAAAACGTAGAAGAATATTGGTGGTGCATGAAATAAAGCATTTTGAAACACTACAGGCTACTGAAATTAGATATTAGAGCTTATAAAATACTATTTACAAGCAAGGTTGAAATTTTCTGAATTTTGAAATCCCTTTGGAATGTCCCATTCAGTATAAAATTCAGAAACTGCTATACTTTGAGCATTTTGGTGAAGAAAAAAATCTGAAGTGTTTAACATTGTGCCACAGTAAATACTCATATTTCGATAATTTCCAGCAAGCTACTGTATTAGGCTGAAAGGCTGTATTTCCCTTTTCTATGCTGTTCTAACCAGCAAGTAATTCTGAAACAAGTACTGCGTATGTGAAATAGTTGCTTCTGAGATTCCCATTAATTTCCTATACAGAATGCTATTTCCTGTGGATCACTTTAATTAAGCCTGTTAGTAACGTGGCTGTGTGGTTATAACCACTTACGATGGTTTGGGTCTTTAAGTTATTAAGATATAGCAAATGAAAATGCATTCAATATCTTGAAAATAATGTTGACTTAATATCCACACAAAATGTACACAATTTTGGTATAAGCATTGGTCATTAAACCATCTGCTTTAATTGATCTACAAAACTAAAATTATTCCCTTTGTTTTCTTGTCTTGCAAAATATGGACAAAGAATTAATGTTACAATAATGATATCTTCCATGCTGAAAATAAATATTTACATTGTAAATATCACCCAAGCACTAGTTAAAGCTGAAAACAAGACTATAAAGGTTTGACAATCTGTTGGTATTTTGTAACAAAATTTATTTCCGTATTAGTCATCAAATAGAAATAAAGTGTTAAATGTTGTTTCAACATATTTTTTAGAAAGTTACAATGATCATAGAGGTGTGGACAATTTTAGGTTTTAGTGTTTCTGTGGAAATAATTGTAATAGTCAACATAAATGTCACTGTAAAAAAAATCTAATAACAAATGCACTTGCAAATAGAATGAGAGTTATTTTTGAAAACACTGAGTGGTTTTGTTTTCAATCCAAATTTATGAACCACTCTGGGAGCCAACATCAACATGAATGTTGACATGTATACAAAACATTATGTTGATATAGTTACACAACTTTAGGATGCATATTCATTTTCTGCCATGTACTTGGAACTATACTTGCGTATTTTCAAGAAACTTTTGGCTTAGCTGACTAAGTAAAGGCCTGCATTTCCCTGTGCTGTTTTGATAGGTGCCTGAAGGAGTCTGTGGTTTTATTCTCTTATCTGATGTTTGGCCCCATAGGGACGAATAGGGATCTATTATAATCAGTCATTCTCTCAGAGACAATATAGATTGAATTATTTGAGACAAAACATGTCTTACTATGATTTGTGCTTTTTCTGGGCCCTGTACAGGGTGGCTGGTGCAGCATCCAGGGTTTCATGTTGTGCAAGTCACCACCAGGGCATCAGAAGAAATGGGCATGGCTGGTGGAGAGATAAAGTAATCAGAAAAATGAATATTTTCAACAAACTGCCTTCTTTCCTTGGTGCTTCTGACAGATAGTCTTTTAGAAATGTGCCTGTGATAGGATATGTAGATAGCCTGAAATGCTGGCTCCAGGAAGTCCTGAGCAGTTGTGTATGATCTGATACCTTCCTCTTGGCGGAAGACAGAGATCTACAGGTACCCGTGAGCAGGTGTTGAACTGGTGGATATGTGAGACAACTACTCTAATTATAAGATAAGTAACTAATTTTTTTTTTCTTTAACTTTCTCCTCAGATTACCTTTTGATGAGCGTTGACTCTTTTACAACATGTCTTTGAAAAAGAAAAATGTATGTTCTTATAAAAATGTATCTCTGAGAGAGACCTTGGCATAGTTTTTGTGCACCTCATAACTAAGTGCTCCATATTCACAGTCATTCGGTCTCATAAGTAGTAGCTGTATTATTTGTTTTCTCTCACTTCATACTTCCCATTAGCTGTATCACTGTTTTATTGATATGGTTTGTGTTATGTTTAGTTTATCAGAGCTTTTTGATAACTTTGAACTCCTTTCACTTCCTACTGATGTTATTTAAATCTTAAAATTCATGATAACAAGAGAAGTAATTTTCTGATAGCACTGAAAACCTAATTAAAATCAGGAGTTAGTTTTGTTACAAAATAATTGCAAAGACACAAGTCCTGTTTGAATGTCAAAAAAACAAATATTTAAAAAACTAAAACAACAGTGCAGTATAGCCTGTATCAGAATATCATCCAGTAGTCTTGTTTTTTGTTGCTGCAAATTTTGTCAGCTTCCGTACAGAAATTCCTACTTTAAAATATTGACTGGCATGTTGTTCAAAATTAGCATCATAACAGAATATGTGAGTTCTTCTAATGGTAATAAAATGTATATTGGTACCCTATTCTGATAATATGTAATGAAAATTGCTATCTCTTAGTTGCCTCTGTGGTGCTACTTTGCTCTGGTGGGGAGCTTGTCTGTAGTTAATCACACACATTTAGCTTTGACTCGAAGTGCTAGAGGAGACAGACTGACCTGTTATCAGAGATCTGCCTGTTGATCTGGGTGTTTTCTGATGTGTCAGTAGGGTGTACTCTTAGAAGCAATAGAAATAAGTATCACTGAGAAATTCAATAAGCACTGAGAAGTTCAGTCAGTGACAAACATACAAACGTATCCTCCACCACATTTTGGAAGGACAGAGACATAGCAGGGAATGGAAAATATGAAGCTGTTTTCTAAGGAATTAGCCATTGAGATAATGTGAGATTATGGATTCTTTTCCAAGGTTTTTTTTGTTGTTGTTGTTTTGTTTTGTTTTGTTTTGTTTGGACAAGTATTTGCTGTTTTGTACTTAGCATATTTTAAACTTCTCTGGCAAAAAAGTTTATTCAACACTGTGATTAAAATGGCTTAGGCAGTTGGTTTTCCCTATATTTTACTTGTTGAATAATTTCAGCAATGTCTCTCAGCATGTGTTTTTACTTTGATCGTACCTTTTCCATCCAGTTCAAGGGAATTAGATGGGCTCTCAAGGGAGGTCAAGTTACTCTTCTTTGGATTTTTCTGAGGTTATCCACTCAGTGAAAGAAAGGAAATAAAGGAACACCCTCTCCACTAGGATAATCCTCAAAAACAGAGCTTCGTGTGCTACAGAGTGTATGTAGAATCATAGAAGTGACTGTACCTGGTAAGCTATAGGCAGCAAGTCATTTCAGCAAGAGGATTATCTGCTATAGACAGAAAACCTATGAACTGCTTACTAAATAGGAAATATGTTATTTAAAAATGGCTTCCAAGGTAATATTTGAGAAAAATAAGAGTTTATGTCAATCACGGGTCCATTCAGAAAGGCTTGGATATTTTTTAGCTATTTGACTTCATTGTCTGAAGCATCAACAAGCCCTCAGATATTTTGTCCCAAATTTACATTAACTTCTGTTGACACAGTTATACATGTTTTACCTTTAAGGATTTGTGATCTTCCTTTGTTTACTTTACTGGAAGCAGTACTTAGAGTTCCTATACCTGTCTTTTTAGATGAAATATTTCTTGCTGCACAGATAATGTTTAATCTTCACAACTTAACACTGATGGGCAGTTTAAGCTATTGTTTGCCCTGTGGATTTTTGTTAGATGCTACAAATACTGATACCACTGTATGTCGAAAATCTTTGAAAAATATTTGAATGTAAAATCTTTGAATGAAAATGCAATCGTAGTGGCATGCTTTCCCATTGTACGGAGATAAAATATACAATTTGAAAGACTTAAAGGATTTCAGTTAGCTGCACAGAATACACGTGCTTGATAAAGGACAAGCTTTGTGTTCACATTTATTAAAAGAGATAACGTGTATTCACTAATATCCATTCAGTCTCCCGCTTCTCTGAATTATAAGCCAGTTGATTTTAATGCTTTCTGTTGAAATTTTGGATACTGGAGAATGAAACATTCTTTAGAGGAATCACTTCAGTCTTATTTTAAACTATCTCCTTGTCAACCCTCTGCTTCCCAGTGGTGTTTGAAAGAGTTGTTCCATTTGTGTGATAGCATCAAATGGATTCAGTGACCATTTATTATAGCAGTGTGTGACAGACTTCTGTTAGAGAGAAGAAACCAGTGCATTTTGCTAAATTAGCTATTGAATTTGTCTGGCCCAATCAGACAAGGGGTTTCAATATCATTTGTGAGACTGTTGAGAAGTGCTATTAAAAAAAAAAAAAAAAAAAAAAAAGGCCTGTCCTAGAGCATATGTGGCTATGTGTTATCTTTATAGCGGAACCTAAATGCATTAATGACTTTCACAAATGAGTTCAGTTCTCCAGTGTTATTAGAAAATATAATGCATTTTTGGTGGCTGTTCCCTGGTGGGTTTTCCTATTCAGAAATAGGTTTTGGAGATACCAACAATAGATATTGCTACCTTCTATCACAAGAAAATTGGTATTTGTGCTTGTGCTCTATTATTTTTCGTCATTTTGTGGGTTTTATTGAATTTACTTTTATGGATAGTCAGTGAATAAGACTGAACCTTTATCAGAGTTACAGCTGTATCTCCATGCAGATTTTTGTCACTATATATTGATAAATTTCGTGTATTGCTTTAGAGTTACAACTATTCTGGAGTAATACATAAAATACGTATACGTATACGTATATGTATATGTATATATGTATGTATATGTATATGTGTATATATTTATGTATATGTATATATGTATAAATACATATGTATATGTATATGTATATGTATATGTATATGTATATGTATATG
>JAPSGF010000033.1:2136457-2247073 GCA_035772895.1 Perdix hodgsoniae
TATCTATCTATCTATCTATCTATCTATCTATCTATCTATCTATCTATTTATTTATTAGAAACTTCATCATGTTCTCATGTTTTCTAGAGAAAGAATAACTTTCCTGGCAGACTCAGAACTTTGCTGGAAGACTCAGAACTGAGGAAACTCATTGTTTCCATATGAACCATGCTAGTAGAATGGCTCATCTCCTACACTTTTTTCTCCTTTGCTTTCTTATACTTGTTTGTAGGCATTGCATTTAAACAGTGACTGTTCCAGCACTTCTAATTTGGATCTGACAGTCTCTCTATTTTTGTTTCAGTGTTAGTTTCTGCTTCACCCAATAGCTATAAATGTGCCTTTTCCATAGTAATACATTTCAAAGGGTTTTCCTTCAATGATTTTATTTCCAACTGCAATGATCTTGAGATGTGCTGAGATTAAACTGCATTTTTCAATTTTTCTAGAATGTTGCTAAGGAGACTGAAAAACATTGTTCATCATCCTTTTTAGGCATGTTTCTCTGATTGTTTCAGTCTTCACCTGTTCACTGTGATAAGTTGCTTCACTCCATGTTGCTTATTAAGCATAATGCCACTTGTAATTTCTAGTTCAAAAGACAGAAATACAATCTAAACACTTTTGGAAGTTGCTGCTTTTATTGTGCCTACTCCAGCATGATACTGAACAGCCAGTTATTTGTGTTCTTTATTTCAGAAGTAAACAGAAAGAACTGCCCGTTTTGATGTTGTTACTGCTACTGTGTTTTCCATATAGTTTCCCTTCTTATCTCCATACTACTCAATATGAAGTTGATCAAAGTTAATATTTGTCTTTTGGCTCATTTGTAAGTCATCTTTCTGTATGACAGACAATTTGCTTCAAGGTAAGGCAGTCAATAGAAGGAAGTAGAAGCAAAGGTTTGTGTTCAGTTTTCAAATAAAAACCCAAATTATTATGGTTTCTGTGCAAAGAGAAAAAACACTTTTAAATAAACAGAGTATTTCCAGATGTCTTCAAACTAAAATTATAGCATAGGATGGAGAGTATCAGCTTACTCAGGTCTTAAGAGATCCAGTGCCCTTCAATCCTATTGGACTGTTTGTGGGCTGGTTTAAGATATATACGAACTGCAGATACACTAAACAGTTTTGTCATTCTAGTGATGTTATGAATAAACTCCTGAAAGTACATAAGAAATTCCTGAGATCTGCTGATATAGGAGGTAATTTTCAGCATTTTTAGTTTATGTCCACATTAATAAATGAAATAGGATCAGGTTATGATTTTAAGTTTTGGGCTTTAAGTTTTCAGTGTTAACCCTTAGCATGCTTTCTGGCACAGGTCTGGCTCATGGTTTTGCATGTGTCAAGCAAGTAATATGGTATACCAGTATGGATATCCATCCATTTTTAGGAAAGATAATTACCTATACAGAGCCTAGTGAGCTTTGCCATGGGGTTGACATCGGGGCCAGAGGACAGATTCTGTTTTCCCATTAAGTCATAGCACAAAGTTTTGTTTTGTCTACCCAAGTCTCTCTTACGGAGCTGACAGGTTTGCGCTGTCAGAATAAAGGCTGCAGTTGGACAGTCTAGATTTTAGACTTCTTGCTTTGTGGTGCAGAACTTGAAATCCCAGGACAGGTTACTGAAGTTTGGCCTGCACAGAAGCCTTCAATGGAGACACTAGAAAATACCTTATGCTTCCTGAGAAGCTGAAATTGATACTCAGTCTGCTGAAATTAATGGGTATTGTTTGTTTAATTAAGCTATTTTGCTTTCGTAATTTTTTTTTCAAAGGAATTTCTGCTCCACTTTGCATTTCCAAACAGTATCATCAATAATCTCATGGGACTCATGCTAGGAGTGAGATTATTGTCTATGTAAAATCCCGGTGCTCTTTTGGCTTTCATAAATATATATTATATAGTGCCAGCAAACAAGTCATGGATGGTAACTGTTTTAATGTAGATATGAGACTGCCTGTCATTTTGCTTGAGCCATGAGAAAACCCATCTGATGGTAGAAGATAATTTGTCTAGGTCAAATGAGCGAGAAGAGAACTGAACAAATTAGACTTTACTCAACACTGCAGGGATAATTCCATATGCAGCAATAAAAACAGTACCGAATATTTGTTTATTTAGGGTAATCCGGTAGTACTGTTAAAGCACTGTAAATAGTGATGTAATGGAAATGAGGAATTTCTGAAGTAGCAGAAGTCCTGCATCAGTCTAAAAATAAAAATAATTAAAAACAAACAAACAAACAAACATGGATCTTACAGGCAAATACCTTCCAAAGTAGTGAGAAAAGCATTCATGTCTGCTCAATAATCATGTCCTTCCAGGGAAGAAAATATACGAAATATCAGCATAGGAAATAAATTTAAAAAAATATTACAGAATATCTAATGTGTTGTACATATATAATAATACATTTTTAAAAAGAGAGAAAACCTCCAAACCTCAAACACAATATAGCAAACGATGATGTTTAAAATTGGTCACAGAGAGCTTAAATAAATTGTTTCACTCTCTGTGACATTGACCATCCACTGCCATTAAAGTTTTTAATCAGTACTTAGACTCAAAAATTAAGTCAGTTTGATGTGGGTTTTAAGTTTTAGCAGTCTGGTTTTAAATACAGTCTGTGAAAATTTAATCAAATTTCCAATTTTGATAAATATTTCCATGCTGTGACAAGAATTCATATCCAAATGTTTATGTGCACTACCCTGCTGAAATGTCTATTGTAAAATAACTTATACAAGACATTGTTACTGTGAAAACAATGTTTAATGTTCCATAAACAGTAAAGATTTAATATTGTGCTTATGTATGACTGCAATCAAGAATTAAAGTTCTTTGTGTTGGAATTGTAACTTTTATATGTACATTGCTTCAGAGGTAATGCCTCCAATTTCCAAGGAAACTACAACAGATAGAAAGAGTGCAATAACACTATTTGATAGAGCAGATTTTCAACTACTAATTTTCCACATAGTCACCACCTTTAACTATGCATTTTCTCAAGCAATGAACGAGAGCCTGCTTACTGCTCTCATAAAAATCTGCATGGCTGTGGCTTGCCTTTCCTAATGTTGTCACCACTCCTGAAATGCACCAGCGATTGCACCACTGTGCTCACATCCACTGTTTGGTCTCCATAAACCTTCAGCAAACATCGATGAATGTCAGTGGGTGCCATTTTTCCGCCCAGAGGAATTAAATGAAACACCTTTGCTTCATATGAACTTCTATGTCAGATGCCATTTTGTCAGACTGTGCCTCTGCTGCCATATGTCACACAGCAACAACATGTAATGGAATATTGGCAGGAAGGTTCAACCACTACTGCCATACCACCAACATCAGTGGATAACATAATATCATAGGAGGCATTACTTTCAGAGTATTTTCAAATTTCTGCAGTTCAATTTGAAATTCAGAGCAAAAACATATTTTGAGATCTGTCCGATAATAACACAGAATCACAGAATGGCCAGGGTTGGAAGGGACCTCAAGGATCATGAATCTCCAACTCCCCTGCCACATGCAGGGCTCCCCATTTAATACTAGACCAGGTTGCCCAGAGCCTATCCAGTCTGGCCTCAAACACCTCCAAGGACAGGGCATCCACAACCTCTCTGGGAAGCCTGTTCCAGCACCTCACCACTCTCTCTGTAAAGAATTTCCCCCTGACATCTGACCTAAATCTTCCCTCCCTCAACCATTTCCCCTTGTCCTGCTGTTACCTACCCTGTCAAGGTAGAATTGACTCCTCTCCTGTTTGTAGGCTCCCTCAACCAGTCTTCGTAGGGGAGGTGCTCGAGGTGCTCCAGCTCCTGATCTGATATGATATCTGGTATGACATATCAACAGTGGTTCCAAAATAATTTTAAAGGTGAACTATACAGTAAATTAGTAATGGCTCTAAACCCTCTTAGTTGTTGAGTTCCATTCACGACCACCTTATGCAGTGTTTGGTTTATCAATCTCCAGAGGAGGAAAGAGGTCCCCCAGACTACTATGACTTGGTTTTCCAGATCAGTTTCTACTTGCAATAATTTTATTTGAACCTCTGCCTGTCTTCCTCATCACTTCTGCTGTTTAGAAATCTTCCCTCAGCTCATCCTTCTATCCTTCCCTTGCTAAATTTAAAGTATCTCACCTGTGTAACTTCTCCAGAGCAGACTGTGCTTCACGAATCAGATTTAGCAAATGGATATCTGATTTATTCTTTTTTTTTTTTTCTTTCTTGTTTTTACCCTTTGGAAGCTAGAGAATAGCTAATGTACTGCAGAACATTCCACCTTGACTACCTCACCCCTGAAACAGTTTGTCTGCTTGACACTTAAGGATATATCTGTGTATCTGAATGTCCCTGGAAAATTCTGAACAATTCAACCCCCTCCAGAAAGAGATTGAGTAACAGCAAAATTACTTAAAATTTCACTGAATTATTTATCATTGCAAATAAATAAAAAGATACACGTTTACTTCACATGAACTAATATACTGCCTAAAAAATGAGTTGCGTTTCAGTTACAGTTGCATGATTTAAATCCACATGATTTTAAATGACGTTTCCCTTGATTAGAGATTTGTGCTTGTTTCATCCTGTGTGGCCAAAAATGTATCAAAATATAGCAACTAAAAAAATGCTTTATGACTTTACAGGAAAATATAAGATGGAGTGATCAGAAGTCCAGTGTGGCTGATGATAACTTTATCACAGACGTATAATGTAACACAGACTTTGAGGGTGGACTAGTCCAACCATCTGCTCAAAGCAGGGCCAAATGTTGGTGTTTTTTTAATTATTATTTTAATAAAAAATCAAGACAATCTCAGAATCATTTTATGAAAAATATTTTTAACAGATTCAAAAAGAATCCTGGTTATAGTCTACAAAACTTCAAAGTTAAAATAAAAGTGCTCAAATCTGATCAAACCTCTTCTGAAATATGGGACTTTGAAAGAACAGTATGTATTTAGAAGTTTTCTTGTTCTGCTGATTCACTAGTTTTCTTGTTATTGCTCTTTACCTCTGATCACCCGAGTTTAAATGAACATAAACTATTATCAGGGTGGAATCTACCGTTCAACTCCTGATAACAGGTGCAATTAAATAAGGTATATGTTATCAGATGTATTTTTAATTTTAAATGATTTGTCTTCTCTTGGTGTGGGAATGATACTGCAGATACAACAAAATGCAGAACAGCTAGTGCTGGAGTAATTGAGTACTGTCTTTATGCTTTTTTCCTCAGTAAGCTGCTCATACTTTGGAACAACTATGGTTAAGCTAAGGCTTTTACAGAGATATCTGGGCCCTTGAAGTGACATGACTTCACATATTGCTTTGAAAATTAAGGAGAAGAGCATTTGATTTCAATCCAGAGAAGCACTTAAGTGTTTGCAGGCTTATATGCACACAATGTGCATGTTCTCCTTCAGGAGAAAATACATTATGAGTGTTTACTAGCTTTCAGACAAGCTAGGTCTCAGAGACAACCCAATATGCGATGCTCCTCACGGATTTTGAATTGGTTTTATGAGACTTGGAAGAGAAGCAGCATGTTTTTTTGCTGAGCAGTCCAAGTAAGAGATGGCTTTTGTAATTTTTTTCCGTATATGAAGTAGGTCAGGCCATTATACCCTTGTTTGTAGATGGAGACTGTCTCATCTCCTCTTTTTCTACAGCTATATGAGTTATATAAGGTCTCTGAATAAATCACTTTTGAATGATAGTAACCTGAACTTGTTCTCTCACATCCTTGATTTTAGTGTAGTCTGCCAAAAGCTGGTTGTTTTTTTGCATGTGTTTTTTTTCCCTTGGTGTTCACCCAGTATGTTGTGGAAAAGGAAGATCAGCTTGCAATACTTCTTGTAACTTTAACTCTAAAGGTTCCATTAAGTTTTATTTACTTTTAGGTTTTGATTCTATATATTTCTTTAACAACCTCTAGGCAGAGTATCAAGTTAAAATGGAAAAGCAATGAGATTTTAAAGATATTTCCTAGATGCAATTTATAGTTGCATATACCTATTGTTGCTCAACGGCTGACAGCTCTTATTTACCTAAGAACATTAAGACTTCAGGATCTGGTTCCTAAGCTTTTGCATGAGCAGTCTTTTCAACTGATCAGGTAAAACCAGTTGATAGACGATAATAAAAAACAAATTCACAGACTTCATCTGGTGGTAACAGCAATTGTGAGATTTTGAAATATCTTTTCCTTTCAATAGGTGGCTTATTTTTAATTAAATTGGCAAGACTTCAATTATCTTAAGTAACTAAATACATTATGTATTCATTTAGACAGCTTATATTGAGGCTTAGTACCAGTTGTGCTCATTTTGACAAATTTTAGGCAGAAAATTTCTCAGAGGAGTCCTGCTTTCTGTCATTTAAAAAGCTTTTATAATCACTTAGACCAAAATGGTGATGTAGGCCGAAGTTTGAATCCCTGGCATATTGCTATAATGCTGCATTAGCTTAATCCTTCATTTTCTTGTCAATTAAGGACTTATCTTTATTCACAGATTCACTTATCTGTTATTCTTAGTGTATTTTAATGCTAGTAGTTAAAATCCCTTTGTTTATGGCAATAAGGCACCATTCAGTTTGTGAACTTTATAAAACCAACCTCTGCCAATTTTGCTGTTTGAGAATTGCTGTAAAGAAGTGTTCCCACAGTAATTACTTATTCCAGAGATGTTCACTAAAGAATGAAGTAAGGCGAAAGTGTATAAAACAATTGTACACCAACTGAGGAGAATTTTACCATGCACCTTCCCAGCAACTACAGGGCATTAAGGGAAAAAAAAAAAAATCCTTGCAAAACAGTACACAAGAATCTGTTGTCTTTAATGCAGTTGCATATACTGACTTTACAAATATTGGCAATTACTTAAAGTATTCACATTTAAATTAGGTCTTGCCAAAAGTTTGGGAAAAAGTGAGGGAGAAGAAGCAGGGAGGGGGGTAGCAATGGCTTTTCAACATAGGGCTCAGCTGCCCATCTTGCTTTGAATGGTTTGGGTCATGGGTAGTGTCACTCATTTTAATACCCACTTAGTCACATTGAAGTAGGGACAGCAGTGCTGAGATAAAGAAATATGTGATAAACAAAAACCTGTGCAAAATCTTTCCAGTTGGGTATTTTTCAGATTTTTTTTTTTTTTTATTTAAACTTTGTTATTTTTGAAAACGTATCATGAGTGAAAGTGTGGGGCAGGAAAGAAGACAGTGTGCTATTAATGTTTAATATTGATTGTGAAAAGCAGTCATGGGTCAATACTCTGAGCATTTTGTTGTCGCAGTACTCATCAAACTCCCTCGGACCAGTGAACCATTGTAGAAAGCTTAGTGAAAACTTTAATGAGGCCAGGAGTTTACCCATGGCAACTGGTCCAATAACTTGAAGCACTGCTTCTCAGAAAAACTATAACTCTGGAAACTTCTATTTTTATGCCACCTTAGTGCATTCAATCAACAAAAATATAAAACAATGTCCATCTTAAAAAATGAGTGAGTTCTCCCTTGGAAACCCTTAGTGGAAATAGTCACTGTTAGTATAACATAGAAAAGACAGAAAAGAAAACAAGAGTAATTTTTTAATTCACATTTAGATTATTGGTATTAGTAACCTACAAGTCAGTGTTCTTCTGCCTCTCCTTCTTCGTGCACAATAATTAACAGAATCACAGAATATCCTGAGTTGGAAGGGACCCACGAGGATCGTGGCGTCCAACTTCTGGCTCTACACAAGACCATCCCAAATCCTTCATGCTCCCTTTGCCTGCAGCCTTCATCTCTCATCCTTCACCCCAGATCCCATGCCACTCATCCCACCCCTGCCACGACATCCTGCACAGTGAGGTGAATTCTGTGGCTATCCAGGCTTGCGGAGGAACATCCATGCGAACATCCTTGTCTGAGTGAACTGAACTCTAAGGCAAAGGACTTCAGGTAGCTGTTTGGGCCCTGTGCTGGCCCTAACATGGTCCAGCTGTGCTAACAAAGTAATCATCTGATTGAGACATTCAGGAGAATGTCTGAAGAATCTGATGAAAGTTTTTCCTGACAAGCCACAACAGTAATTTTTAGTGTGCTTCTCATCTCTTCTTTCACTATGTCTGCATCAGACAAAAAGCTAGATTAATTGACTGGGAAAAAAAGAACCAATAAACACTAATTTGTGAATAGTCAAGCATTATCATGAAGCTTTTCAAGAAATTATTCAAAGATTCCTTTTTTATAAAAACTTTCTTCAGGGAAAAGCATAGTGATTTTAAAGACCAAGCTTAATAGATTTCTTCTGCTTTTCATAACATTTCAGAATTAGGTTAGCATTTGGACTTTAACCTAGAAAACTGTGTTCTCTCATTACTGATGTTTGCAAATGATGAGACATTTTTGGACTTTTTTCTTTTTTTTTTTTAAATCCACAGCTTAATGGTACAAGATGACCTGGCAAGACAGCAACTGTCATCAGAAATATCACAGTTTAAAACTGATTATTTCTGTCTAACTGGTGTGCTGCACTAGAACTAAATGAGTATATTTTTCACAAGCACCTGGTTTTGAGAGCTGTTATATATACTTGTCTTACCAGACAGACAGACCTGCTGCCTTTGTTGTGAATCTGTGCAATCTCTGCAATCAACAGAGATTACTGGGAAAAAGTAGGACTGCTGGTTCTGACTGACCTGTATACTAAACTTCATCCTCTTGAGTGAACTCTGACTCTTCATTCCTCCTGTGGTATTTAAAAATGACATTTGCCTGCCAGAAGCACAGCATAAGCAATAGCTGTAAAATGTTGCCTAAGGATGGAAATGCTACTGAAATAGTTTCACAATTTGGTTTTCTCTTGCAAAGGAAATACTTTTCATAGTGTTTGCCTGAAAACAGGACTGTCTGTTTCCATTGCACTTGCCTGTTTTTAACTACTTTTGTAAAACTTGGTTTCATGTGAACTGACCTCCTTTTTCAATTACTGAACGTCTCAGCACATACATAGCTTCACAGATTTTAATCCCTGGCTTGTTTTGGGAGACAAAAACATACATTTTCTAGGCTATATAAAGCCAGTATGCAGTAAATGCAGGTGATCTCGTACCTATGCAACTGTATCATTTTTCAGTATTGTCTGTGTCATTATTTCTGTGGAATGCTACGTTAAAATGCTTTTCTAGTAATGAAAGTGTAGATTATGAATTATAATCTCCTCAGACATGCCATGTTTCAGATTCCATTAAATGATCCTCATCTTATCTTTTAAATGATCATCCCCGTGAATACTTACCTCCAAATTTCAGAATAATTCACTTGTCATACACGATCATTTCTAAACTGATTTTTCTTCAAACTGCTGCCAATTCATGGAGCAGTAAATTCAGCTGCGTCTTGTTATTAGGCTCTGTGCTGTATTCCAGGAGACAACCTGCACAAAATTTAAGAAGTTAATTCACTAACAGTATGTCTTCCTTTCCTCTATTGAGGGGTCTCTTTGTTCCTTTATTGAATGATAATGGGTCAGTAAAAGTAATTTTCTCTTAAATGAAATTTACTTTTGACAAGATAAGCAGTATACATACTAAAAATTCATGCTGTTACCAGGTAGATCAACTGAGAATCTGTTTCTCCCATGGTGAAAGTCAAATGAGTAATAATTGAATAGAGGTGCTCATGTCAGCACGTGGAAAGAAGATCACTTATCAGTTTGTGCAGTCGGGGCTGTGAGGGGCAAGAGGGGCTGTATCAAAGGGGCAAGTTCTGGGTCTTGGAAATTGACTCAGGAGAGGATCTATGATTTTTAAGTCCTTCATTGTTGATCATTTTTTAGTAAGCTTCAGAAATAAGCTGTGTATGAAGCCTACCATCCTCAGAATGAAAAGGTGCATGTTAATCTTAGAATTGTAGCATGTGTGCCCTCAGGGTTGCTGTGTGTGTAAGAGATCCAGAGGTAGTATGGGAAAATCTGGCATTGCATGTAGAGTTCTTTTTCTCAGGACCTCACAAACTGAATTTCCTGAGTGGATGCGCCAATTCAGAGAGTTCAGGCAAGAGCATCTGGCATATACTATTTTTCTTATAATATATATCTGCCAAGTCATGAATATCCAAAATTTTGTCTTACCTGGGCCACCTGTGCAAAGCGAAATTGTCTTGGGCTGCGTTTAAAATATGTAGATTGTTCCAAAACTGCAACAGATATGAAGAGCACAATAATGCTATTTGATAATCCTCAGCTACAAAATACTATTTTCCCATGTAGTCATCACCATTATCTATGCAGTTTTGCCAGCAATGAACAAGAGCCTGCATGCTGCGCCTGTAAAAATTCGTACCAGTGGAGGTGACCCACTATCACTACTGATGAAACACACCACCCATGGCATCATGTGCTCACATCCACTGTTTGATCTCATAAAACTTCAGCAAGTGTCATGAATGTCAGTGGGTGCAAATTTTTCCGCTGGAGGAATTCAGGACACACCTCTGCTTCATACACACTTCCATGTCAGATGCCATTGTGTCATATTGCCCTTCTGCTGCCATCTGTTGCACACCCCAAAATGCAAGGCAGTATTGGTGGGAAGGATCAACTGCTACTGCCATACCACCATACCACCAATGTCTGCCTCTGATGTCATGGGCCAACATAATGAAATGGGAGGCATTACTTTTGGAGCAGCCCTCATATGTAATATAGTTAAAGTATAGAAGAAACAAAAATTTTTGTTAAAATATAAAGAGAGCACAACAAAAAGATGAAACTAGTGGGATATTTGACCTTGGTTTTGATAAACTAATGCATCAGTCTGGTTCAGTGGCAGCAGTTGCTATTTTTAGTTCTCAAGGTATTTAGGTTAGAGATTCTTCATGAAATTTTAATATTCCTGTACTTCATCTTTGAAAACAGTTGTTCGTAAATGTACATACTGCCCAAATCAGTGGTGTGAATAATGTGTGAATGTGAAGTGAGGGATATTTCTCTCGAGTATGTGAGGGCTTGTAAAGGTCTAGGAAAGAGACACGATCAGATTTTTGAGTTAAATATCTGCTTGCAACTCTACACACTGCATTTGAAAATTTGCTGACAGGGAATTTATGTCAACTGAAAATGCAGTTGCAAATATAGCCGAAAAACTGATGATTTTTTCAGGCAATCTTGATACCTATTCTCAAATTCCTTTATCACAACAGAAAGCACAGCCGTGTATTTGTCACTGTTCACAGGACTGCGTTTAGCTGGTGTATCAAACTGCACACGATGATTTGCCATCACTTGAATTAGCTCTGTACTCTGCCCTCCCTGTGCCCTGGTTACAGCCCAGACAGTGCCAATCGCACACCACTCTTTGGCTGTTGCTGAGCAATGGGTGCACTTTCAAGGCTAGGCTGGGACACTCAGCAGAGCACAGCCACTGCCATGATGACGTGGGGCAGGGGGCAACTACAAGACGGGTGAGGGTGGGCCTCACGTTGGACATGGCCACATTAATTGCTTCTGACTGCCACCTAGGAAGGTGCTGTCATTAATTTAAACTGCTTTTTTTATGTGTTTATCCTGACAAATGACAGTTCTTTTCAATTTAAGCAGCTCTATTCATTAACCAGTTAATTGGTGAGAAGAAGTAAAATACTATGAGTTTTATGATTCTGTAGAACTACCTTTTCTACACTGAAAATTGGCTTTTTACTATTTTCTTTATTATGTGTATGTAAAATGTCCCATCACATACCAGATGTTGATGAGGCAGGGCAAGAAGACAAATGTGGTCTGTGCACTTATGTGGTTGGCTCCTTGGGCATGAAATGAGTATATTAAGTCCTGATGCAGGGTACGTTTATTTATGGGTGAGAGAAGAAGGGGACATGCAAACCTCAAAGTTCCAAAACAAGAGACACAATTATTTTAGTTTGGACAGGTTCATTCTCTGTGATCTCTGGAATTAAGGTCTTGAGAGAGAGAGGTTAGGGGCAGGGACACAGGTGTGTCAGCAGCTGTCATAGTCTGTGCCTATGCTAAAATGGTACCAGGTGATCCCAATGCTCCCCTTTTTCCTGGATGTTTTCAGTGTTTTGCCTTCATGCTTTGTATAGATGCAGGAAGTAGCAGCAACTATTAAGCTGTCAAGTGGAATAATGGGGCAGGTGTCCCCTCTCAGATGATTCATAAATTTTCTCTCTCTGGGTCATACTATTTTCTGAAGGTCTCTGGTGCAGGTGGCATGTTAGAGGATTGATTAATGGTTCTTTTGGTTTGATTCAGTCAAGCTCAGTTAATCTTGAATGCTGTGGGGAGAATGGCCATGCTGGCATGGGGTAGGGGTGGACCATAGTCTGGGCCGTGATGGGCTGCATGTGGCCTGCGGGCCACCAGTTGGACATACCTATGCCAAGTATTTTCCAAAATATAGGACAGACTAAATGAATTGTTAAAAAAGATCCTAATGATTTTAAATCTCATATTCATAAAAATAGTTTAGGAGATGCGATTTCAGTGACTAACAAAAAAGTGTAGAACCTGAATTTCTGAAATCATGTTATTGATACTCTGAAAAGCCTTTTAAATTCATTAAGTATGCTTCTCCATCCTTCTCCTGACACCTCTGCATCTTATGGATTGTGAGCAGCCACACTCTTACATACGCTTTTTGCAAACCTACTTTGGAGACACAAGTCTCCATTACTAGATCTTCTGACTGAATGTGACAAGTGCGATGGATTTCCTGTTGTAGGTCTTTGTTACACCTCAGTATACCTCACAAATGCAATGAAGCTAGTTCTGATACAGGCAGCGTCTTATCTATTGGCTTATAATTTGTATATTAAAATTAATGTTGTGAAAGGGAGGCATATTTAGAAATAATATTATTACTTATGTGTAATTATGTGTACTTATGAGTGTGTTAAAATATTTTTTTTCCACCTTTAGATCACTACAGTTTGTATTTCAGCATTTCTTTAGTTCTAGAACTAAAAAAAATATTGTTTATTGATGAGACAAAGAACTCTTCTTTTTTCCTTCAGGTGTAATCTTGGTGTGGCTTGTCAAAATGATGTAAACATGTATAACATAGCTAAAGATATAAGCAGTACAACATATAGCCGAGTTATAGGGTTATTGCTCTGAATAGAAACTGATACATTAGCAACTTCATGTGGATTCTCCAAATTTGTAAATTTACATTGTAAAAATGTACTGATGTGTCAACACATTATATCCTGAAAAATATGCAGTGATTTTGTAGACTTTGGAGAATGTTTCAATTTCCCATACTTCAGCATACTTCAGAAATACTTCAGCATATTATTCATGCAAGCATTTTGCACAGAGTTTTATTTGTTCTCAATCACAATACTTTAAACAAGTTTTCTGTCCAAGTCAAGTTTGATGTGTTGTATGTAACAAAACAAAAGCTTGTAAGCACTATCTTATTACTGATCTTCGTACATTGTAAAGACAAATATACAATATCCTCTACTATAGACGGGTTGTGACTGATAGAAGATTTGGTCCATCTAAATGGGTGATTAAATTGGTAATAGCTCTGTGGAGGCAGGCTTATGCATAATATACCAGTGAAAGCTGAACTAGTTTGGAGGGGGCAGTTCATTCAGAAAGACCAAGCTGTAGAGCTTCTTTATTTTCAGTGAATACGTGAAATATTTATTTGCTATTTAACAAAAGTTTCAAGGACGGTATCTATATCGCCACAGACCTCTACAGTCTTGAATAATCTGTAAATGGTTGTACTGAGTCAGTGAAATACTCTTCTATTAGGGCAACTTTCTTTTGAAGCAGGTGAGACATAAGATGGGACCATATGAATTTCAGTATAATGTCTGTTTTAAAAACGACTGGATTAGGTTGTTATTGGTATTCATAGTATTGACTCTTTTCTGAGTGATTTACTATACAGATGCTTTTTGTTGTTGTTGCAAAATATGGGTAAAATTTTCAGTTCTGAAGAACTTGCATTATGTCTCACATTTGCCTGATTACAGTAAAACACATGAGACTGTAAGCTATATATGGTTAGCAGGAACTTAAGCACTGCTGTTTGGTTTTTTTTTTCCTGTGGGCATTCAGTTTTGGACCATAAAAAGCCTTTCTCTGTTTCTACTTATCTTTTGGAAAGAGGTAAATCTATCAGACAGTAGTATTTCTTAATGTATTAATATGTAAGTACTTAATGTTTTTATGTCTCTGACTTATACAGAAGTCTCTTTTTGTACATACACACAGTTAATACAAGTGAAGAGACAAGATAACTTTAAGGTTTTCCTAACTTCGCCAAACCATAATCAAATTACTACTCTGTTAAAAAGTACAATGTTATTAAGCAGCCTCTTATTAAAAGGGTAAGTTTGTCCAATCCTTGTCATACTCTGAGGAAGTAGATAATAGAATTGTACCTCCACTGATTTTTAAAATTAATTTAAGGTACCTGTTTTTACATTTGAGTGGTAATATTTGGTAGGTATTCAGTCTCTGCCTGTGAAGGATATCAATTTGTTCACAACATGCTTACGTGACCAAAAAGTAGTAGTAGTACTTCAGTGTAGTAGTACTTCAAAACATAGTCCAAATCTGCATTTGACCAACTCTCAATTTTTCCTGGGACTACATGCATTTTGCCAGTGGAAGAACAGGTATCTCAAAATTTACCGTTACCCAAGATCCTCTTTCTTCAAAGCAAAGCAAGCCCACACAGCAGGCATGTCCATGCAGCAGGCTTGAGAAATACTAGAGTTCTAAGCACCCATCCTTCCAAGAAAAGGGATTCAACAGTAGCTATTGAAACTGAACAATTAAGCCTATTTTTTTCTAAGCTTTTAAAATAATACTCAGGCTTTTTCTGTCCTCTTCTATTTGGATAGAACTGATTTCTAAATATGATATTCTAGAACTTTAGTTTGAAAATTTCAAAATTCTGTCTACTGCGTCTTCCATTTCCTTATCTGCCCCCTTGCTTTCTTTCATGTGGCTTCAAAGAATGCGTTGTGTACACTAATACAAGGCTGTAAACTGACAGCAACAAAGATAGCAATGGATGTGTTATGTGTGTTCTAAGAATAAAAACTTAGTTCTTCAAAATCACAAAATTAGCATGGACTAAAATTGAGGCCAACTACATGAGAAAAACAATGTGTCCCAGTTGTGTATTCTTCCTCTTCGGTTTTACGATCTCTTTGGTGTATCCGAACTGATGGCATAAAAGATCATGTAGAATTTAATTTTTTTTATTTCTCAGCATACAAGCATAAATAATGTATCGCAATGGTTTCAAGGGCTGTTCAGTTCAATTAATCGTTGTATGTGTAGGATGATCATTGGACTACTTATATAAGATGAGCTTTTTCCGTCTCCATTTCTATAAGTGTTAGAAATTCAGTATTGCAAGTTGAAATATCAAAATAGCTGGAAAATATAAAATCTACCAAGTGAAAGCTAATGAGTAATTTAGAAAAGAAGAAACACAAAGACTTCTCCTTGGATCACTCTGGGATGTTCAAAGCACATCACTGAATTTTGTTGGCAGGATAAAAAAAAAAAATAAATGTAAACACTGGGCAATTACATCAGCAGTAAAAACATACAATAAAGTATGGCATTTTCATGATGGATAAAGTATTTGGTAGGCTACAGACGTAAGATTACATGGGAAAGGGAAGTTAAAAAAAACAAACTTACAGAACATGAGAACAGATAATGTGAAGAAGAGGTCGAATATATGGTGACACTTCCTTCTTCACTGTTTTATCTCATCCTTCAGCTTAGGACTGTTGTACACCAGAGGCTATACCAGCATCTTTCTTTTAGTAGGATATGATGGACCTTCTTGCATATATTTTCAATGTTTTTGGTTTGTTTTTTTTTTAACAATTACACTTATGATGTCTTTAGCATTTTTATAGGGTTATGGAACATATCTCCCTAATGGTGATAGCCAATTAAGATTGCACCATCATGTATGTGCATGTGTATGCATAATTAGGTATGCAGGATATATATATGTATATATTCAAAAATACATATAAATATTTGATTTAATTTTCCTTAAGCATACTACTTCACATTTATCAACAAAAAGTTTCACTTGTTGTTTAACAAGATGATTATTTGATATGATAATATCCTCTATTACTCCTGACTCTTTTGGCTTTGCAAATCATTTGTATTGATACTGTCAATATTCTTACTCATTATTTCATCTAACAAAAAGGTATTCTGAATAAAAGAGGTCCTGGCATTGATCTCCGTATGATTGCTCATCAAAACCTAATGTTAATTTCTCCCTGTTAGTTTCTTCTCTTTTTAACTAGTTGTTAATGGTTCTATTTTATCCCAAGAACATGCTGGAAGCCAAAGTAACCAATGTGAGATGGCAGACAGTGCTGACTTGCACTCAATCATAGAATCATAGAATTACAGAATCACCAAGGTTGGAAAAGACCCACAGGATCACCCAGTCCAACAATCCACAATCACCAATAGTACTCACTAAACCGTGTCCCTCAACACAATGTCCAAATGTTCTTTGAACACCTCCAGGATCAGTGACTCCACCACCTCCCTGGGCAGCCCATTCCAGTGCCTGAACACTCTTTCAGAGAAGTAGTATTTCCTAACATCCAGCCTGAATCTTCCCTGGCGCAGCTTGAAGCCATTCCTTCTAGTCCTATCACCAGTTACACGAGAGAAGAGGCCGACCCCCAGCTCACTACAACCTCCCTTCAGGTAATTCAGTAGAGCAATGAGGTCTCCCCTGAGCCTCCTCCAGACTGAGCAATCCCAGCTCCTTCAGCCGCTCCTCATAAGGCCTGTGCTCCAGACCCCTCCCAAGCTTTGTTGCCTTTCTTTGAACACGCTCCAGGGCCTCAATGTCTTTCTTGCAGCAAGGGGTCCAGCTCCCTGAGGGAAAGAAATTGCCCACACATTCAGGAAAATGGTTGTTTCTGGAGGTTTCTATTAGCCGGACAGAAATGATCAGGATTCATTTGTGTGTTGATGGAAGAATTTCTGTACCAATCTTATGTGAAGAGTTAAAATACATACTTAAAGTTCAATCTGGGTATCAAATCTCTCTGGTATTTTATATTGCTGTTAAAATTCCCACAAATATTCTTTGAAGACAAAGAATTTCGCTTATGAAACTGACATTTTGCTGTCATTTGCCCCAGCACATCTGAGATTTTTGAATTAGTCTGTATATATTCAGCCTCATATAATTGCTTAATGTATCATTAACAACACACATTGATGTAGGAGGATAACATATGTGCACATATATATTAGACGTATGTTATAAACAAGTTCTAGATGCTATTCAGTCACGTTTCCTATAGATACTACCTTATTTCTAACACAAATAAAGTGTTACAGCACTTACTTCTTACAAAGACTGTCTGGCTGACAATGGCTTAAGGGCTGACGTGGCCCGGTTCTGTGACTAGCGGGGTGAAGAGACTCTGGAAAAGGAGATAAGGAAAAAAGTGTAGAGAGATGGGGCCCCCAAAATAACAGTGGCAATGATCTGAGAAGAAACAAACTCATTTACTAAATATCAGAATGCAAGCTAACACGCTATAATGCAATATAATACAATATAATTTGAATTGGAGCTAATAAATCAAATATAATGAGAGAGTATCTGGCCTTACTGTAATGCTGAAGTGAGATGTGTGGTTGGGATGAGCAAAAGGGAGGAGAGCCCAGTCTTGTGACCTTGCCAGGGGCTTTATGTCCTCTCTGAATGCAAAGTCCCCTGGGGATTCTTCTTCTCTTCTGGACAGGTGCCAAGAACTGGAGCATTAACTCTTTAACTCCCAGTGCATTAGATGAAAAAAAACCATGACACCAGCCAAACTTATTTCATTTATAAGCAGCCATCTTCAGTACCACATCAAGTGCACAAGCATAATAACTGTGGCTTTCACTTCTTGTCCTGTGGAAATTCAGACACTTCTGTCCTCAGTAAGGGTTCTTTTTGTCTAATAAAAGCTTGGCTTTGTTTCCCCAATCTTGCTTTTCTTGCATCACAAGCCTTTAAACCAAACTGAAAGCTTTCACAACAGTTCTGTATAACTTTGCAACATCTATGAGCATAGTGCAAATTATAATATTCTTATTCTTCCTTGTTATTTGCAACTTCTGAGACCTAAATACATATTTATAATGGCATTTGTACATTTTATATAAAAATTGTAAAAATTAGAACTTTTTTATATTGTTTCTTCAGTAAGAAGAGTTACGAACTCATTGGGTTTTAATACTTCTGCATTCACTTTGTATTCCAGATAAAACTAGTTATAATAACTTGGCAGCACTTGAGAAGTCATCAGTGCAATTATTGTAGCTGCATGCTTAGTAATAGATTCCAGATTTCTGTAGGTAAGACCAATAAGCCACAGCAATGTAGAAAAATGTTTTCCTGTTTGTACACTGACTTCTTGAAGGACGTCTGTATGTCACACTGGCCACTGTTTCTCTGCTGTATCAAACATTGCACCTTGGTAACTGGATCTGACTTTCAGAAGTCCCCATAATTAGCTTATAGTTGATTGTCATAGAAGGCAACAGAGAAGTTTTGAGTCACTTTTTTTGTCTTGCCCAGACTGAGTTGCCAGTATTTTATTTTTAATCAGATCTGAACTGGCATCAGTCATGAAAGGTTCATTCCAACTTTTATAACAGTGTCAAAAGAAGAGAGGACTGACAAGTACACCATTTTCAAATATCTGTTCCATGCCATGGACAATTAAAAAAACCCCATATTTGATCTTCCACTATATTGTCTCTTTCCCAGAGGGGTCTCTGCACTCAAGTTGTTAGGTCCCATCTGAGTAACCTTAAAATGTGTAAGATGGTTTGAAGGAATACATCAGCAAAGCATACAATCTGTGCCTTATGGTTAAAAATCAGTCAGCAGAATTCCTTGGAAGGAGCATAGCTTAAGTACCTGCAGGATAGCTGTTGCTGTTAGAAGCCCTTTTGTTGTTTACTTGTTCCTTTTTATTTGCTTAATGCTGTGCAGAATACATCCTTCTCTGTTGTGAGCACATGGTGTGAGTCTTGTTGATCTAGTGAACGCTAGGAACAGATCAATTTCATTATCTACTTCTCTTGGGTGATGGGCACATTAGGGCAGGCAGAGCTGGGTTGAGATTGCTGGCATGCAGATCACATAGGCACTGCTCATGGTGTCTGGGTCACGGCTAACCTGCTGTCAGAGACCACATAGCAGCTCAGTCGCTCCCCTGGCATGGTGCTCTCCCCAGTGTCTTGCTGAATGCAAGCAGAAATGGAAAAAAACTGAGTCATACTGGCCTTCATGAGAGGACTAATACTGCTCTAACACTTGGCAAAGTTAGTCACTAAGATGAATGTCAGCAAAAACCTAAGGTAGGTAGTATTTTGAACTTGAATTTGCTTACCCACTAGTGCATGACTAATTTTAAGCTTTGCCCCAAGTCAAAAATAGTTGTTTTTACAAATATTTTGTCTGCACTTGTCCACATTGCTGCCAGACCTGCCAAAGCATGCTACCTGTTTTCCTAACCTAGGCTCGGATGGAATGTGTTAGAATATTAAGAGCAGTTTTGGTGAATGTGCTGGGTTTCAACGCATTTGGAGGGCAAATGCTGCCTGAGAGAAAGCAGCCAATCAAAGGAAGAGAAGAAAGAGCTGGGAGCCTCAGAAGAGCCAGTTCTGCTACCAAATGCCAGCACATTCTTGGTCAGGTATCTCGTGCTGTAGCTCTTGAGATGGCTACTTGTGATCCTGGATGCAGCTCTCCTGGTCTGCAGGAGGTTAGGGACTTGTGCTCTGCCTTCTCATTATTTGGCTTTGCTGCATGTTTTATACCCTACCAATCTAACTTATGTTTTCAGCCAGCATGTACCCACTGTAGGCTTTAAGGCAAGAAAGCCTTAATCCTAGATTGTTGTAACAGTACAGAGAGCCAAACCTCAGTCCACATTTGTGCCAAAATCTGTAAAGTTCCCAAGCAGTTAAATTGGGGAAGTTTTAGTGGTTAGTTTTATGTATATATTTATATATAAAACTACAATGAGATTGTTTTGTTGGCTGGGGAAATGGCAAGCACATGTGATTGCTCTTTTTCTTTCTCTCCTGTTCGGCCCATTTTGTACTGTGTGCTGATTAGAATCCAGTGCAGCTGCTGAAGTGAAATGGCTACAAATAATGCACATGGAACACACCTGACATGGCTTTATAGACAATTACCACCTACGTCTCTTGGCACGTACCATCATTCTTCTTACAAGTCTTATAGTGTTGACTGTTTTTTTATTATTTTTTCTTTGGAAAATGTAGGCTATTCGTTGTTTTCTTGCCTGCAGGAGTGCTTCTCAACTGGTTGCTGCAGAGCAAGGCAGAAAGAAGTCTGTATGCTGCTGGGATCCAGAGGGGAACAGCCTCCCTTTGCTTCTGACTCACAAGCACAACTCAGACCGGGAAAAACACCCCTCTCCTCTGAGTATCCCCTCGGCTCTTCTCTCCTTGTTCCAGAAGGTTCTGCTTTCTGGGCACGGGGCTTCCCGCAGCGCTGGCCGCTAGGGGATGCTCCTGGCCCGGCATCGGAGCAGCGCTCCCGGCTGCTCCCCGCACGGCTCCCGGAGCTGGGCGCTGCCGCCAGCCCGGGGCTGTCGGGTTCTTACAATGGCAGAGCTGCTGTAGGTCACACCGTGGTTATTCAGTGGTACGACTAGCTTTCATTATTCATCTGATCTTTAGGAACGGACCCAAATCTGCGTGCTCAGCTGAGACTTCAGTTTTGTTCTTAAACAGATACAATGGGAAAGACATATTTAATTCAGAAAGAGACCACTCAGCAGCTATAGTTTTTCTATAAAGGCAAGTATATGAAATTAGTTCCGTATTCAAGTTAAAAAAAAAATAAAATCCTTAAGCAAAAAGCAAAATATAAAGTTTAAAATCATATACAGAAATATCCTTATCATCTTTTATTGCTATTCCCAAATTGCACTGTAACATGAGGTATCTGCACTGAGAGCACAGGATTTCATGTGGCAGTAACATAAGAGTATAATATCAAATGAGTATTTTTAAGGTAATGAAATGAGATATTGAAATGTTGTGAAATGGCAGATTTTAAGTTGTTTACGATAACTCATTTCTTTTGCATTAGAACACGATCTTTACCTTTGTAATCATGTTCTGCATCTTTCTTTCCCCCTAAGCCCTCACCTCCTATGGGACTTCTGCCTTATCCACATAATTTAGAGATGCATAAGTTTGTGCAGTGAGAGTCTCTTCATTTCCTACAGTTGGATATTGTGCAGTAGATAAATCATAGGCTACAGGAAAGGAAGTATATAGGTGAGAAGTTGGATAAAACTGAAAAATTGGACGCTAGTCTCATTTCTGCCAACAATGTTCAGTAAAGACAGTCAATTTTTCATATCGTGTGTATTCCCCAGCTTCTGTGTGCTGACAGTGAGATCCTATCTTCTGATTAATCAGAAGTGTTGAACACCCACATCTACTCCAGAAGTCACAAGAGAGTTGTGTTTTGAGTCTACGGAATAATGAACAGTGCTATCTATTATGCCAGCTCATGTGCTAGATGTCTTAGATTTTGTGTACCTCTATCTCTCTGACTGTAATCTCAGTGTACATCTTTTGTCACCTGTAGAAGACAGATGCACGCTTCTTCAAGGCTGCAGTGAAAATAATATGTCTGAATCACTCACATCTTCTAATGATGAGCATTAAAGAAATGCCTGGACAAAGTAAATGCATCTGTCTTCAAAGGAGATTTTGAACCACAGATAAGAAATAAAGCTTACTGCCCAGAATCACAAAGTGAGCAATGAAACAACTGAAAATACTGGAGTGATCATCTTAAGATGAACATTACCTATCTTTTGCATTAAATAAATCACTATTAGTGCTATGTAATAAAAAGCTTATAAATTATTTGTTAATCAAACTGAGATATGCATTTAGGCTTAGTCTACATTGTGCTCTAATTCTGCAATTTCTGAACACATGTACAACAACAATGTACTTGATTCTTTAACCTGACTGATACTGCTTAATGTTATTGTGCGCGTAGAGAAAATACAAAGCAAGCAATTCAGAGTACAGTTGGTGATAGCACTTCTTAATCAGGAAACACTTCTTAATAGGGAAAATAGTGTAGCTTCAGATAAGATTCAAAAATATGCTTTGATTCTGAGTTCTTCAGTATCACTCAGTTTTTTTTTCCATTTCTGCTTTTATTTACCTTCTTGAGTAAATTGTGTAAAAAGAAAATCTGTTTTCTGCCACAGGGAGCAAGAAACTTAGCTGGTGGAGAGTTGAAACTCGTGTAGAAATGCATGTTTTCCTTCAGTGGGGATTCACATGCCCTCCATGGTAACTATTCTGAACATAAGCTCCCTTTCCTATGAAGGAGAATGAGGCTCCTGTCTTTCTGTCTCCTATTGCTGCATTTCAGTGCATATAAATGAAATAGTTTTATGGAACATGCTGAGTAAGTTTGCTTCCTGGTGCACAGGAAGCACATACTCTGTAAAGCTCAAAGTGGGGACAAGTTGTGTTGTTCCACAAGCATTAGACTCAAAAGCAAATAAACAGTAGTACCAAGTGCGTAGCTTCTCCACATTGGCCCTTTTACTTATCTATGCAAATTCTGTTTTATGCAAAATTTTAGTTGTGTAAATTGCTCTATGAACATCTGAAAAGGGACACTGAAAGATTTGCAGATGGTATGTGTCAGTGTGATAAGCTAAGGAAGCTTCTTTAGTTTAGCCAGTAAACTCAGCTGTCCTCTTGCCTCTCCAGCTTGTTTTCCTTCTTATAAGATGTTTAATCATAGAATCACAGAATGGCTTTGACTGGAAGGAGCCTTAAAGATCACTTTGTTCCAACACCCTGCTGTGAGCAGGGCTGCCACCCACCAGATCAGATCACCCAGAGTCCCATGCAACCTGGTCTTGAACACCTTCCGAGATGCAGCATCCACAACCTTCTTTCATAGGAGAGGTGCTCCAGCCCTTGGATCATCTTCATGATGTCCTCCGGACCCATTCCAATAGTTCCACATATTTCCCATGTTGGGGGCCCCAGGCTTGGACAGAGTATTGAGATGGAGACTTATGAGGGTAGAGTACAGGGGGACAATCCCCTTCCTCTCCCTGCCAGTCACTCTCTTTTGATGCAGCCCAGGATACAGTTGGTCTTCTAGGCTGCAAAGACACACTGCTGGCTCATGTCCAGCTTTTCATCCAGCAGAACTACCAAGTATTTTTCCAAAGGACTGCTCTCAAGTTATTTTTCTCAAAGTCTATACGCATGTCTGCTCTGACTCAGGTGCAACACCTTGTACTTGACCTAATTGAATCTCAGTAGGTTCATGTGGGCCTACTTTTCAAAGTTGTCTAGGACAGTCTGGATGTTGTCACTTTCTTCTGTTGTATCCACTCCACAACTCAGCTTGCTGTCATCATCAGCTTGAGGGTTTGCTCAATCCCACTGTCTATGTCATAAATACAGATGTTAAAGAATACTGGTCTCAGGATGGATGCCTGGGAGATACCACTTATCACTGACCACTTCCTGGACATCGAGCTATTGACTTCAACCCTCTGGCCATGACCATCCAGCCAATTCCTTATCCACTGAATAGTCCAGCCCTGAAATCCATGTATTTCCAATTTAGAAATAAGAATATGATGTGGGACAGTATCAAAGGTGTTGCACAAGTCCAGATAGACGGCATCAATTGCTCTTCCTCTGTATTCTGATGCTGTTATTCCATTGTAGAAGGCCTCTACATTGGTCAGGCCCAGTCTGCCCTTTCTGAAGCTGTACTGGCTGTCTTGGATTACTTTCTCATCTTGTGTGTGCCTTAACATAGCTCCCAGGAGGATCTGTTCCATGATCTTCCCAGGCACAAATGTGAGGTCCAGCAGCCTGTAGTTTCCTCTATCTTCCTTTCTACCTTTTAAATATTCAAATTCAGTAAAGCAGCTCAGAAAAAAAGGCTGAAGACCTCATTCATAATACAGAATAATTCAGCCTTTGTGTCTGTGTAAAAAAGCAAAAATTTATTTTGATTTTGTAGTTTGGGCTGGAATATACTAGCTGATACATAACACAAGCTGTGATTTTTCTTTCCCCATAGAGTCATTATAAAACTGTATTGTTTTCTCCATAGTATGACTGTAGTAAGAGGGTGAAAGAAATGCAACATCAAAGACACTAATTTAAATATTCTCACTATATCTGCAAAGTTTACAAATTGACATGTTCATTTGACATGAATCATTTGAGTTGGAAGAGACCTGTAAAGTCCATCTAGTCCAATGCCCTGCAACGAACAGGAATATCCACAGTCAGATGAGGTCACTTCGAGCCCCGTCTAGCTTGACCATGGATGTCTCCAGGAATGGAGCATCCACCACCTTTCTGGGCATCCTGTGCCAGTGCTTCACTTCCCTACTGTAAAAGAAATAAATTCTTATGTCTAAACTTTCCCTCATTTAGTTTGAAACCATTTCCTCTTATCCTATCACAGGATAGGGAAATAAATGAAGTATCGATGCCAAGTGCTAATGAAACTTGATTTAAATTCTTGAATGATTTAGGAACCTTAGCTTCATTTACTACTCAGATTGTGGTATTTACAAAGATGTCTAGCTCCCAATTCACTATTGAGTGTTGACAAACCTTCCCAAGAGGAGTGAAGGAATGATGGCGGCTCTGGAGGTTATTAAAGTATTGTCATTATTTTAGGTAATTTTTCAACAAATGATAGATTAGTTTCTTGAACTTTGGCATGGAATTAGAAAAATTGCTGGAGGCTTTTAAAATTTCATATCACAGAGGAAAAAAAAAAGGGGGGGGGGGGGGTGTTACAGAGAACAGAATTTTTAAATTAAGTTAGAAAAATTTCCAACAGTACATAACACTTTCAAAGCTATGAAGGTCAGAGTGGTTTTTATTACTTCTGGGTCTTCCTGCTATGATAGCATTTTTTAATACCAATAGTATTAAAGCAAGTTACAGTGTGTTTTCCTGTTCTTTTACGTTTAGTTTGACTTCAGTGTCTTGACTTGAGGATTAATATCTCTTTAATATGTCTTTTTTAACATATTTGCTTTTATGATAAAAGTATTTGAGGAACCTTAACACTGATCAAGTGAAAATTTTTGTAGAAGAGTAAACGAAACTGGAGTTTGATCAGGAAGGTGTGTTGTAAGAGGCAGTGAGGCAGGAGAGTATCACAGAATCTTGCTTGCACTGTGGGGGAACCAAGGCATTTTCAGGCTCTACCCTGCACTTCTGCTCCCTGTAGGGAAACCCATGCTATCTGTGGATGCTGTGGGCACAGCATTTTTATAACAGCATCGAGATGTGTTCTTTGTCGCAGTAGCTCTTGAATTTTGAGCATACATTCCTCATTTGGGATATCCTCTGGCCTTCCTGCCTGAAGTCGCCTGTTTTTCTGTGCAGTCAGATACAGATGGTCACTATCTCACACCTCACAGTCTATAAGGCATGGAAGTGTTGGTGCTTTTAGAAAGGGGCTGTTTAGGGAGCTCAGTCAAGGTGATTTCAAGAGGAAGAGTGAATGGCTGGGTACTGTCAGCCTGTGGGCTGGGCACATAGCCAGCCTGTCATGCTGGCAGTGGTGACTGGAGTCAGGATCTCTGGTCTCAGCTGCTCAGCAGTTCAAAATGTGTATGTTGACAGACTGCTCCCCAGCACAGCAGGGTGGCTGGTCTGGTGGGGTGAATGAATGCTCCTGTCTGGGGATCAGGAGCATCAGTTCATCGTGGTGATGTCTGCATATATACAGTTGGGATGGTGGGAATGCTTTCCACATTTTTCTTTCTTGCTTTATTTCAGTGACATCTCGTCAGTCAAAATAGTTGTATTGGTAATTTATGATGTGACATGCAATCAGATGTGCACTTTGGCCATTTTTCATATGTTTTGCTAATGATAGGTCATACAGTTGCACTGGGAGGTTTCAAAGATTAAAGCCATCAGAAAAGGTAGCCCCGGTGACTGATATTCTCTGACCTAGTGACCTACAAAAGGTCATAGTACCACACTAAATAAAGCTGTCTCAAGCTCATCACTTATGTTGGGCTCCAACTCAGATTTTAAAGGGATGATCAAGCTTGACTTAAGGACTTTTAGGATTATCTGTAAATAGGCAGTTTTAATTACTGTTCATTCTTCATGTTAAAAACATTATCAGTATCTTTAATAGGAATTGGTCCAACTTCCTCATAAAATGAATGATGTTCTATAAGTAGCCTCTTCCCTCCTACTTAGCAGAAGGTACCAGTTAGCTGGTTTTAGTTTATATCTTAATTGATATGACTCTGGATTTTATGCAGAATGGGATCTAGTAGCTAGAGGGCCCTTTTTAATACAGTATTGTGCAGTCTTCCTTGTGATGTACAAATATCCAAGCTCATAAGTATGCTCCCATCCATGCAAAGTAAAGACTCATCTTGTAGTCTGCAGTTCAGTGTGACAATTGCAATGTCACACTGAACATACAAAAGGCTTTGAAACACCTCCCCACGACATTCTTCAAAAAGCAGGAATAATATAGAAATCCTGTACAGCAGGCATTTGAACCTGAGCTAAGTAGATCTATAATGGCAGCATGAGTCAGCAGCAGAGTGGTCATGCTAGGCGCCACATTGAGCAGTCAGCTCTGCTTGAGAAGTCCAGGACTCCAAGTAATGGTGCCATGCCAAGATGGACTGGAATGCAGCAGAAATCATGTTGGCATTTTAACATGTCCCTTTGAATTGTCTGAAACCTGGTCCCAGTACTGGTTGTCAAGTATTCTCAGGACAAGAAGAATGCAGCTGTCGCTTGTGCTTTGCCATGCCCTTCTGTATGTGGCCCTTGCAAGAGAAATCTGCGTTTGGGACTAGCGTACTCATATTAACCCTTCAGGTTAAAGCTTTACTGTACAGATGTTCACCAGGAGATCGCCTGCTTTATGACCCTTCATGTAATATATCTTATAAATTTAGCTCTGGACACTGCACTTGTTGCGCTAGCTTTTTGTTTTATTGTGTTCCTTGCTGCTAGTACCTTTGAAAGTTGGTGGAACCCTGATGGGATGTCTCAGTCTTCTGTTTCTTGTCTCCTTTGAGCTCCTGCATTGCAATCATCTGCCAGAAATTAGTAGAATCAAGGAAACGGAGAACCTTCAGTGACTGACAATACTGAGTAGTTATCTTGCTGTTTTTCCTGAGTGTTTACGTGTCTCCAGAGTGCAGATATGTGAGCTGGATTGGATGCATAGAAAGTTTGTAATAACTTCATCTTATACTGTCAGCCTTAATCTGATACGATGATTATACAGTTTTAACAACTGCTAACACCTGTAAGTTCCTTTGCCAGAGATGCAGTTGTGATGTCATCTTACACTATGTGATTGCACGTAAATTGAGGTTGAGCAGACTGGCTAATGCAGTGAAGTTATTGAAATAAATCAGTGTGAAATTGAGGAAAATCGTTCATGACACGTGATAACATTTTCTCTCTGAAGTCTCCAGATTGCACTTTGGGGCTGCAGCCCATTTTTTGTTATCTAACAGCATAAGGAATAAGAATGTAAGAAGAAACCACCACAGGGTGTTGTCCCAGTAGTAGTGTCTGGCACTGGAACAAACATCATAGGACGCATAGAAAGCATCGGACAGAAGTTTAGCAAGTAAAATTGACAGTTGCAACTTATATATAGATATAGAATATATAGATACATATATATGCTAAGGAATGTGCATTTTGGCTCTAGCAGCAGCAAATTTTTAACCACATTAGAAGTATTCTGTGGCCTAAATTAGTATTTACTTTTCACATGAGTCTTTCCCATTCCTTTCTCTTATAATTTTTTGAAAGTGGATTTGTGTGTGTGGACAGTTCTATAATTTTTTTTTCCTTATTCTGAAACAAAATACAAATTTTCCATTATCATTTTAGAATGTAGAAGTGGGGAGAGCCCTTCTTAAATAGCTAGATCTTTGTTCACTCCCTGATTCTAAAACCGGTATTCTACTGGAACCCCAATTAAGCCAATTTATTCCATGTTTCATTTAACTTAGCAAGAGAAATGTAAGCTACGGCCTCTGGCCCTAATGAAATCCATTAAATGCCGTCTACATAGCAAAAGGTTAAGGGGGAAAACACAGTTTAATTTCCCAGTAACACTTGATGAGAGACTTCATAACTATTCTTGGTGATGGAGTTTTCTAAATGTAGTCAATTTGTAGTCTAAAAGTTGCTATATTAAAATTACATGCATGAGAGCGGTTGGAGGGCAGTGGGATACAGGACCTTCCAGCTAAATTGCTAATCCAAATTGGGCCTTCGTCAATCCCTTACAAAGTTGTCAACATCCACTGACCTAGATGAAATGCATTGCTGGCTGCAGACCGGTTCCCAGAGAGGTGAGTACATCAGCAGAGCAATCAGTTGGCACTAATGGCACCCTGGTGTGCGGCCTCAGCAGAGAGCCAGAGGTCTGATTGGGAGTGGAGGCTGAAGTGCTCTCTCAACCTGGAAGATGGGTTGGAGTTTTTGATACACCTGTATGCTGTATGTTCCTTGTGCTCTGCCACACTTGGACTGTAAAGGGGGAGCTGTGCCCTGTGGGCCTCCTTAGGGCTTTTTGAAACTCTGAAATCACTTCAGCTTTCCTTCAGACAAAAACAATGAAGAGAACACTTGCAAAGTAATAACCTGATACTCTGAGGCACTTGACAGTACAAGTAACCATTCCAATATCAGGACTGCACTGGAAAAGGAAGAGGGTGTGTATTATCTTAAGCTAAAACTCTTTCACATCTGTGTCACCCGTGCATACCTGATCACCTTTGTGCTGTGAACTTTTCCACCTGTTGGGCTTAGTAAGGCTAAAAATTAGTGTTGCCTAAATATTAAAAATATACTGTTTTGTGAGTAGGCTTATGAAGTCCTGTTCCTGATAAAAGCATAGTAGTACATGGTCCCCGTACACTTGGAATTGTTCCCAGATCAGAATAATTTCAGAAAGTTTATTATTGGCATTATCCTTCCCGAAGTCTTTCATTAAGTTTATTTGTTGCTTTTTTTTCCCTGCTTACAAAGTTACTGTCATTCAGGCAGGGTAGAAATAATGTCATGGACTACAAGCTGTCAGCCCGTTCAGTGTGAACAGGGTGAGTGGAGTGACACTAAGAAAGGAATACCCATGTAATATGTTAAGCCAGGCAGTGAAAGGTGATGAAATGTATTCTCTGAAAAAGATTTTGAGCAAATTCTCTTTACCTCTTATTTACCCTTGAATATACTGACAAATAATGAGCAGCAATGAGAAAAGACTGATTGTGGTGCTAAGGGGAAAACAGTAAGATCCTTTGGTGGAGGTTAGTGTGTTTCAGAAAATATGTGGCGTTTTCAGAAGGCAAACCTTGTGCATCTATGTATGGTCCTTATTTGATAAAGATGAAATGAAGATGCATAGAGCATGAATATTTCCACAAACCAGTGCAACCTTTTCTTTTTCTTTTTTTTCTTCATAGCTTTGCAATAATGAAGTTGCTGATGATAAGCTGCAGTTTTCTCCCCTCTAAATCAAGTAACAAAAGGCTCAGATCCACAACCAAGATGAAGGAGTTCTGAGCATAGCACCCTCTTCCATTCACTTGGCAGTCCTTGTTCCCTGCTTCTGTGTTCTGCCTCTGGAGGATTTGGTGTATGTTTATCTTGATAGACTCCTACTGGAACAGCACAGAAAGAAAGGCAGCATCAGCACCCCTGAGCCGGGGAATGTCAGCTGCTGTGAGAAGTCTGAGAGTTTGCAGATGGACTCTACTCTCAGTATTGGAACTGCCCAATGCAGAAATCACCCTGAATAATGTTACAGTTTTGATATTTTGCGGTGAAACACAGTGTTGTTCTAAATGTAGAAAAAGCTACTACTTGCAAATTCCCACCTATTTGTTTATGTTTCCGGAAATAGTACACCTCGCTGCAGTCTGGACGTTGCCCCAGGTGGTGTCTGACTCTTAACCCAAATCAAACAGTAATCGCTCAGACACTGTCTGGCTCTCACGCAGTGGACAGGGAAAGCACAACAGCCTTCTAGTTGCCTCTCTCTCAGTCTACGCAAAGATTTCCCTCAGGAAATCTCCAGCCTGTTTTCTTCATCGTCCTTTAGGGCAAGACTTTAGGGTCATGGTCTCCATTGCCCTTTGCGTTGCTGCAGGGCCCAACACACTTGATGAGCAGACCACATAGTGTGAAGGGTGGGATAATAATATGGTATTGTGAAGAGCATAGGCTTTCATTTTTCTTGACCTATATATCTTAACCAAGGAGTTGCTAGAATATGGCTTTGAAGCTGTAAATAGATCGTTGGCAGTGAAGATGTGACTACCAGTCCAGCTGTTAAGGTCACTGGCAGGATTTGGTTGTTGTATGGTGATTCAGCTCCCAAGCTGCTAAAAGAGAAAAGACAGTGAGATCCACTGAGGCTGCCATTGGGCTGGCTGCAGGCCCCAGCTGTACGCTCTGCTCTGGCATGCTTTGCAGCAGCACTCCTGTAAGCTGTGATCTGCTTGCTTAGCACTGCCAGCCTGGTGCTTAAGGCTGCAGCTCCTGACACAGCAAAAGGCAGCAGCCTTCGTGCCTGGAAAACTAGAGAGCTTCTGTTTGCAAATAAAAGATTGAAAATGCAGCAGTGCTTGAACGTGTATGCAGACAGCAACAAGCATTGTGAACTGCCCCACTCCTCTTTAACAAAATATATCATTGACTTCAACAGCTGGATGTAATATGAGGTTTATAGCTCAGATGCCTGTTTATTTGGTCCTGACTTGTACCCATTTATTTAGCTTTTTGGCCTGGACTTGCACTATAGTCATCTTCAGATGACAACAAAAGTAGTAACATATATACTGTGGGCCTAAATAACAACTAGTGCCTTGTGGGAATGGGGTAAAGTGAAAGTAACTGCTGTTTAAAAAAAAAAAAAAAAAAAAAAAAGTTACTTTTCAGAAAGTAAAAGAACACAGAGTGAACAGAATGTTTTTATATTCAATGAAAAATAATTATATTCATTATTGGTAATTCAATTATGTTAAGAAAAGAATTTATACGTTTGTTTTGAAGAAAGATTTTTGGTATTACAGTTAAAATGGTAACTGGTGACACTGTACTGAGGGAACTATCTAACGAGAGAGATCTCAGAGGCTGAATTCTGTAACATTTTTCAGTCTTTTTGTTGAATGCAGGATAGTTTGGCTGTTCTAGTTCACTTTCCTGTATGACTAAGCTAAGCAGTACAGCTTTGTACTTTCAGATTTTTGTATGAACCCCATGCCATCTCAGGAAACTCGAGTTAATCCTGGGGAGGGCCAAAAGAATCTACTAAAATACGCACACTGCCAAAGTAAATGATGGCTGGATTCCTGACCTAATCTTTGCCTTTGATCTTGTGTATCAGAAAATTTATTTGGTAAAGTAGTGATGAAAAAACTTTTGACCGTTCTGAAGTATCAGTTGCAAATAGTCTAGACCTTCTGAATTTCAACATAAATCAGTACGTTTTATTTTTTTTCTTCCCCTTCCAATCCTCGGTAATATCCACAGAAAGCTTTGTAATGAGACGATTCAGAGAGTAGCAGTAGCCATTCTTTTTCTGACACTTACAGCCTTGTATGCAAAATTGCATGACAAGCTGTGTCAGTGTGTGGAAATCTCACTGCATTTTTATCTCTGAAAGTAACAGCATAAGGAAATGGCAAATTTTGCCTTACAGTTAATCCTTGTTGAATATACTTTGTCAGATGATACTGTTTTGTTCTCTGGTTCTTACTGGCTTTGCTTTGATAGTTCTTTGGTTGCCAGTTTATTGGATGAAGTCTCCGTCTTCTTGCATAACTCTGCAGAATGTTACTGAAACTCAATCATTGATCTATTTTAAATGTTTTCTGGAAAGGGGCTATTTTTGTTTTTTATTTGGTTGCTTTTAGTTGGAAAGTTTGCTTTTATTTTATGTAAAATACAGCCTTGTGTTTTGCAAAACACCCACTTTTTCACTCTGAATAGTGTGTTCTTGTTTTAGGACTTTCCAAAGTTTACACCCTTGTGTGATAACAAAACTGAAAACTTTTACTAATTACTGTTTAACCTATATCATGATGAAGCCCGTGCAGGAAACAGCTTATACTCTGGGCAGAGATATTACAGATCAGAAACTGGGATACACAAAGATTGGACTGCCCTGTTGATGATTAAGGAGATCTAGGATGGATCCCTGTTCAGATCTTGAGCATGTTTTAAGGCTTTTCCATCTTTCAAGTACACATCATCAAGGCCTTACTTATTAGAACTTTTCCTTCCAGAAATCTATTTACCTATCCAAGTTCCCAGGATCTTGTAGGGAGGGAGAGGAATCACTCTTCCAATTCTTAAACGGCTATATTACTCATTGTGTTAGTATGATCTGTTTCTGTCCTGTCAGTTTCGATCACTGGGTGTTGTATCCAAGGTTGCTGTATAGGCCTGAGCTAAGCCCACCAAGCAGATCCTTCCCTTTTCCAGAGGTGAAGGAGTGCCTGCAGACGGGAGTGAGAAGCCGCTCAACTTGACTACATGCCACCCAGCCAGACCCCAGACCTGCCTTTGTTTCATGGTGGTTGCAGAGGTTTTTTCAGGATGTTCTGTTGCTGCAGGTAGCAGCAAACACATCCTTGGAAGGCAAAAGGATGTTGGCAATTCCTGCATGGACCACAGCAAGCAGGAGAAAAGACAAGAACTTCCAGCTGCGATTCCTAGTCTTACTCAGGCCTGAGAGAAAGTGCAGAAAAGGGGTTGCCTGCTGCGCTTCCGTAGCCAGGAATGCCTTGAGTTATTTATGCAGTTGTTGCAGTTTATGACGATGTCTCTAAACTGGAGTACTCATTTTCTGGTCACTTTGTCAGTTACCTCGAATTGCAAATCCAAGCTTACAGAGCCCCAAACTGCCTGCTGCTCGTTACCTAATGGTATGGAGGAATGCCTTTGCATGCATTTGAACACAACAGTAAAGAACATATTTTTAAAAAATTAATAGCAATGAAAATAATATTAAGCATAATCAGTAATCTGTTAATGAAGAATGGACTCTTTATTTTTTTCTTTACTAGTGTGCTTGATAAATATCAGAAAAAAATAAATCTGCTTGTGATGTTGTTGTTCCTTTTATTTTAATATTTTTATATATTTTTTTCTGTTTTGATCATGATTTTATTTAATGGAAGAATCACTTCTCACATATTGGCTTGACAATTTACAAGCATTTGTTTGTGCTGAATTAAGCACATTTCTAAACTTTGTATGTTGCTGCTGACAGTTTGGGAATTGATTTTTATCCCTAGAGAGATGCCTTTTTGTCTTTAAGGCAAATTGAAGTTGACTGCTGGAGCATTCCCTGGTAAGAGAATCTACTGTAGGGATATTTTTCCACTGAGAACTCATTTTTAACTGAGGAGCTTCAGCAAGGTCATGCTCTTCAGGACACCAAAAAAAAAAAAAAAAATCACAGACAAAGAAATAACATTAGCTTTATAGTAAATAAGTAGGAGTAAATAAGACCGAGCTTTTTTCTCATGTAATGTTTTGTCAGGGAAGTGTACCTAGATGTGCAGTGGGTAACAATGTTCCAAGCTTTTATTCTGAATGCAGTGCTAGTGTGGGCAATGGCAGAAAACAATTGTACCCACCTGTGTTTTCTCATGCCTGTTATGAGTTTAAATTAAAGGAGCTCTGTAATATTTTTAGGAGGTTAAGATTCTTTCAAGAAAAGGCTTATGACTTGTCCTCATCAACATAGAGCGGGGGTTGTAGACATAAATGGATTAATGAGCTGTGTGCCAGTATGCAGGATGCAATCTGTTCACATCAAATAGTGCTAGCTATTCTCTTTTTATTCTATACTCATCTTTGCATATCCAACTACAGAGACTATTTTTCTGAGCTCAGACCTATACCCACCTTGTTCCAGCATCCGTAGAGATGCTGGGATTCATTCATGTATCTGCCCCTCCAGGGTTTTTTTTTTGGCACTAAATTTTACATTTGTAAAAACAGAATTCTGTTAAATGAGTCTGCTAAAATAAAATATTGTAGTTGTATATACCTAGTCTCTTTTATATGATCAAAATGAAGAAATGACCTCACACCTGAACTACAAAGATGAATATAACTGTGCTGGTCAGTAGTTTTTTTTTGTGATGGAACCTGGACAGATACCGGTGAGGTTGTGCACAGACCTCATATAAAACTCATTTAATGCTTCTCTCTGCAACAATTGCATCTACTTTTATTTTGAGTAATTTCATTCTCTTTGATCTCAGTCTTTTTATAAACTCATATATTTCTAAGACTTAAGTAACACAAATATAAGTAAGAAGACAAACTTTTTCAGACTGTGAATAAGATAACAAAGGATAAAGTCAAATCCACTTGTTTTCATTTCTTGGATGAAAATCATGCCAACTTAAGGCAATTTTTCACCAAAGCACCTAAGTCAATTCTAAGAATGAATTTCTTGAGACAAGTCATCTGGTGTTATAAAATCTAGGAAGGAGTTTGAGTTCTCTGCAGTCTTCTTTTAAGCATTCAGTGGGATCTTGTTGATTTTTTCACGCATTTCAGTTCTGAAAATTTGATTTTTCTCAGTGTTTCTGTGGATGTCGTTATCAATTGTCAGAATTTTCATTTACCTCCCTAATCTTTATTTTTCCTTCTCAAATTCCTTTTGTAATATATGTGACAGTTCTCTCATAGTAGTTACGAGACAGAGACATCTGCAAAATCTGAGAAAGAAAATTTTCAATATTCATCTTATTAAGAAAAAAAGAAGAAAATAAAGCATCCTAAAACTTGTTTGAATGTGTTGTAGATGTAAAAGAAAACACAAGGCTGGTATTTAAAATGGGATAGGTGAGGAATGACAGAAAGCAGAGACTGATGATGTTCTGTTGCAAACGGTGAGCAATATCCCAGAGCTACCGTGCCACCAGATCCATGAGGTAGTCTAGACAATAAACAGTTCATCTTTTCTGCCCTGCTTTCAATTCTGTATTTTTGTTAATTAATTTTTAAGCTTTTACTCAACTTCTCCTTGGAACATCCATCTTTTCTCGGAAGGAAACTAAAACAGATCGTAATGTCTATGAATAATATGAAGTCTGGTTAATCATATTGTAACACTTTATACTCCTACTTTTTGATTTGGGTAGGCTAGTTTAGTGTTGATCATTATGGGCCCTACCTTTAATACCTTAATCAAACTTATTTCTGTTTTGTCCCTTTGCCTGAAGACTTCTGCTGTTTAAATTAACTTTGTTCTCAGTCCTTTTCTATTCTGTGTTGAGCTTTACAGCTAATTAGAGGTAATTGTTTCCGTGTTCCTACAGCATCAGCCAAGCAGATCTTGGCTGCATGAGGGTCTGACTCTCAGGAAAAATGTAGGTTTAGTTTTTATCTCTATTTCTTTCATTCTTCTACGGCTGTGATAAATGGGCCTTAAATATGACTTTACTAAGTTGTAAAAATCATGAAAATCTGTGTGTTGGAATGGTAGCCTGAATGTTCCAATGCTGTCACAAAGATTTTCACTAAGGATTATTCTTAACAACTTCAACACGTTTTAAGATTTGTTCAGACTCTCTCTCTTTAATAATTTCAGTGATTTTCTGTCACATTTTCAAACCTTAGAGTTCTGAGAATGAACTCCAATCTGGGCCTCAGACAAGGTATCTGAACAGGGTCCAATTGGTGTCTACAGATAGAATGCAAAATTTATTACGCAGTGAAAATGCAAAATTACATTAATTAAGTTTGTAATTGTGAAGCAGGAGGGAGAACAATTTATAAAGGCAGAGTTAGGAGGAGAACTTTTAGTAGCAGCGCATGGCGAATGAGATGCACAGCCTGCATTATCAATAGGAGCTGCATGTCTAATCCACCAGACTCAGAACGGAAGAAAATGTACCCTGGGATGTCAGGTGTTAAGGGGAAGAATGGGCCTCTCACGTTCTTTGCGCTTACAAGCCGGCTTGTAACCTTTTGACTCTCTCTCTCTTTCTCTTCTTGAGTTTTGTTTCCTGAAAGGAAAAGGGGTTGGGGGGAGGTAGGGGAAGGAGATTTAAAGAGTGGAAGATCTGTTTCAAAGTACTGCGTACTGTAGGGTATTTTCAGGCTTTTTTCATTTTCATTTTTTTTTTTTTTCCCCCTCAAGAATTAGTTTTGTTTTGTTTCCTTAAAGAAGCAGTTGCTTTTCAGGTACAGTGTTTAGACTTAAGATATCTTAGCACTATCAACATTGTAATCTTCATGCACTCTGTTGTAGGTGACGTAGCTTTTTTAAATCTTTTCAACTAAAATGAATATAGTTTCACTTAAAAACACAGCCGAGGAGTAAAGCTTGTTTTGAGAATTAATGTTACACCGTATTGACTTTTATATTCATTAGGTATTATGCAGAAAAACAATCTCCCAAATAACATGAAATTTCTTCTGTTCTCAAAGGATCCCCTAATGTGGCATGGTCATATATTCTATCAATTGCACAAGAATGATCATGTACTCCAGGCCTGATGATCTGCATATGCAAAGGAAGGGTTTAAATAATACTCTCACGTTTTGCCTCCTTGTTCTTTCTGAGTTACTAAGTATAGAAAATATCCTGGTGCGAGGAGGAAGATGTATGTACCCTACGTGAGTTTTACTGGTTAGAATAAAAGAAAATATAACATACACAGGAAAACGTTAATAGTGTCTAATTAAGGTAGGTCTCCAAACTCCACGACTTTTGAGGAGAAAGGGCAGGAAGTGGAAAAATATGCCAAAAGCTACATTATCTGTCCTTGAAATCGTCTCTTCTGCAATGATCCTGTACTAGACTGTAAAAATGGAAATGATAAGGTGATGTTTGTTTTCATTAATTAAAGAGAGTCTTTCTGGTAGAAGAGTGTCTGAGAATCCTAAAGGAATTTTATATATTTCTGGCTAGCATGATGGATTTAAGAACTGTTACTCCTTCTAACTTTGAGTTGTTATTCATTCATGATTATTTTGAAATGGCTCACGTTGCCTTGGCTTAGCTGTAATGTGGCAGCAATGGAGTAGAGCCAATAGAAGGGTAATTTTACAGCCAGCAATCAGGAAAAGGAAGAGCCCTTAGCCAGGGACTGAACTGTGCCAGGAGGAGCCATTATTCTATTATTATTTCCAATGTGGAGGCATTGTGTTAAGTTACATTAAAAACATCCTTTAAATGTCTTTATTTGTGTTGTAAAGTTTCCATATCAACTTTTCCCAAAGAAAGGTGTGTGAATCTGTAACATATAAGCAAATGGAGTGCTTGAGGTCTATCTTGCTTTACAAGTTGTGTGCTAAAGGGAAACCTCAAATTAAAGGTAATTCCTCAACTTACAGTGCATGGAGTATCACTGGGCAAACATGGCAAGAGTTCTTGATTTCATGACACTTGCTTGAAACAACACTCTGGACAGCCTTCCTTACCATCTTTTTCTTCTGTTAAGGACTTTAACCTCTAAATGGCTAAAGGAGAGAGAATGAAGTCTATACTGTTATTCACGTGCATGGATTTGCATTATCTCCTGGAGGTTGTGTTTGTTGAAACCCACAATGGATTTGAATGCTAGAGGATGTGATGTGGATAGCTTTCTCGTTTTCAGTTACTCTGTCCTGTACAGTACATGTTTTATATTCCATACTGCTTTAATTTTACTTTTAGAGTATGTGTTGTGAACTATTATTGTAAAGGTCTCTATTTTGAATATTATCAGTACGTTTTAATAAATAATGTTTGAGGAGGCAAAAGCCTTCCATCTGTAAGGCAAGTGACACTTGGTTTAAATGCATAATAGTGAAATAATGTGTCCCAAGTCATTAGAACAGTTTGAGGCACAAAGGGGAATAGAACCCAAATATCATAAATCCCTGTCCAGTGTCTTAATCCCGAGTCTATTTTTCCACTCAAAATATAAATTTCCATGATTATTATTTGTACTGCTGGAGCTTTCCAGGGATTTAAAGGTGACCTAATTTATTAAATGCTGTCTTATGTGCAAGACAGAAGCAAAATCCTTACCCCAGGGCACTTATTCAGTGGCCCCGATCCTGCAATCTGATCTCTGGAATGAACGTCTGAACTAACACAAGCCATGCCGCCTGTTCAGAGAGTTCGAGTGGAGTTTTAATGGAGGAGAGACGTAGAGTGCAAGTTGTCTACAACATCCTCAGTGAATTTCAGTACATTACCATTCCTTCCCTCTTTTATTATGTGTTTCCCTGTGTCCTCTCCAAGCTTTTGAGCAGCTGTTGTTGTTACCTTAAGCACAGAGAGAAGTTCGGTGTGAATTGTTTTTTCCAGCTCTGTGTGAGCCTTGATCTGTGGCACTACTTAAAGATGCTTTGCGATGCACCTTGAGATTAAAGTGCATCGCCCCTGCAGTGCATTGATCTTGTCTGGCCCAGAAAGGGGTTGTCATAGATCTGCTTTTGAAATCAGGACTCCCTCATGGGTTTTCCCAAGGCATCATCTCCATGTCATTGGGTTGGCAGGATATGAAGCTGAGGGTCTTTTTGAAGTTTTCCCTCGCACCAAGGGGTGTATGCTTGTCATGTGGCAGTTGTGCTAAGTTACACCCTCTTCTCCCTGTGTTCCATGCGGGATAACTTAGTGCAGTATCTAAATACACCAGGTCTTTTTTTTTTTTTTTTTTTTTTAACTCTATTGTTTGATTTGCTATATTGGAGTACTAAAACAAGGAGTAGAATCTAGTGCTTGCAACTCCTTTCTTGGAGATAAATAAAATGCACAGGCTGAGCTTCATGAACTAATTAAACTATCCTACAAAACTCTATCCCCTTGCAGCTATAGATAATACTCTTATTTTAGGAAACACTATTGTGCACTTCATCAGATATCACTTTCGCCAATATTATTTAGCTTTCCATAACTGCAAGGCAAACAGCCTTTAAGGTTGTTTCTGTTTCTCACATTTCAGTCTCTTTTTTTTTGAAAAGTTCAAAAAACTAGATTTCCTCCATCAAATTACTCTTTATTGGAAAAGTAAAGTAACATTTCACTGTTCAAAGCTCTTCTTCCTGCAAAACTGTGGTACGTGGAAAATGTTTTACAACTTTCAAAGTTTATTTGATTTTGAACGCTTTTGGTTATGTAAGTTTTAATAAGTAGCTTTGGTGTACCCCTAAAGGCACACCCCACACACTTATGTTGTGTGACCTAGGGTCACAAGTAATGGCTGCAAGCTAATTGATTGAGAAAGGCTTGTCTGACTGGGCCCCTTTGAGTCCTCCCTTTACATTCCTAAATTTCTGTAAAGAAGGCACTGGCAGCTTCGCCTGTCGAGAGGAGGGGTTGGGGGAAAGGGAGGAAGTTTCTCCGTTTCTGATTATGCGCAGAGTTTCCTTGTACCGAGCTTATGTTCTCCACCCACTACTTAGTAAGAACTCCTTAACAACTTAAAGCTTTATCCCTTTGAGTACCAGAAAAGTGATTTGAGTAGTTATTGAGCAGGGAGAATAAACTGCTTGCTCCGGGCAGGGAGGAAGCTTATGGAAATGATATTAGACCTTCAGCAAAGTGCACAGCTGCATCATACAGAAGCCGAGACTCAAATTGACAGGCAAATAAGCCAGATCACGGAAGGGGCCTCTGTGTGGCAGCTCTGAGCTCCCAAGTGTTGGACAACTAGGCAAAAAGTGCACTGGAACAGGGCAGAAAATAGCACACTAACTTCAGGCAACTGTTGCATTTTCATGGTGAGTCCAGATTTGAAATGTTGTTTGAAATGTAGCTGTTTCTGTTGTTTCTAAAATCCCTTCCGTTCTACCACAGCTATCCTTTTGCAAAGTTCATTGTGTTACAGATTATTTGTCCGGATGTGCACTGCAGTTCTGAATGGTGCAGAAATGCACAGGGATGGTCCTTTCCTTGCTGCTTGCTCGCTGTTTTTCCTTTGCTTGCTCCAGGAATCAGGTCCCATTCTCTAAAGAATGCTGCACGGCTTCTGATTTGCAATGAAAGAGCTTTGCAACCAGCCCTTGGTGTGTGGCTGCATATAGGTGGAAAAGTGTTCGGAAATTCTGTGCGGTTTTCTGCAGTTTGAGCTTTGCGGCACCTCTGCATTGCTCCGTATTTCGCTGCCTTATCTTGAGAATGTATGGCACGGTCACTATGAAAAGAGCTTTGTGTTTGAATTCCTGGTGAGTCGAAGGGTCAGGGCCTATGAGTTATCTGCCTGCCAGCAAGACTCATTGCTGTGTCCCTTTATTTTTCAAGCTAAAATAGAAAAAACATGTGTCCTCACCCCTTTTATATAAACGCATTTTGAATTCAGGTTTTACATGCTGTTTGTGTGTGTGCTTTGTTCTTTTGACAAACTTGGGGTTTTGAGGGGAAGCCAGTTTTATTTTGTCCATATTTGCTTTATTTTCTCAAGTTTTCTTACTGCTTTTTTTTTGCATTCCTTTGTTGTGATGCACATAAATTTTTCTTAAAATAACATTCAGTGATTCTGATTTCTGCTAAGAAGAGACAAAGGTTTTATAGTTGCATACTTATCTCCAAAAATACCAGGATGCTATCTAAATTTTAGGTAGGTTGCAAAACTATGAAGAAGATAAGGCTTTCATAACTTTTGTTTCTCTTAAGGAGGGAAACAGAATACTCCTGGATAAGTTCTAGTGCAGTGGTAATAAATCTGATCTGAGTTATTATGTTATTACAGTCACCGTGTTCATTTGAAAAAGCTGCTTTATTAGCACAGCAATAGAATTATACACATTGACAGTAACATTAGAAATAAGTTTGCAAAAACTGTTGAGTGGGTGAAATTTAGAGCCATAATTCTTCGAAGCATGTCAAAGTTGCTCTGTATGTGATGTTTGAGATGCCTGTGATTTAGAGGAGAAATGAATCTAAGTGTTTTTTCCTTCAACAGAAGCATAATTCTGCACAAAGTGATCTTTGTTATATCTTTATTCAAATAGTCTTCAGAAGGTAAATAATCTCAGTCAGGAGTTGCAGGAAAATTTTCAGAGAATTATGTTATTTGGAGCTAAAGGACAAGTGCTCATTTGATAGGATAATTCTACCAATCAGCATAAGTTGATCAAATGAAGCCTACACAGATGGTATGTTCCTGCTTGTTTCCTGACCTGTCTTTCTAAGTTTGTTGGTTCATCTAAATATTACAATGAGCAGAATATCTTTTTTCTTTTCTTTTTTTTTAATCAATAGATAAGTGCATAAGGGGCTTTAGGTCTGGACTGACCTAATGTTGCAGTCTCTCTCAAGTGCGGAAGTTCATATTGTTCATCTGTTGTGTTCATTTGCCAGTCTGAGATCTTGAGTTTGCATGTAGTTTTTGCATTTCTTTCTTCTTCTTCTTCATTAAAAAAAAAAAAAAAAAAAAAGAGTGAAAACTGTTTCAAAGAAATGCTAAGCATTATAGGGTAGAAGATAGTGCTGCAGGAGATCTTAATAGATCTGCTGCTTCTTCTTGTTAATTGGGTTCCTGTGTATTTTGGCTTGGACTTAACCTTAGATTTTCTACAAGAAAGCCTTGGCCATGTTCTCAGTGCAAGTAAAGATAAACTTTTCTTTTAAGAGTTTCAGGGTCCACCTTGCAGGAAAGAAATGCATCCTCTTCTGTAACATAAATATATGCTACCTGCTGAAATTCTCTTTACACACTGAAAGTCTGACAGAAACTTTGAGGAGCCAATCTTCTTCATGCTGTGGTGCCCTGGAGCACAGAGGAGCCTCTCACAATGTGCAGGAGAATAAGGGCTGTGGAGACTCAGGGCAGCCCCCTCCTTGTGGGCACACAGGCAGGGGACCTGCCCTCCCTGTGCTACAGGGCTTCCATTGGCAAAGAGAGGTACCGGTGGTGTTGTGAAACCTGATGAGAGGATTATGAAACATTTCTTTGTGCTCTGATGACCAGCTTGATGAAGGGGAAAGGGATTAATGAGGAAGACAAGAACTTACTGATGATTTTCTGCTTATGTTTATCATTAAAAGAAGAATATCATTCACAATAGCTGTGTTTTATGATTCATGGAAATCCCTGTAGTAATGATGGGTGTGATAACTGATGGTGGTGATCCTACTGGCCATCTGAGTTGAAGTTTTCACAGAGGACCAATGCAATATATCAAGGTTTCTAGTAAGTTTAAACATCATTAGGATATCTTGAAATACTACATTTGCACTTGGATGAAGGGAAAGAATCATTAGTTCAAACTAAAATAATTATATTGGATTTTACATTTCTCCAGCATCAGTTAGAGAAAAAAAAAAGAGTTTTGAAACTATTAAACACAGTTGTTTTATAGCTGTCATTTATCAAAACAAAAAAAAAATTATTTAGCAACTTCAGTCTTTAGTCAAGGAGAAACTAAATTTGTTTTGTGAATTACACAGCAAAGTGATTTTGGAGGTTCACTTTTTAGGATTATTCTGGTTTAGGAAAGTAGTGCATAGAGGAAGGAAAAGTTATTTACACAACATGTTTCATTGACATCAATACTCCATACAGACATGGTGCCTGCAGGTATCCTTACTGTCACGTGAGAAAAAATATGGAAATTCATGACTAACAGTTGATTTTTCTGTCAGAGAGAAGAACTGGTTTGTGGTTTAAGGACAAAACAATGTCTATTCTAGGAGATAAAGGGAAATTGACAGGCACAAGAAAATTGCAGCTCTGATGGTTTCAGTGAGTCACAATATTGATAGAGTTACTCTAATTATAATTAGAGTTATAACCCTATGTTATAACTGAGCAATTTTTAAAGAATTCATTAAAAAAAAAAAAAAAGGAGAAAAGAGGAAAAAAAAGTTTAATCTGACCACATTTTGAAGTTATTTTGTGACTATAATTAGTTAGGTCTTAAACTTCTTTATCTTCAAGATTTATGGATCTAGGATCCATGTACCTGTCTAAAATATAAAAGAAAAAATAACTTGAGAATTGCCAGTATCAGATTTTGGAGTTCAGTAAACAGTTGAGGGAACATGAAAGCATGTTTCAAGGGAAACAGAAGGTGTACACATGCTGTCCATGAAACACACAGAGAGAGAAGACTTGATTTTCACCACCCAAGTTGACTTTTTGTCCTGCAACAAATTTAAAGTATCAGCAAAAGACTGACCCAAAAGGTGATAGTGAAATTGGAAGAACATACAGTGAGAAAGATATTTCACTCTTAAAGTTAATCAAGTAGTTATAATATGTGGACAAATGGACAAAGAGAATGAATACAACCGGAATTCGAGGACAGGACAACAGTAGGGGACGTGGGACATTAAGGGGAAAAATCAAGATCTAAGCATGGAAGAAACATGGCATGAGAGAAAAATCCACTCTATGTAAAACATCAGTCTCTGACATGAGCCTGTGCTTTGGGAATCATGCACAGTTCTTTAATATAAGTATTTTAATTGTGCAAGCTCTTGAATTGGTCCTTTTTCAAACTGCACGCATTAAATGGTGTTAAATGAAGAAGAAGGTATATAGATGGCCTTAACTTGGAGTGCTCATGCCTTTGCTGTCAGTAGTTTTTGTTCTTTCCAAAAAGCAGCAGCAATGACATCCTTCCAAGAATATTGTCCTTTGTGGCAGAGCTGGCCAAAGGAACTGCTGTGCTCTATTGCTGCCACTTCTCTCACTCGTCTTCTGTCTCTTTAATGTTATGCATCCACTCAGAGTCCTCTGAAACTATTTTCTCTGGTTTTGGTGTGTAAAGCAAAAACTGTACAATTTGAAAGTAAATGCTAAATAAAAAGTAGGACTCTCCAAATTATTTCCCTTTATATTTTTTTTCCTCTTCTTTTACAATCTATTCCCAGTTTCTGGGAAACAAGAAATATGGCAGGATCTGGTAAGTTAATCATTTTTTAGGTTACATCAAACCATTTCCTTTCAATTGCCATGCCATTTTTGGAATGTATTTTTTGGCCTGAAATTTCACATTTTATAGCCACAAAACACAGGTGATTTTTATTTATTTATTTATTTATTTATTGTGTGTGTGTGTGTGTGTGTGTTAAAGGAAATGTGTTAAAACTATTTTAAGCAGCAGAAGTGGGAATAAATTATACTTTTCCTGTGAAATATGAAGTAAACAAAATAAACTCAATGACAGGCTTTGAACAGCAATTTTAGAAATAACTCATTCAATTGGTATTTTGTGGACTTCTTTTTCTAAGGGCTTGAGATTTATTAAAAAAAAAAAAAAGAAAGAAAGAAATTGAAATGATTTTATACTGGAGATGTTAAATTATAGCTATTATGATGTGCGTTTTGGCAGTGCTAGGCAGCACGCTGACATGTTTTACTTGCTCTGAGGACCATACGACAAATTGGGCTTTGCATATGCATAGCATAACGAGTGTCCTGTCCTCAGAGAGCCTGAAAGAGCTTGACCTGTGCACATCTCCAGGTTTAACTTAGCTGAGTGCTGAGGAAGCACTGGAAGTAAGATTGCCATTTTGGAGCGTCTCACATGGAGAAGGAGTCAGCCCCTCTTCACTTTCCAAACTCTTCAAGTGTTATTAATAACCAAATTTGATTTAGATTATTCATTTTAATGCTGCTGTTGGCACTGTTTCCTGAAAGTGTTTTGATTTCACTACTGAAACAGAAGTTGAGAATCGTGGTCAATTTTTACTGGAGATTTTTTTTCCCAACAGGAGGGAATGCCACTTTGAAGTGTTCAGAGTGAGTACAGCTTGAGTTTTATATAGGCGCTGCTATAAGTATGTATATGATTTGCAATACAAGTAGATGCCTGTTTTCAAGAAGCTTTTCTAGACTTGAATTAGAACAAGAGTATGCTGTACTGAGAATTTACAGATGTGCTTTTATTTGTGTTTTTTTTCCCCCACTCTTGGCCCTCATACATCCTTGCACTAATTCAACAACATCTCAGCTAACATTATGACTGTGACTGGCTGGTAGGCACAGCTCAGCTACTGACCAGCTGGCTGTTCTCAGGCAGGACAGATAGTAGTGACTTCTTCCTTGCTTACCTTCTACTCACTCCACTGTATTTAACAACTTTTTGTTCTTATAGCATGGTGCCAATATCAACGTTGTTTGATTTTTGATTTTAAGTCATGGGGAATAAGACTTCAGTCATATTAGAAATTTGTTTGTAATGTCATGCTTAACTTGATGTATTGAATCCACACTTGCCTAAATTGTAGCAGAAACTGTACCCTCAAAAGCACTTCTTTCTAGAGAGAAAAAAGTGCGTTTATGAGCAGAAGAATAGAAATTCATTTTTATCTTTAGTGATATACATACTTCTTGGGAAGAAGTATATTTAATTAAACTTGACTGATTATGCTATGTTTGATAATTATATTTTACATTAAATGGTATTTTTACTAGAAAAAATCATTTCTTTGTTCCTCAGTGTCACAGTTTTTTGATTTTTGGTTATAAGCATTCCACATCATAACATCATGTGCACTGAGAGTTTAAGAGTTAATGCTCCAATTCTGGATACCTGTCCCAGAAGAGCAGAAGAACTACATCCCCCAGAGAACTTTGTGTTAAGAGAGGAGATAAAGCCCCTGGCAAGGTCACAAGACCAGGCTCTCCTCCCTTCTGCTCATCCCAACTGCAGGCATCGCCTCAGCATTAGAGTAAGGCCTTCAGCTTTCAGATACTCTCTCATTACATTTTATACATTAGCTCCAATTCAAATGATGTTGTATTATATTGTATTATAGTCTGTTATCTTGCATTCTGATATCTCATTCAGTAAATTAGTCTGTTTCTCCTCACATTATTGCCGCTGTTTTGTTTTGGGGCCCATCTCTCCATCCTTTATCCCTTATCCCCTTCTCTGGAGGTGAAGATCTGCAGATCCCTCTGCCCTGCTAGTCATGGAACTGGGCCAAACCAGCCCATAAACTGCTGACACTCAGTCTTTTCAACTATAAAGTCAAGTATTCAATCCATAGTGTATTATGGAGTACAGTCTCCCAAAGGGGAGATGTGACAACAGTTTTTGTGAGTTAGTCAAAACTGAAACATCAAAAACTTTAGATGCAAATTTGACTTTTTTTAACTGAATTGACCAACATGAGATATGTATATATAGTTGTACATAAACCCCCTTTTTTTTTTTTCCCTAGGTAGGGGAATTTTTTCTTAAGAAAGTCCACTCCCGTATTGTTGGAAAGAGCTTTCAACTTCAGACACGAGTTTCATTGAAAGCTGTGGTTTCAGTTTAAGTCTTTGAAAATGTAGCCCTTTTACAGATTAGAAACAGAAATGCAGTGAACAGTGTCATTGACGCTGCACCCATCTTGCTCATTCTGGACTTACTCTTGAGTTTAGTGCAGCATTATGAAATTCCAAAAAAATTAACCCATATTTGCTTTTAGAAATTACAAGCTGTCTTCTAATTTCTTTGTAGCCCTGGGAAAATCACTTTACACATGTGATTTCTTACTGCTTAAATATTTTTTAAACTTTTAAAAATAATGTGTTCTTCCATAGTTCCAGCTATGTGAATTTGATAGCTCATATATTTTTTGTTTACTTTGTTTTTTAAGTATGCAATTTAATTTTCTGTTTTGCATGTGTCTTTACTTGAATATTCTTGGATGTGTTTGTAGGTGTTTATCAGTTTGTCTCAGATGGAGGAAATAAGAGTCCTGTATTTTGGAATGCTAAATACAGTGCAGGTCACAGTGAAATGCTAGGTTCCTGCCATATCGAAGATGAGGTCACTTGTCACAGTTTCTATGAATGGATTTAAGTGCCTCATCTTTGAACCTATATAAACAAGCAAAACAACACAAAAACCCTCGGCTATTTCATAGACCTTGTGAACTTTCACATTTTTAGTAGCATTATTATTAAATGTTTGTTGTTGTTCTTATTTTCTAAGGAAGTGAGACTGGTGAGGCCTCACCTCGAGTACTGTGTTCAGTTTTGGGCACCTCAGTACAAAAGAGATATTGAGGTGCTGGAGCAGGTCCAAAGAAGGGCAACAAGGATTCTGAGGGGCTTGCAGAATACACCTTATAAGGTGCAACTGAAGGAACTGGGGCAGTTTAGTCTGGGGAGAAGGAGGCTGAGGGGAGACCTTACTGCTCTTTTCCAATATCTGAAAGGTGATTGCAGTGAGAGCAGGGTTGGTCTCTTCTCACTGGTGACAGGTGCCAGGACGAGGGGAAATGGCCTTAAGTTGTGCCAGGGTAAGTTTAGATTGCATATCAGGAAGAACTTATTTACAGAAAGGGTTGTTAAGCACTGGAATAGGCTCCCCAGGAAGGTATTTAGTGGAGCGTTGTTAGTTACGGCAGTATGGTTAGGTAGTGGTTGGACCTTGATGATCTTTAAGGTCTTTTCCAACCTGAGCAACTCTATGATTCTATGATCTCTGATGGTTTGAGAGTTTTCCCTTTCCATTTCCTGCTGTGTGGATTTTAAGCACGTTTGTCTCTCTCAGTCAAGTTAGAAATGTAGAATTTTCAGAGACTATATTTTATGAAAATATGTGGCTCTATGGAGAATGAAACTCAAACCAGTGCCAATTTTGAAGAAAAGGCAAGCAGAACATAGCTGTTAGACATTCTGTTCGGCAGTAGCTCAGTGGCCAAACAAGATGTGCAGAGTCCCAGACTAGTCACAGCACAGTTTGCTCCTGCCTGGTGATACCGTAATAGGCAATGTGGAGCGATCCGGGCATTTGCAATGAGAAGAAAGAAGTTACAGAGAAGTTACAGAGCAAATAACTTAAAACTGTAAGAAAACAGATTTCATTCAATCTGCTGCTTACAGGGCACCTTAAGTTCGCTACTGCAAAGAATAAAGAACTGGATGCTGGGTCTTAAAAGGATGCAAATTTCTTGCTATAGGAAAACAGGAACATCTTGTTCGTCACTTTTTCCTGCTTACTGAGCATTTTATTTTGCATGGAAAAGTTCATATACTATTACATTGATCACATGTTGTATTGAAGTGATCATGTGAGGTTCTTAATAATCTGTATGAGATACCTAGCTATATAAGCAGTAAGATGGGGATAATGAGATACTAATAAAACTTAAGTTGGAGGAAACATATTTTTTCAAGCAGGGAGTTTATCCAGAATTTGGTTATTTTCCTAGTTCTGTTGAAGTCTGCCCAAACAAGCTTAGGTGGAGACAAAACCCTGACTTTAAAGTAGCTTCAGGTTTTTTATGTGTTTCCACGTATAATTCCTATGTATCTTATTTACTTCCTTCTGTCAACTTCTCTGAAGATGAGAATATAATAATGCTTGCCTATTCTTTTTAAGTAATATTTGTAATACTCAGTGGAAAGGAATACCTCTAACCTTTTGTGAGTTAATTTAATTACATGGATAGTTTTCTAAAATGTTGGATCTAATGTCTGAGATCATTGTCCTTTTCCTAATATTATTGTAGATAAGGGAAAACACCCATTAATGTTGTACTATGCTTTTGTTTTATAAAAATGAATGAATGTCAGATAATGATCATCAGCAATCATTAGTTTACTTAATAGCAAAAAACAGTAATCTGAGATATGTGAATATCAGTTGTAATTTTTGGACTGTTTCAGAAAAGTACTGGATCTAAGTATCCTCGTGGGTATTTTTCAGGATAAGAATGGTACCACTAACAACAGGAAACCTTAACGATTCATGTCACTCTGCAGGCAGAAGTCCATTCAACAATAAATTCTGTGTGAAATTTTTAGCTGTATATGAAAAGTTGTTAGAGATGAGCATAAGCTGTCTACTTTGAAATGCTAAATAACAGAGGGAAAGATTATATCTCTTTTTTTTTTTTTTAAAGCAAGTGCAAGTGAAATGTTGAAATCCTATGATTCAGCAATACTGCAGGTTCAGGTGTATTAAATATAGTTAGTTAGAAGGTTAGAAGATTTCTCTTTTTTTATTCCCTTTTTGCATTATAGGCCCTCTACTTCTTATTCACCTCAAGTGATCTGCATTGCAGATGTGATCCTGAAGGCTGTCTTAAGGACTTTATTTTTAAAGAGTTGTGCTTCTGATCTGATGTGAGTTCTCTGTGGAAGGAGTTATATACCTCATCGTTCTGTGTGAGAGTTTTGGTTTGGGGTAGGAACCAATTTTACAGGAGCATCTCACTCTCTCTCACAGCACTCACTCTGCTATGGACCCCTGCACAAAGGAAAGTAAAAAAAAAAAACAGAAATGAAAGCAAAATAACCACTTCAGCTGATCATGCAAAACATACTTTAAAGAAATGATAATTTGAAAGAACAGTAGTGTAAGAGCTAAAATTCAAAATTCTATTTGGAAAATGGAAAACTCTCACTTCAAAACATCTTAGTTCCATATTCTATTTGGAAAATGGAAAATGGAAAATTGCTTCCATTTTCCAAATAGAATATGGAACTAAGATGTTTTGAAGTGAGAGTTAGCCATGTGCTCATTATATTTTGGTAGAGGTAAGCACTTCAAAGTGAGGATGCATTTTCATAGTGTGATGTGATGGCAGGGACTAATGCAAGCAGTCAGACTTTGAAAAGCACTTGGTTCACTCTTAAATATACAAATAAATGGTATATAAAACATGTTTTTAAGTTGCTCTTTATGGGAGGAATGTGTTTTGTGCCCAATGAATGCAAAAATGATTGCTGCAAAGATGTGTGACTGCCGTTCAGCAGTACATCTCAAATTCTCCTGTGCTCCTGAAGCTTAGTGCCAGGAAGAAACATCTCTGGCTCTTAGCACTGTTCTCTAATACCTGTATGTCATACAAATTCAGTGCTTAAGATGCCAAGATTTTCCCCTCTTTAGGTCAGTAAGAGTTTCAGGGAATTTCTCAGAAGCATTCTTCCATTCTTTTAGGAGGAAAAGAAGAGTACTGCTAAAGTGGTATCTGAAAGTCTTTCTGTTGCTTCTTTCTGTGAATTTCTGAACACCCTTTTTGGTGGACATACCATAGGGATTCCCTGAAAGAATAGATTCATCAGCACATGCAATAACAAATTATTGCTTCCAGATAAGGATTTTTGTCCCTTTGGGGCTCTCTCATTTCATGTCTATTCAGAAACCAGGGACCAGGCCAGTAGAGTGCTTCTTCTTTTAGCAGCATGTTGTGATGTTAGAACTTCCTGAAAAGTTATGTGTTTCGTGTGGTTTTTATACTTTAATCACATTTTTTGAAAGTTCTTCCAGATGCAGATGTATATTCAGTTACAGTTTAGTGCACACTCTTACGCACTGATAAGCTGGCAAGGCCACCATCTAACTACCTTTAAATCGGTATATGATTTTCTCTGGACCTCCAAGAGTAAGGTTTGGGCTGTGGAATTTTATTGTTGGTTTGGTCAGTGGATCCAAGTTGCCTTCTTTTTCAGTGATGCTCAGTAACAGAGCAGTAGCTTCAAGAGTTATAGTAGCTCAGTAATCTGAAGAGTTCTATTGAAAGAAAAAGCTTTTCCTTTTCCATGCTCTTCCATGAAACGTATCTCCTGCTTCAGTTAATTATTTTCAAAGGCAGGTAGAACAGTAGTCCGAACAGAGGGGCTGGATGGACAGCCACATGGGTACATGCTTAGGGGTCACTTATTTTTGTGCAGGAAATGCTACTGCATGCACAGCAAGACAAACATATTCCAAATTTCACACAAATGCACTGCGGGTGCTAATGCAGGAGGTAAAATACTTTTCTGTATGTTCCTTTTTCCCCTCTTCTGCCTGGGAAACTCATGTCTGCTCTTGGCATCCCTTCACTAGAGGCCCTGCTGCTTTCCCACTAGGCAGTCCTGACAGGTAATGCCCCTAAAGGGAAGAAGGCCATAGGAAGGGATTGAGGTGAGCTTTGTACATACACACAGTAAATGGCTGGAAGTGCACACAGGGCAGATGAATCTCACATTGGTTTTGTATAAGACTCAGTCACTGCTATGGTTCACCCATTTTTCCTTCCTGAATAGGAGTCATTGATAAAAGCAATGACTAACAGGTCACCTGTTGCGAAATAAGTTCCAGTAGGAACTGAAGCAGCCAAGTATAGAAAGGTGAAAAAGAAGGCAGATCATTAAGTCTAGATTATGGGAGGCAGATGAAGATGCTTATTTCATTGCACAGAATCTATCTTAAAAGTCTCTTGGCTTAGGGCTCAGGGAGTTCCTCTGAGAATTTGATGTCTTAAAAGAGGAAAGGTGTGGAATAGATATGTGATAGTCATATAATAATTTCCTGGACAAACAGGAGACTTTGAACAGATATACATTCTCAGCTCATAGACAGGAAAAGCAGGCCCTTGGAATCTTGTCACAGAGGTGAAATTGGAGCATGTTGTAAAGGCTTGAGGAGTGGAAGCTAGGAAAATGTATTTCACCTATATGCATTCATGGTTCATGATATTCTGGGAGAATTGGGTAGAGGTTGTTGGTAAAATCTGTGCTTGTCATGCAGTTCAGGGACATTCGCTGGTAATTCAAGGAAAATCTCCAAGAAAGAGATTGTGTGAGAGATGCACAGGAATGTTCATCATTTATCTGAATTGCTTCAAATACAGTTAGGTAAACTCACTCTTAAATTTAGAGGACATGTGATGCTGGAGTTTTACGAATGGCAAATTTTATTTGATTCATTCTGGACATCACAAATATTGATGAACTGGAAAGGATTGTGCCAATACTTTTCTCATGCAATGTCAGAGGAAAAGCCTGTAGAACAGAAATGTACTCTGTAATAAATCAAGTAACAGTTTCAATTCAGATACTCACAGCCCTGTGGGTAGATTCCATATAAAGCAGTTTTATCCCTCTTAGAAGTGAGCTGCTAGATTAACCCTGTAAAGAGGAGAAATAATGGAGAAATAACAGAAGTCTGGTAATTAAACATGTTAATTAAAAAAATTTGGAAGGAAAATATTTGCTGCAACAAGATTGAAACATTTACAGTCTTTTAAGTTAGTCTCACATTAGCCTTTGTGCACCATTGGCATTTAAATTAAAACCATTACTTTCCATAAATAGAGAAGTTGGTTTTGATGAAGGCAGAATTTTTGATGAATACAGCTTCTATTTGAAATAGCTGACTGCATCTATAAAGCAATTCCTTTGAAAAGTATCCTGCTGACATACTGTTGATGACAATAAAGCTAAATATAAGTATGGAGAAATATCTGGAAATGTGTGCATGCATATATGTATATATATATGTATAAAACAGGATTGGAATTAATTGGGAAACTCAGTTTATCTAATTCAAATTCAAATGCAGTTCTATGTTCCCTTTCCCATAAGTCTGCTCAAACAGATCTATTTACAGTCCTTTGACAGTGTAGACGATAAACACAGCCCACTGCACCACGTATGTACAAGCCCCAGTATGATCAGAATACAAATGCAAGACTGCTGCAGTACACATGCTTGAAGACCTAGACACAACTGCTGAGAATGGATGTCTGGGACATAGTGGAGCAGAAATCTAAAATTTTCAGATGTTATTTTTGAAATATTGCTATTTCTTGCAAGTATGACTTTGTGTCTTCATTTCACACTGCCTCCCTCTAAAAAAACAAACACTTTCTACTGCCTTTTATTATATAACTACTCGTGTAACTAAGATTAGAATGGCTTTGATCTGTTAAGTTGAACCTGCAGTACCTGTTTTTAAAATTCTACAACAAGCAATTAAAGCTGGTTTGCTTACATATATGTTTAAATTGGAAGTTCCATCAAAGTACTTCCATCAGGAAAGGAACCACTGCTGGATGGAACTTTTTTTTTCTTTTTTTTTTTTCTTTTTCTTTTTTAAGGTATATTGTGTTAAAATAACAAAGACAAAAACTACAAGTCTGAATCCATTACTGACAATACTTTTCTCATATGTGTTTAGAGGAACTTATGAAATCCATTTGTTACTGCTTTTCAGTCAGTTGTAGTTGCTTGCAAGATCCATTAGAGGTTCTATTTTCAAATATATTTTTTTTCCATTATTCTGCTTTCACTGCTGTGCTTACAAATGTATCTTCTTGTATATTCATAAGGAACATGAGTTTTATTCTGAAGTATGATGTCTTTGGTAGAATCCATATAGTAGCTACTATTTTATACTGAGAAAGTGAGTATTTACAGCTTCTAATCTTATATATTGTTAACCATATTAACATTTTCTATGCTTATAAAATTGGGAAAAAAAAATTATAACTTGAGACAAAGAAGTTTTGCTTACATTTTATTTTCTTTATCTTTTAATCCCAGTAGTAATCACTTTCTAAATATGAAATACTTAAGCTAATAAATAATGCAATTTTTTGAAAACTGTTTATTTATTGTAGCAAATGTCTAGAAGTCCTCTGAATTAACACCACCTCAGGTGGAGAGCATGTGTTGTACATGTATATATGGAAAAGAAAAATCCTCTCAGAAAGTCATCTGATTTATCTGGCCTTTTCTAGCTGAAGATTGGCGAAAACGTGATAAACAGAACAGAAATGATAGAGCAGAATATGATAATTGGCAATTTCATCAATAAATAGACCACAGTGTAAATATATGTTTATATTTGTACTATCTGCAAAGTAGCAGTGCTTCTCCTTCTTTTTTACTTCAAGTTACTGAAATGAACTAGTTAATTGTAGGCCATTTTACCCTTAAGGTCCATTTGCATCTTCAAGAAGGTCTAGGTGCTGGAGGCTCAGGCACTGTCATAGTCAGGCAGAGAAGTAGAACACAGCTGGAGAGGGTCCTAGGCTTGGATCTGGCAAGGAAAGTAAGCAGTAGCTGTAAATTTGAAGTGTCCAGGATCTGACAGTGAAGATTTAGCTGTGGAGAAAACCTGAAGTTGGGAACAAGCTTATGAAGATTTAACTTTGTGGCAGCTGATACAGTCTTGATTTAAAAGGGTCAAGGATGGAGAACCTGTTCCAAATTACTGTTCTCTGAGTAACTGCATCATACATCTGGTGTAAACTTGTCTTCTTGAGCTTGCCTGTTACTCGTAAGATCCTCCAAAACTCTTTTAGGCAGTCGGACATCATTTTCACAGGACAGATGGAATAGCGTTAAAAAGTTTGTTCAGTCTTTTATTTCTGAGGCTGTCTACAGTTTATTGAATTCGCGAGTTTCTTGACTTGTACACTCCAAAAATCAATACAGCTTTCCAACACTAGATGCTTACATTCCACATTAAGTGTACACACTTAATCCAAGCTCTGTAGTCTTATTCAGGGATCTTCCATGGAAGCCTCCAGGGATGTATTTTTCCCTTGGCCCTGACAGCATGTCAGGAGCTCATATTCAGCAGTCATGTCCATTCTTACTGCCAGCTGTCTTTAAGAATTGTTGCCCCCAGCAAAAACTCTCCTTCTGCCAAGAGGACCCTGCTATCTTGTTTAATTTATAGGTATGTAAACTGGCTCTCAGTGTAAAGTGACTTGCCTAGAAGGCTCACAGTAGCAGAGCCTGGGAGGAACCATCAAACTCTTAAATACCATTCTGTGTCCTTGCCAATGGACTATTCCTTTACTTACCCTGTAATTTATGTTCCATATAACTGGGTATTTTCCATGTTTCCCTGCTTGGGTGAGCCTATGTGTGCTCCTTCTCTTGGATTTCATATAATCATAGAATCCTTAGAGTTGGAGGGGACTTTTAAAGGTCATTTAGTCCAACTCCGCTGCAAGGAATAAGGACGTGCACAGCTCAATCAGGTTGCCCAGGGGTTGATCTAGCATCGCCTTCAAAGTCTCCAGGGATGCGAGGCATCAATCACACCTCTAGGCAATCTGTTCCAGTGCCTCACCATCCCCATTTAAAAGACTTTTTCCTTACGTCCAAACTAAATCTATCGTCTTTAAGCTTGAAGCCATTTCCCTTTGTTCTGTCACCACAGAACCTACTGAAGAGTCTGCCCCTTTCTTTCTTGTAGCTCCCCTTTAGATACCGAAAGGCCGCTATTAGGTCATCTTGGAACCTTCTCTTCTCCAGGTTGAACAGCCCCAGCTCTTTAAGCCTTTTCTCGTAGGAGAGATGTTCATTTCCTTAGATCATTTTTGTGACCCTCTGGATGTGCTTCAACAGGTCTATGTCTCTATTGTACTGGGGACTCAGCATCTGGATGCAGAACTGTAGGTGAGGCTTTACCAGTGCAGTGTAGAGCTGCGGGATCACTTTCCTTGACCTACTGGCCCTCCTTCTTTTGATGCAGCCCAGGATACAATTGGCTTTCTGGGGTGTGAGGGCACATTGCTGGCTCATGTCCAGCTTCCCATCCACCAGTATCGCCAGGTCTTTTTTTGCAGTACATTTCATCTGATTCTTCTAATGAACAGATTTTACTTTGGAGAGTACAAAGTGATAATCCTATTTTTAATCATGTTTATTCGTATTATTACTACAAAACCTTATTGATAGGATTAATTATTTCCTGTAATTGTGTGAGGGATAAAATATTAATTGCCAAGTATGTTACAAAATGACTTAGGTGTTCTGGTGAACAAAAAGCTGAACATGAGCCAGCAGCATGCAGCAGTTGCAGCCCAGAAGGCCAACAGTATCCTGGTCTGCATCAGAAGAGGGGTAGCCAGCAGGGAGAGGGAGGTGATTGTCCCCTTTTCTCTGCCCTAATAAGGCCCCACCTGGAGGTACTCAACACAAGGATGTGGATCTGTTGGAGCAGGTCCAGAGGAGGGCCACAAAGATGATCACAGGGCCGGAGTGCCTCCTCTATGGAATAAAAAGTTTGAGGGATCTGCGCTTGTTCAGCCTGGAGAAGGCTCTAGGGAGACCTCTTTGCAGCCTTTCAGTGCTTAAAGAAAGTTTATAAACAGGAGGGAGACCAACTTTTCACATTACATTGCCTTATTACAGAGGTTACCAGACTTTATATAAAAATAAAAATGATTTCCGCAGAAAGATTAACAAACAAGTCGGCAGGTACTCTTAGCAGGTATTCTACTGTTCTTCTGCCTTAAAAAGAAGGAGGATCCATCTTCTAATCTTCATTCTCATTTTCTCTGGAAATCCTTTGCTAAAGCAATTATGTGTAAGTTACACATATCATAGGCCTGTGGTCAAATAAGTGACCAGCCTTGCTTAATCAGCCACATGCCTAGGTGGTTCAGCATGGTGCTGTCAGCCAGGGCTACCTTCTTCATGGCAGGGAGCTGTGTGGGTAACATGACATGGGTAGAAGTTGGCAATGGTTCCCTGATTTTAGTAACTTACCAGCTATGATGACCTTTAGTATCTCCTGCCGTGTCTATGGGGAAGCAGGCAGCACTGGCAAGTTTTCATGGGTGTAAGGCTCTTAGGCCATCCTACACGGTCTTAGAACAGCATAACACCCATTTCAAGGAGCCCAGGCCATTTACTCGGTGTTCTTGAAGAGGTGACTTACAGGACTACTGGAGAGGTGAGAGTGCTCTATCACAACAGAGCTGGGTGCCATGCTGGATACATAGAGGGAAACAAGGGCCAGCCCCATTATAAGCTGCTGCAGTGCTGTACTGTGTCCCAACTGGCTAGGAGCCTGGCCTGGCATAGTTCTGCCTCCTGGTTGGCATGAGGCCTGGAGCACAGAATTGTAAGAGTTGGAAGGGACATCCAGAGATCATCGAGTACAACCCCCTGCCAAAGCAGGTTCCCTACACCAGGTTGCACAAGGAGGTGTCCAGACAGGTCTTGAATATCTCCAGAGAAGGAGACTCCACAACCTCACTGGGCAGCACTACTGCTTTGGCAGACTTGGTAGTGGCCATGTGCTGACTGACTATCCTCAGTCATCACACGTGGTCCAGGAATGTTATGGGGACTCCCTCACTTCCCTGTTATGCTGGGACAGACCCCCGCACCTGATCCCAGTTGATCTTCCACTGCTCTGACCTGTGCCCTATTGGGCAGGAGGACACAGTGACCTGCATAAGGTCTTTAAGGAAGACCAGGGCCAACAAAGAGGGGTTTTTCCTCTTGTGAAACCTCTGAGGCCAGGCCAGTATAATAGCTTTCTTGTGTCTGTTTTTGAGTTAAGAAGCAGGTGCTAGCCACCTATGCAGGTGTAAGCGCTTCAGAAACACTTGGGGGGTTGAAGTGACAACTTGCTGGATGAAAGCAGAACATGGAACTGATAGGCTAGAGAGACATTTGTAGTCAGTACAAAGTCATTGGCTCTTCCAAGACTTGTGGTAATACATTTTACACTACTGAAAGGGCTAAGTTTTCAAAGCCGTATATGTTCTCTAGTTTATACATTAAGCTACATAAAAGACAACCTCAGCTATTTTTATGCTTTCAAATTTTGTTTTGTTTTTCATCTTTTATATATAAGTCCTTATGAAATTAGAAAAACAATCCTTGTCTGGCTTGGGTGAATAAAAAGATTGGCTTGTCTTTAAGTGATTGATTACTTTTAAATTCCTGTGAAAGCTCTTTTTAAACAGGTTAATGCAAGCAACAAAGTAAGCAAAGCTACTCCTTTCCTCCCCTTTGTTAGGGATAGTTTTAACATTTTTGGCATACATTTGTGGTGTGGAGCTTAAGATAACACACTTCTTTCTCACTTCTGAAGCAATACACAGTTATTGTGAATGAAGTCAAAGTGGAACATGCAATGAGGTTTTACAGGTTTTCCTTTTAGGTATATTGATTTTGGCTGTAATCTTCATGAAGCTCTAAAGTTCTATATGTTTTATAATTTTTTCTCCTTTCTTTTCTCTCATCTTTTGACTTTTTGGGAGGAAAGTGGATGACAATGTTAGCATCTCTATCTGTGAAGAGAGAGAAAACTACAATACTTTAAGGAATTTTTGTGATTTACAGTCAGGAATTTCTGTAGCTTTAATAGCTGAGGAGATCAACCAATTTTAGCAGGGAATTCTGTAAACATTCACAGAGAGGCTGGGTTGCTTTTAATGTATTATGAATTATTAAGAACAGGCAGTACAGTTTAATGCTAAGCATTCAAGATGCTCAGCTAAAGATTCTTTTGAGAATGCTCACACACGAGGTAGGTGCCTATTGGAAAGTCTGTATCTGAGATACTGCTAGGAATTAGAAAGATAACAAGGAGTTAGGAGCAGAGGAGGCCTCAACAGATAATACAAAGCATACTGGGTTTCAGTAAAAGATTTTGCTTCTAAAACTGCTCATCCATCTCCTCCCTGGAGTTTATTATAGAATAGTGAGTGACCATCCTGGATGTCTATCAGGAAGGTCCTAACTCCACAGCAGCCTTTGTAGGGAGCTGATTTACAAAGCCCGAATTTAATAGAAATGTCAGACAAATCTATTCATACAACCTTGACGGCACTGTTCACGTTTTGTAACTGAAATTTGCTGCTATGGAATAATTTATGCTGCTGAAAGTAATCTGTATTGTAATCTATCCTTACCTATAAAGACAGCACTGTTACTATTTTATAGAAAGTGTTCCAAGTTATATTTTCAGTCTCTGTGTCTGTGACTCCTGCTGTAATGCCAGTAAAGTAACAGAAGTAGGCCAACCCAGAGACCTCATCTTATGAAAGCAAATTTTACATTGCTGGTGCTTGATGTTTTTGGAGAAGAACTGTCTGACAAATCTAACACAATACGAAATATACATGTAGTGCCAATAATCAGAAATGAAGGGGAGGTAAAGCAGCTGAGACTGAGGTGAAAATTAATACAGCAGGTTAGCCTCACTGCAGAATAAGAAACCTTCCTTCTATGCCTTGTATTTTCTTTCTTCTAAAAAAGTCTCAGTACTACTTGCCTCCAATCTACCGCCAGGTTTCTCTGTTGTTCCTCTTCCTCTTGTTTATTGGACAACACAGGTACCTAGTGATATTTTATCAGAACTGCCTCTTTGGTCATTTCTGCCTGTTCTCCAGGCACTGAGAGAGGCCTCAGTTGCTCAGTATCTTTTCTGAACAGAGATATGACCACCCAGGAAATCTGTATTGCTTGCATCTTTCCTTGTTGCTGCAGTGGCAAGCTTAGATGCCTGCTGTGGAAGCAGATACGTAGGTCATGGATTGCCAGAACTCAGCCCAAAACTCAGAAAGGACTTTGTCAAGGAAAAAGAAAAATAAAGCTGTCTCTACAGTCTGCAACTCATGCTGGCCTCCCAGAGGCATGTGATATCTTCGGCCCTTCAGCTTGCCAAAGATCAATTGGACACAGCATGAGGATTTTGAAAAATGAATAAATATTTGGGGAGTGCAGGAGTGGAATGAGTGTTCTTTACTATGTAGCTTGTTTAAAAGACAGAGTTTGTTGCCAGAACTGTTTTCAGGTCAGTCAGATGCCCAGTGAGGAGCCCATGGTACCTGCGTTTGTCTGGCTTCAGTCCTAGGTCTGTTACAGATATTTGTTATACAGATATTTCTACAAATTACTTGTATAAATTTCAAGCTGTCATGCTGTTTAGCAGAAAAGCTTTTAGTAATATGTTTGTGAAAACCTAGGAAACCAATGAAAGTTAACTTCAAAAATCTCAAATCTTGATGGTTTGGCTTAGTATATAGTCCCAGGGTTTTGGTTCATATTCATGGGGCTGGTGTTGCAGTGGACTGTGCCAGAGATGTGACAGTTGTCAGTAACAAATACTACCACTGGATCCCATTGACAGTTCTGGTAAAATCATCCTTGAATATGCTGTATTAAGGATCAGTTTGTTTGAACCTCTGAGCTTCATGTTTGCTTCATATGTCTGAAATGAAACTAGTGATTTGGCACTAGAATTTTATTACATCTTTATGAAAACAGCTGCATTATGCTGAGAGCTCATGAAGATCTTAAAACTTTAAACATGGCTCCTTAGAGTTCATCGTAATTAGAATTTAATGTATCACTTTGCTTGTTTACATTAGCAGATTATCACAGTGCATAAGAACCAAATAGGAAAAGCAGAATGTTTGGTTCCAAAGACCTAATGTCTACCCTTGTGGACATTTTCTGGGTTTTGACCAGATTAGGTCCTGTCTGGTTCTGTGGACAGAAAGATCTTGTACAATCAGAGAGTATATTGTTCTTTGTCAAGAAATACAAATGATGTTCTGATATAGGTTTGAGTTATATGCTTGAGATATAGTAGGTAGCACAGTGTAATGCAAATTAATCTTATGTTGATTGAGTAGTGTTTTAGAATGAGAATTTTTGTTAAAGATTTCACACATTTTGATGAGGTTTCACTACATTTTTTACTGAAATTAATGTTCCAGGGCTATGGAGATTGCAGGCTGAAACAGGTTGCATGCCATCTGCTCAATGTGTTTTCCGTGATGGCAACCAGTTCCAGGTGCTTCAAAGTTTGGTGTCCCTATGTTAGATGACTGTGGAATAAAAAAGCCCCAGGGCAGTGTGTGTGAGGTCCATACCATGTTCTCTGTTTATTCTGTTACCTTAAGCAAAATATTTTGAAAGCATGTTATACGGAAAACAAATGTAGTTTACTTAATTCCTATCAAGAGACCGACAAACTCAAAGACCTTTGTGGCCAAGCTTTTACATACAGTCATCTTACAAGCTACTCCACCCTGCCTTCACATGGCTTTGAGAATAATCTATGGAGATGATCTACAAGTTTAAAATTTACTTAAATTGATTTCTCATTTCAGCTTATCAGTTGAATCGATGTGGAAACTGCCTTGTCTGGTTAAAATACTTGTATCTTGTTAATGACAAAGCTCATTTCTATTCATTGGTATTTGTTCATTGTGAAAATAGCACTGTCCTTCAGCAAGTTATTTAGGTTAACGAGTTCAAAAAGCTATGCAAATACAGTATGCATCTTTTTACAATCAAAAAAGTTTTCTTGTTTTCAGATATTAATTGGAAAGACTTGTGATCTGTGCCTACTAAAATTTTATTAAGACTTTTTGCAGTCATCCTTTGTCAGTAAAATCCTTGAATCTTTTGGATTATACTTTCAAAATTTGCATAAAAAAATATTTGAAAGTACTATTTAAAAACTGAAAAAAATAATATAATCTGTGAGATGGTCCTCTATGCAATTGTATTGTTGATTTTTTTCCTTTTAAAAAATTATTTATTATTAATATATATAATAATTCATAATATGCTGAGATATTCTGTACTTAAATGTTACTTGTATACCTCCAATGACAACATTTTTTGTCTCCTCTTCCCTCTAGCACACAATCAGAACAAAAGCATTTCATTAGGTTTCTCTTTGGCACTGGTATTTTTATTTTTAAACTGGAGATTCTATAACTTGTTGCTCAGAATCCTGCAGAAGAACTGCCTTTGCTCTCTCCATTCCTCTGAGGCTGATAGGGAAGTCTGGGCTGGCTGACTGGCTTATACAACACAAAGTGGTGCTCTTGAAACACAGATATCTGAGTCAGGAGTGAAATTTCCCACTTGGAGCGCGGGGGTGCCATTTTACCTTTCTCTATGCTTCTCCTTCTTCCTTTGCCTTGTAATTGTTTTGGCCAGCATCCACAGCTGGCTTAGCTATTGATGGGAAAACTAATGCAGCTGTTTTTTTCGGGGGGAGCTGTTTTTTCTTGGTGAGAACTAGACTGAATGCAAAGAGTTGTACTACATTGTGAGTATGGTATACAGAATGGAATGAAACTGAAAATTGTGTGTATGGCTGACCCGCCTATGTCTTTACCTGTCTTCTTTTTTATGTTCTCCATGCTCGAAATGTTGATGAATGAAGAATATTCTGACAAAATCCTGTTCTACCCAAATCTTACAGTTTTGCATTCTCTTTAAGTCTAGTTGATGTCTTTGCCTTCAGTAAAATACTCTGCAGGTCATCTGACTCAGCCATTTGTTTCCTTGATCTGTATTCCTTCTCCCTCTTTTCTTAGCAAGTTCCAGCAGACTCTCACGAAACTGTTTTAAACTTTTGACAATCACTCGAGTGGTGCTTATTTCAATAACTTCATCAAAGCCGTCTTTGAAGAAAGGCCAACTGTAACAAGGTGCAATGCCAAGAGTTTTACTAATTCCAGTACTGAAACCAGACTAAAAATGAATTTACATTTCACTTTACTTTAGGTCAATATGGAGGAATAAGTCTTTGAAGAGTGAAAACTTAAGAATATGGAGGAGAAATACGATTTAATTCAATTGAACAAATAAACCAAGAAGCTCCAAGTACATTTTGAATTCTCAAAAGGAATAACACGAAGTTGAGAAACGATTGGTTTACTTAGGAGCTCTGTTGTAGGTTTCTAGCAGTGGATCTTGATTTCTTTCTGGTATGTTCAGGAGTGATAGGAGGCAGGACTTCGTGAAGAGAGAGTGGAGCAGAGACAAGAGGATATCTTATGTCCCTTCTGTAAGATTTTAGCCTCCTCTATAGCAAATTGTTGATTTATATCAATGCCATGTCCAGTCTAATGCTGAGCAGATGACCCTTAACACCTCTTCACGCTCCTCTTTGAGGAGACAGTTTCTTAAGGGTGTTGAATTGAAACGACTTTATAGACTTGCTTTTTGTTATGCAAATTAACTGCTTGGATTACTTGACTTTTTGCTGTGTTTATGGACTTGCCTGTTCTTATATGAACAGATTTAAATAACTTTGTTAGTTCCTGTGCTCACAGAAAAATTTACAATGCTTGATCTTTGCTGATATTTCCACTCCACAATCTCCCACTTTATGCGGTAATAGCACTCCACAAGGAAACATGACGTAAGTGGAGATCATGCTGTGAAATTCCTAAGGACTGTGGCATGGGTATGCCTGTGTGTGCCTTCTTTTTGCTTAAAGCTAAACAGTCTGTAACGAGTACCATAGCTGTATTCGAAGTGATGGTATTTCTGGTTAATTCTCCCTCAATTTATCTGGCTTTGGTTCTTAGTTATGCTTAGATTCTTATTTAGCAGGAGGAACATCTGGTGGATGCCATATTAGGAAAATGCTAACTTAAGAAATACTACAGTTATTGCTTTAATAATCTTTTATGCTTCTAGCAATATTAAAATAGTACAGATTGATATTTAAAATCTCATATATATAACTTTAAGTATGTTCCAAGCTTGTATATTGAACAGAAACAGTTGATTAATATAACGTTTTCCATCAAAATTATTTTTCTCACTCTTAATTTTTCTTCTTCTTTGGCATTTTGTGTGTCTCTAGTGCCAGCTTTCCTGCTAAGTGTGTCCCAAAACAAAGGGTTTTTTGGTTTTGAAGGTACTGGAGCAAAAATAGTTATACTACAACTTCTTATGTTGGAGTCTGATTTCTCTTCATCCTTCCAGATTCAGCTTAGACTACAGTATGTTTCAAGGAGATGCTCTGATATGTCATAGAGAGATTGTAGGCCAATTTATTTATCATGTAACTAAAGAGGTTTCATATTCAGAATCTGAAATGGAGACAACCTTAATTACTATTTCAAGTGAGAATGTAAATACTGTTCTCCTTAGTGCAACATAATAAGTTAAGGAAATTTTCAAAGTTAAATTAGGCGAAGTCTTAAGCAGCATGAACCTTTCAACAATCTTTTGCACTAAGGAGATCGTTGGCTTTTTTCCTGTCTAACTTCTATTATTGCCTTCCTTTTCTAGACTTTTAGGGATTTTCCACTGCATATCTGGAAAAAAAGCTACAGTTTAAACACTGAGTCCCACAAGATGAATGGTAAGAAGTAGCTATAGTACCGTGCCACTATTAGTTAGTACGAAGCCGATGACTTGGATGAAGCAAGTGGAATTCTAATTTCTCTACTTGGAAATTTCAGGCTTTAGGTCAGTATGCACCAGAAACAATAACTTTTTAAAAGAGTAATATGAAATACTGCGTACAGTCTTTAAACACTTCTACCATTTAGGACTTTATGCTACCTACTAGAACTAGAACTAGAAACTCCAGCTGCCAATGACCTCACTGGTATTTCTTGGACTTTATACACAAGTCTTCTGATGTATAGTTTTCTTTCTTTTTTTTTTTTTTTTTTTATTTTAACACACTATTGTTATAAAATCCTCACAGTTAATTACAAGCCCTGTTTTGTATCATCCAGGTTTGCAGTGATTTTGCCTTCAGGCAAAAGTTGCAAGTGTTGTCTATGAATGGTGCTTAGCATTTTCTGCTCTAAGATCCTGCTTTCAATCAATTTCTGGCAAACCATAATTGTTTAAGTTGAAGTTATCCTTCTGCTTCACTCTTTGCTTTTTCTTTCTGCCAAAAGGATTTGAAAATTTATTGGAAAGCCTTATTTCTTCCATTATATTCAAGCAATTTCTTCCAAGAAGCGTCTTCTGCCCTTCGGTTGATGTATCAGGGCGATACAGAAAGGGAGGTGCCTAAGTTGCAACGTTACAGAATACTTCAGTTTTTAAATGCTCAGTGGAGAACTCTAGACCTTCACAGCTGAAGGGTTTGCATTATTTCTGCATTGAATAAACACCACAATAAGACTGATCAGAATATTATTTTCGTCTTCAAGCAGAAGCTGCTGCAGGCAAATTTGGATTTCAGAACAGAAGCCCAAAACCAAAAGCAGAATGAGTGTATCTTTCCTGGGACAGCACTGGCTGTGCTTTTTGAGTCTGACTTCAGTGCAAATTAGAAGGCGGTTAATTAGGCCGATATTGTTTGAAAGATATTTATACAAGGAGAATGGGCAGAGAGCTGCAGGTGTAACTAAGAACTGGATAGGCACAAGAGTGAATCAAATTAAGGCTGCACTTAGAGAAACTGGTTTCTTTTTCTCCAGTTGTTTTGAACCCCAGACAGTTTCCCACAGCATTAATTATAATTGTTTATAGCGTACATTGAGCATAGATTTTTAGTTTGGATTGATGACAATTAATTTCAACATTGGAATAAATTACTACAGCTTTAGTAGAGTTCAGTCAACTGGAAAGCAGTGATATCCACGAGGTGCACAGACTGTTCTCTGTGTTTCAAGTACATTTGGAATTAACTGAAGGAAAAGTAGCTGGATCCCCAAGGGGATCTGCTTCAGTGTTTCGTAAAGGTGCTCTAGGCTTTCTTTGTTTCACATTTCAGTAAGTCTTGCAAGGGCTTAGTTGGTCTGTCTTGGATTTTACCAGATTTTGGAAGACTTCAGAGGTACTGATTTTTTTTATTTTTTTTTATTTTTTCCATATACATTTTTGCTCTTTCCTGGACATAGTGGATGCCAACAATGGCTCTACACTCGGTTCAGTATACCTTGGGGGATGAGGGGAAACTGAAAGAAAAGGCTCAGACAGCCTCCAAACTGATTTGCCTATGTTCAACTATTTATTGAACTTTTGCCTAAGTGCTCATCCTAGAAGATGAGCAAAAGCTAGAACAGAAATGCTAGCAGAGACAGGCAATAACAAAAAATGTTGCATAAGTGGCTGGAGTTGATTTATTTACATCTGTTGCTGCATACATTTGCAATATGTGAAAGGGACCTGTCAAAAGTTTTCGGGCTGGTTTGGCCCGGTTCCGTGACTAGCGGGGTGGAGGCATTTTTGCAAAATCCGTGCCTCCGGAAAAGGGAAACAGGGGACCCTAAAATAATTAAAAACAGTGGCAACGATCTGAGGAGAAACAAACTAATTTGCTAAATATGGTATTGGAATGCAAGATAACACACTATAATACGATATAATTAGAATTGAAGCTAATAAATCAAATATAATGAGAGAGAGAGTGTCCAAAAGATGGATAGGCCCCACCATAATGCTGAGTTGAGATGCACAGTCCAGTTGAGCAGCAGGAAGGAGAGCCTGACGAAGAAGAGAGCCGTCAGATGACCTAACAAGGCCTTATATCTGTTTCCCCTGAGCAGAAATGATAACAACACACGAACAGTCTTCTGGGGAATGTAGTTCTTCTTCTCTTCTGGGACAGCTACCTGAAACTGGAGCATTAACAGTTTAATTCCCAGTGCGCTACATGATGTTATGATGTGGAATACTGATAACCAAAAAATCATGTCAGGACTGTATTGGATGTTTAGAATGATATGAATCAAGACAGACAACTTCACAGAAGCACCCAAAAATGTTATTAAACATGCATAAACAGTGGATGCTTTGAGTTCAGTAAAAATCTGATCTTCTCCTTTGGGTGCTGGTATACAAAGCATCTGGCTACCCAATTTATCTTTGAATTCTTTTTCAGGATGAAGTAGCCCTTTTAAGGCAAGCATCTGAGATGTTAAAGATAGTCTGAATCAAACAATTTCCTAGGGAAGTAGCCTGGGAATACAAGCCCAGAAGAAAGCAAACAAGGAAGGCTGAAATTAATCTTTTGGAGGAAAAGCCCAGTGAGAAAGAATGAAGATGCCCATCTTAACTGCCTAGTAAAAGATGTGCAGAATGATGCCTGTGAGGGATTGCTAGGCAGGAGAAAGCACTCAAATGACATTTGGAATGTATTTCTCTTCAACAAAAATGTAATCTAAAACTCATGCCCTGGAGAAAATTAACTGCTATAGCGCATAGGAACTTTCTGAAACACTAGCCAGTGTATTAAACCACTGATTGGGTATCTCAAACATATATGAAGTCTTCAGGGCAAGGAAATATCTTCTGATACATTTGTATGTCATCAAGCTTAGTGCCAAAAAGCGCAGTTTCTATTATTCCAGTAGGAGTGTTGAATGAAAACTGCTTTGGATATCTGTAGTTTAACTTCCTCTTAGGGTCATTTCTACAAAGAAAGAAAGAAAGAAAAAAAAAGTATTACATAATTATGCACTTCATTATTTTTGTGGCTTTAACTCTTGAATTTACTGGAGAAACTCCACGATGTTAGCACCAAATAACAGTGCATTTAGTATTTGGAATCCATTGTGAAGTGATACAGCACTTCTGTCTAGCTGGCATCTAGAGAACAAAGGATCAGTAAATAGTTAAAAATCCCTCATGTGTGGGAACAGTCACTGCCAATATTTGTCTAGGGAGAGAGGCTGGAGCATACCGAGGGTCTGGGCGTGGATTGCAAAGATAAATTGCTCTTTTATTTAGCTTCCAAGCAATTATGATTTTCAGGGAAGTATTGCTAAGCGTATAAATTTATATATTTTCAGCTGTTTGTTCCAATTATTTCCTCCTATCTGAACAAACAGCAGAACACCCTAGTCTGCCATCAGTTCCAGTAGTAGCAAACCAACACCTACCTGGAACCAGTTGGAGGTACTCAAGGAAATAGTAACCCCAAATCTGGTCTGAGGAGAGGAAATCCCAGCCAGAAGGCAGTGCCTATCTGAGGTCTAAATCCCATGGCTACAAGATATGTCTGTTCTGTGGAATGGGTTAATGGGCAAAGGAGCTTGCTGCAGCCACTGCTTCTGCTGGATCTGATTCAGATCAGGGCTTCCCTTTGCTGAAATTTATGAGATTCTTTGTCCCATTTTTCCAACTGGTTGAAGTCACTTTGAATGGCACAACCCTCTGGTGCATTAGCCACTCCTCCCAGTTTTGCAGCATCTGCAAACTTGTTGATGAGTTCTCTCTGTCCTATTATCTGAATCACTGATGAAGGTGATAAATGACAATATCAACCCCAGGAATAGAACAGAGGAACTTGCCTTCTGATAGGCTTTGTTCTGTTGGTCACAACATTTTGAGCCAGTTCAGCCAGCTTTCAGTTCACCTCTCTGTCCAATTATCTTGTCCATATTTCATTACTTTGTCTATGATTTTTACTTGAGATCATATAAAATCTCATACTGAAGTCAAGATAAACATTCACTGTTTCCTCTGTGTCCACTCAACCAGACCATTCATTGTAGATGGCTCTCAGATTGACCAGGCACACTTTTTCCCTTGAAGTCCTTATTTGGAATATTTCCATCACCTCCTTGTCTTTGCTGTGTTTGGAAGTGTTCTTCAGGAGGATTTGTTCCATCACCCCTCAGAGACTGAGGTGAGACTGACTGTTCTGTACATCCTTACTTTTGCCCTTCTTGAAGATATACTGGCATTTACTTTCTTACAGTCCTCAGAAACCTCTCCAGATTGCCATAGCTTTTCAGGGATGATTGACAGTGTCCTTGCAGTGAAATCATCCAGCTACCTCAGCACTCATGGGGAGACTCCATCAGGTCCCAAAGACTTGTTTATTTCCAGCTCAGTTCATTTACATGTTCCCTTACCTGACTCTCCTCCACCAAAAGGTTAGATAGACGTCCTCACTCCAAAATATAGTGGGTCTGGGATGCCTGGTCTCAGGAGTCTGGGATGCCTGAGGGCAAATCTTACCAGTAAAGACCAAGGCAAAAAGCACCTCAACATTTTCCATGTCCTCTGTCACCATATGACCTGCTTCACTGCGGCAGCAGGTCCATGTTATCTCTGGTCTTTCTTTTGCTTTTGAAATATCTGTAAAAGCCCTTCTTTGTCTTCACACCCCTTGCCAGATTCAACTCTGCCTGGGCTTTGGTTTTCCTCATCCCTGCATATTTAGACAGTGTCTCAATATATATCTTCATTTGGAAAATATAATCTTGGGCTGTTGGGAATATACAATGTGAACAGCATCTGTGTGGGAGTATATGGCTTGAACAGATGACTTAAGCTAAAACAAAGCACCTCAAAAACCTAAATAACAAAAATGTACAACACAACAAAAATAACAGTGACAGTTGCAATCTAGATATGAAACTGTTTTCCTCAGGAAAAGCTTTATATAAATATTTTTTCTGTTCTGTAAGGAATATGCCAGACCTGCCAGCAATAGGCATATTTTGTTTGTTAAGTATGTGCCTTTGTTTCTTTCTTTGTCTGACTGAGTTGATAAAGTTAAGATTAACTTATGATCTGTGGCTCCCTAAGTAAAGCTTCTAGTTTTCCTTCATTATTAACAGTTAATGTTTTTTAGTCAAGTGTTATTTAAACAGCGGCCAGATATATGAGTAGCTACTTAGCACACTTCCTTCTTTCTTAAATATATTTGAACCACTTACAAGTGATCCTGCCTCTTTTCTTTGATAAATAAAAACATTTCTCTTCTAGTGCAGAGTTTATAGGCAGAAATATAACCCAGATCACCTTTGGAAAAGGTTTAATCTCGCTAAACTAGAACATAACTTAACATGTATGCTAAGTGCCCCTGCAAAAGCATAGTCTCAGTTTACAGCTATTATTATCTGTCCTGCTGTATAAACAAAAGTTGCAACATAGGTAGATCTCTTGGTGGTCCTTCTGTAAGTGACAGAAGCATTTAATCTTTATCTTAGTTTAACTTGTGTTTAATATCCTGGATGGCTGTTTGATACTATGAGCCCTATGCTGACATTACAGTTAGGTAATTCCTGCTTACTCATTATCCTCTTGAATGCTCTTAAGTGAATGTGGTTTCACTGTACTTATGTAAAGGATCAATTAAGATAATCTTGGATTAATCTCATTACACTCTTTGGTCTTGTTTATGGCTTTCTTTGTTGTCAAATTCACACAAACTGTGAAAAGACAGTACCCTGTTTGTGGTCCCTTCATTACCATTTGCTATGGGATTTTCTCCCCTATAAAAATGTAAATGTATCCTTTATTGTGTGTCTCTCTGCTTACAGACATACAAAGAATTTTGTATTACACCTGCTTTAAAAATACTGTCTCTTAGGTACTGATTTTATACGTCAAGGGTCTCCTTTATATGCTTCTGTGACATTTGTGGTGGTATTACCAAAATAAACTTTACTTTCAGGCATAAATTTTAGAAAGATCGAGACTTCTAGCAGGAATCTAAGTTAGAACTTTTAATTACTAACAGAGATTAGAAATGAGACTCTTGGTTATATGCTATTGAATGAGTTTACCAAATGGCACTGTACAAAGCACCCTAAAGTAAAGTGCACTTAGCATTTTCAGCTCAAAACTATTAGCACAACATTTATGGGATCATAAAAGTACTTCTTGTTAAAAGAATGCTTTGATGAGCAAACCTGCTGAGAGCATTGAGGAGTACGGTAGTATAGTAATTTCAAGTTGGGCTGTGATCATATTTTTGATGTGTCAATATGAAGTGGAGAAATCTGTTTCATTTCAAGAAAAAGTGAGGCTGATTCATTTTCACTCGGTCAGTTGCTGTGGCTAATCCAGACGCATTCTCAGCTTGCGGTCTTTCTTGCGTGTTGTGTTTTTTACACTTTTCCCTAAAAGGCAGGTAAGATGATACTGGTAGCGCTTTTTTGCTCTCGTTTTTCACTTGGAACAATAATGTGATAGACTTTTAGCATAGCTGCTTTTAGCGAATTCTGATATTTTGTGTCTGTATTTATAGGGAAACAGATGGCTGGAGAGGGATAGAGTGACATTGATTTATTTACATTAACTTTTTCTTTTTCCTCCCTCTCTTTATGGCGATGTCTTTACTGTCTTACAGTAAAGAATTCTTGAAATTAATTAATGAAATACAAACCTCTGTATTCCTTAAGGGGAAAAAAAAAATAGTTTTGCTGTGTGAAAGTTGGTACAACTCTTACAGAAATGTAGTTCATTGTATTAAGATTCAAAGGGAAGGGGGAAAAAAAAAAAGTAGTGATTTTATGCTTTCTAAATATTTAACCAAATGAGAACCTCTGAGGACTGTGACATGTCGGATGTCGGCATCATGAGCTCATTTACTTGTTTTATGTCTGGACTGTAGGAACGATTCTCTCTCCCATTTCTTGCATATTTCCTAGTTCAGCATATTTGCTGTATTTGTCTCTTATCATATTATCTTTTTTTTTAGTTCAGTATTCCTGAACTCATATTTTTGTTGATGTTTCTTAGCAAAATTTCATGCAGGGGGACTTGAGAAATCTGGATGTGCTGTCCAAAGGGTGTTTATGGGGAAGTGATGGAGTGACTTGGGCTTTGCAGGTGAACCCATGTGTAACAATGTTGCTCCAAGTGGGTGGCACACAGGAATGTTTCAGAATCCAGTGCTGCAGACAGTCAATAACAAAGAGCATTAATTCCAGCAAGTGAACGGACAGATGAGGGGTAGCAGCTTTGAAAGCCGTGTACCTCACTCACATGTAAATACAGTGTTATGATGCTGTTTCCTTGATTTTCTGTTCGGTGTTTCAAACTAGTTCAGCAGTGGGAACTGTTTTACGAAGTCTGTCTCCTACGTATGGAGTAGGTGAATTCTCAGTCTAATGCCATGCAGGAAAAAAAGAAAGAGTGACAAATTGTCTCACCCCTCCACCCGTCCAGGCCAAGCCGAGCCGAAACCCCCTGCCAGGGCCCCTGCTGGCCCTGTCCAGTGCCCCCGCTCAGTGCCCCCGCACTTGGCCGCCCAGTGTCTGCTGGGCGCTCATTCCACTCCGAGAGGAAGCAGTGCCACTGTTCCTCCCATTGCTCGCCTTTTTCCCTGGCACACGGGAGGAGGAGGGGAAGGGAATCGGAAATGATCTTAATTAAATGTTTTCTCTCCAGAAACAAGCGGGCCCTTTCTGTGTGAAACGAAGGCAGCAGACCTTATCACAAAAGACAAAGGCAAATATTTATCAGTGAACAAAAGGTGTCTGCGACTGCTTACGGCAGGGGGAGATTTTTTGCTCTCTCCTGGTGAAGACATTTAATGGCGTAAGATGTGTATCACAGCTCCTTGTTGAAGTTCTTTGTTTCCCTGTGAAGTCTACAAATGGAACTGTTTCTCTTTCAGTGAGTGCACAAAGAGATCCCTGAGCCGAACGGTGCAGAATGGCAGCACCTGCAGTCCCTGCACTGACTTTGTGCTTCACGAAGTTCTTTTCTGTTTTTCAAGATAATGGTTTCGGGGACTCGGTTTTGTTTGGGTTCTTATTCTGTGAAGAAGAAAAATGATCATCTTGTCTGTCTGTCTGTCTGCTTTGATGCCACTTCTGGCCTAGCGCTCCTCCTGCAGAAGGAAGAGCAGTCGTTAAATAGAAGCGCTCCTTCCCTTGCAAAGCAGTGCAGTGTCTGCTGTCAAGTGAATAAGCCCCGAGGTTCTGCTCTCTGCCTGCCTGCCTGCTTGTTCTGTAGACTTATTTTTAAACGCTCTGGTTGACGAGCCCTGCATTTGCCAGCTTGACGTTTGAGCTGGGAGTGAGAGGGAGTAAACACTGCAGTCTGTGTTACTCCTAACAGCGTTTTTGCCTTGTTCCCCTGAATATGTGGGGAAGCAGTGCTGCGGGTGTACTCACACTGGTCAATCTGCGATTTTATACATGCATGTCCTCAATGGAAAGTGATTTTAGTTGACAGGCAAACTGTGTGAGCACTTACTTTTAGAAGTATTTATCCCAAAGAGCTGGGCCATCGGTTACCTACAAAATCTGACCTAAAAGTTTAAGATTTTATAACAGAGAAAAACAGTTTGTCCAACTTGTGAATAGCAATTTGTTCTCATGGCAAATGGTCAGGCGGATAGTAGGTATAATAAGCTGGCACTGTTGCACAGAATTCTGACACCGAAAAACATAATTCATAGCAGGGTCTGAGCTCCAATATTTGGGCTTTTACAGGCTCATAGGGTTTGAGGAAGACTTTAAAATACTTTCCCATGGAAAGTTACAGTAGAGATTTCCTATGACGCAGGATACTGACTACAGTGCTGTAGAATAAACATGCTGTGTCATAACAGGAGTGTCATACCCAGGCAAAGGTCATCTGCTGCTTTAACATATGTCACAGATTGTTTGGAGGAGATTCTCCAAATGACTATACTCACAGCTAGTCCTGTTTGTCTGAGAAAATGTTTTTCAGCTGCTTGTAACCTGAGAGTAAGCAGGTGAAGAGCTGAAACACAACTATGTCATGTGCCTCGTTACATTTTAAATTGGTGATGTAAAATAAATCTCTGAAATGTGACAGCATGAAAGTATTCTGTTTCTTGTTCCCTCCTTCCTGACAGCAGTGGTTTTCTCAAGCTTCTCCATCTCTGAAACTTCTCTCAACTGCCTGCTTCTGATGAACCCTTCCTGCTGCGTTTGTAAATTATTTACCTTTGTATGGAGATTAAAGCAGTTTAATTTTTGTTTGAATTTAACAAGAGTTCTGAGATAAAGCTGCTGTATGATTCTTTATTTTCGTGTATCTGTTTATATTCTGATTTTAGAGTTTTCATTGTTTTTTTCTTTAATTACTGAATCCAGATAGTTCAACACGATTTTTTTTTTTTTTTTTGGGTTTTCACATTGCATAGAGAAGTAATAAATTAAACACTTAGGATGTTCATAAAACAGATAAAACAACTTATCTTTATTGAAGTTTGCCTTTTTCAATTCAGAGCTTTATCCTTATTTTCAGTAATTCATAACATTACATACCATTCATAAAATACAGTAATTCATAACATTTCTATACTATGCTTTTTGTATTTCCCATAATGTTACAGCGTATGTATGGAAACCAACACATAAATAAAACAATGTGCATAGTACCATGATTTTTCCTTTTAATAGAATGTAGTAGGTAGCTAGGCTGTTTTGGCTTGAACGAGTGTCTTTTACTCAGGTTCCCTGACGAGGCCCAAGTATTCCAGTAGAAAGAGATTTGGTCTTCAGAGGCACAGGATACAGCCTGTAGAAAAGTCAGCATATACTTTTGAACTGCTTTTGTTCTCAAGATGAGGTTTCCTCTAAAAACAAATGTAAACTGGGGCTGCTCCAACTTTCTTCTCTAACAGTGTATTCAGTTTGAGGATTTATTATCTTGAGTTTCATAAATCCTGAAGCGAATAAGCATTATCACATAAACAGTAAGAAAGGAGAAAAAGAAAGGAAAAAAGCTCTAGAATAAGCCTAAGTTTATAGAATCTCATTTTATACGACAACTTACCTTCCTGTTTGTTTCTATCAGATAGCATATTCTTATTAACCCTTTTATCTAGGAAAAAATCTGTATTTTTAAGGTTGTCAAGAATGGAAAAATGAAAATTATACTGTTGTCAAAACTGATTTACTCCAGTGTTAAAAAATACTTTGCATTATGTTAACATGTTGCTGCTAGTGATAGCAGCACTGACCATTTGATAGGGTGACTGGTGCTGAAGAAACAGTCTTGCTAATTTATTTTTAATAAGAGCAAAATATCTAGAGAACTTTGATGAAAGGAAAAGATATTAAAATATAAGTATTTTTGGTACCATTTTGTACAGTAATTGGTGACATGGGAATAGTTTATATAGTGAAATATTTGAAATGCTAATTCATTTTTGCTTCAGTTTTCCAACTGCCAGCTGTAATTATGGATCTCATTTAACAGATGCTAACACAGGGAGTAACTTCACTCCTGGAGTAATCCCACTGTGACCCAGAAGTGAAGCGAAGGCTCAGGTACTGAGGCACTAGTGTAGGTACTGTTCCAGGAATTTGCTGGGTACTGCTGTTAATGACTTTCCAGTGTCCAAGCTCTAAGCCATTTGTGTTTTGGCTTTGAACATATTTTGCTATATGTAAACTGGGTTACTCACTTATTTTCTTTAGCAAGAAGCCTTTAGTTTAAAGTTCACCACAGGTTGCAGTCCCTAAAATTTTATTATTCTCTGAGAAAAAAAGAGAGAGAGAGGAGTCTGAAATCTTATTGAGCTCCAAAGAGCACTTGTGAAATTTGAGAGATATATTTGGAATGGTTTACGGAATCTGTCCGATTAATTTTGTTCTTTCTCCAAAGGGCTGCATTAAATAGATAGAAGCATTCTAAGAACAGTGATAGTGTCTCTAAAATTGTTCAAATCGAATTTTTTATTTTTAAAAACTTTTGAATAAATTATCTATTTAAAGTAAATTCTATACAAGCAAAGGTTCCATTAGCAGAATGAATGAAAGTAGCAACCAGAGGCTTTGATCAACACCTTCCTTCTGTGAAAAGATAATCTGTTTAAAACTATCTTTCATTAGTCATAAAATATAAAACCAACTAAATATGTAGAATATGGTTTAATAATTTGTTTTTGTTTAATTAATATTTACATTTATATACCATTTATAGTTTCATTTTTCTTGAAGTTTAACACATTTTTTTTCCTTAACAGAGAAACACTCTTTACTTTCAGTCTGGTTTGAAACTTGATGAACTTTCAGGTCAAATTAAACGTCTTAGTAATTGCAAAATTAAACAGCATTAATATCCTGAATGACTTCTTCAGTCCCACAGGACATTTCTACACGGATGTAGTGGGAATGAATCCAAAAGTAAGTTGTTTACCATATTAATGGAAATTACCTACAATTTTCTGTTGTGTAGTGAGAAATTTGTTATTTTTGTAGCATTTTATAGCTTCTGAATGACTCTGTAAGATTTTATAATAGCCATGCAGTTTTGTTCTAGCTGCAGAAATTCTAGGATAGAGTAACTTTTCTCCCCCGTAAGAAAAGAAGAACCTTACAGGACAAAAGAGTAATGACATGAAGGAGCGAGCGGAGCTGTAGAACAGCTTTTTTCTCAAATCCTGAACAGAGAACTATATTTATTATCTTTTTTTCTCCCCCGCGTGATCTAAGATACTTTAAATGTTAACGAGGAAACAGAAAACACATTTTGAAGCAGCATCTGAACACGTCAGAATAAACAAAAGAATAGCCTGATTCTGCGTTTCCTCTTGCAACTTTTACAAACATATTTTTGTGTATCTTCAGATGCCATTATTATTATTATTATTCCTAATTGATTTGAAAGCATTGTGACTTAGTAGTGATTTGTTTTGGTAAGAATTGGTACCAGTGTAGTTTTAAAAGGGTGAATGGAAAGGACAAAAGATCGCATTGTTTCAGATTTTGTGAAGTACTGAATCATTGTTTTCCCCACATTTATGCTACCCGTCTGTGAATGCAAACAATGAAGATGTGATTAATGCAGTACTTAGAAGGTTAAGGTGAAGTTTCAGGCTGGATTCAAAAGCAATAAAAAGCGTAACAGGAAACTTCATATTGCTTCATGTTAATGTTCAGGGACGGATCACAAGTACTGGAAGGATAAGACAGCGTGAAGTCATTTGCTGTCTGGGTTTATGTGAACATGTCTGAAATGGCATCTATGGGGCGAAGAGGAAAGGGGAATTGAATGCTATGAACACTGCTAAAGGTTTACACATTTAAAAGAAATAAAATCAAATCAGCAAAACAACTTTATTCATCTCATTAGTCATATCAACACAAAAAATCTGGTAGGCACTGTACGTATAGGTACAATCAGTGGCTTTCTGCTGGGAAACAGTTTAAAATATGTCTAAAACCTATAAGATATATGTCTTACACCTATAAGAACAGTTTAATAATTATACAGCACTGTCCATTAACTAGCATTATTAATCTTGTAGAGGAGTATATGACTTGGTTAAACTTAACTATATAAAGGAAGGGCCATACCACATACTATTAAATCTGGAAAACATAGAATGTGTGCTTAATAGAGTTGCTATCCAGAGGGATGACTTTTTTGTGTGAAAAATGGGAAAAGAGAGTAGACCATTTTTTAGGAGTTAATAAGGGTTGATTGTTTTTTTTTAAATTTTATTTTTATTAAGCTCCATACTTTGTCAGGCTATGCGATTTGTTTACATTTATGCATTTTGTAGGGTTGTTGCCTGTGCAAATTTCAGAGATGGAGAAGTGGAACTGAAGTGGTTAGATATTCTCGGAGTTCTATGGAAGATAAGAAAAAAAAAACATAATCTAATTTTCAACCTTTTATCCTTTGGATCTGTTAATACTGCGCTATCACATTTTAATACTTAGTTATTACAACCACATAGATATATGAGAGGCCTGGACTGTGTTTTTACCTTGTGCAGACATGTTTGTGTGCTTGATGCGAGTTGAAGGTGGCGGCAGTTTAATCAAGTAAGTGTATGATGGGCTGTGAGATATTTTGACCTTTCACTTATTCCATGAAAAGTGATAACATTTCCATCCCTGTGTGATGTACAGAAGTGGTTACTGCAGTCCCTCCACTGAGAATGCTGATGCTGGGAGGCTTGCTGGTAAAGGGTGATTTTTTTGTCAGATGTGTCATTAACAGCATAAAACGGAAGTAATAGCTATATGTACACAAGGTGGATATGATGCAGTGTGATAACGTTTAAAAATGACAAGTTGACACTACTTTTAATAAAGCAGATGTGTATGTGTGTATGTGTATATATAAACATATGTATGTGCCAGTTGCTGGGTTCCAAAGCAGTTAAAAATCAGACTATAACTCTATTTTTCATTATAATTAATGTCTCAGGAACAAGACTTTGTTGGACAATTTTGCTTATCATGGGGCTGTGTAGCTGTCTTTTTCATTGGCAAAGCTCAGACTGAGCTCACATTCTAAGCTCTGCAACCTTCCAGAAGAGGGGCAATATTTCCCTGTCGCATATTTGAGTGTTAGAGATGCTGGTTGTTTGTTGGGGTGGAAGGAACCACTGTAAAATATTTATGTAGCAGTTCTTCTGGGACACTGAGTAAAAACTGTCCTTTATTGTGTTTTGCATGTAAGGAGATGATGAGTATGCTCTGTTCCAACTCTCTCCTGGGCTGCACTGTGCCACAGCCATGCAGGCTGCTTCACACCTTCCTTCAGCTAGTTTTGACCCCTCTTAATCTCCCTCTCTGCTCTATATCTGAAGCCTCTAGATATGAGGTGCAAGATAATGTGCCCTTTTGGTTGAATTTCAGACCAGTCTCAAATTCTTTAGGCAGAAAGGGAAGAGGTTCCATGTGGAGCAATGGTGTGATCTTAAAACTGCTGGGGAGAGAGAGGGAGAGTGATTTTGATGAATAGGCAAGAAACCACAGCAGGAGAAATTCCAGTGTGGTTGCCTGTAGCTGACAGGAGGGCTGGGAGGTCTCTAAGCTGCCATATATTGTAGGTCAGACCCAGACGATCATAAAGTTCCTCACTGTATTCCCATGGGTCTACTCATTATATATTTCACTGGGAGCACTTTGGGGTAGTTCAGGGTGGGAGGAGAAGGGAGTTCAATCCTTTTAGATTCAATTTTGAGACACTGAAGGGATTCCAGGCAACTCTTCCCTTAATATTGCTATGGAGTTTTTTGGCATTATCCCCAAACTAACAGCATGCTGTGTCGTTAAAAAATAAAACAGCTACATTTTCTTCTTGGCGTAAGTTTCTGCAAAGCGATAAAAGACTCCCTATGTTGATTACAAATATTGTAAAGTGTTTACTTTGCTCCATAAACTTGTGGCAGTTCATGCTTGGATATATTGTATGGGACGTGGCCCCTTACGATTTTTTCCATTTTTCTTCTTGTGTCAGTTTAATGTGCAAGTGAGATTTTTGAAGCATGCATCTACTTAAAAAAGACAAAATACAAGTACCTTATTTTTCTTACTTATTGTGCAACTAAAAAGTATATCAGGCATCTGCAGTGGTAATTACTTACATAAATTTACTGTTTGTTGTGCTTATGGCATGTATATAAAGCCAACTAACATACACTACATAACTGCATAAGAAGGAAAAATTCTTCACTGGGTTACTTGGCTAATAGGGCAAGCAACATGCCCTGCACAGCAAGTGAACTCAGTGAGAGCAGTTGTAGGCAGGATATAAGTTAGTTGGAAATCTTGGCCTCAGTTCTTAACATTCACTTTTCACTGTTGGAAAGTTGCACAATTTCCCAGTGCCTTCATTTCTCCATGTTTAGAGCAGAAATAAAATTTACCTGGCATGCAAACAAGTAATGCTGTTCTGTATTTCTGCATTGAAACAATGGAATATCTTTGCTTTTAGATATTTGTTCCTTAATAGTTCAAACATGAGTTTCTCTTAATCCAATTCTAATTCTTCTACAGAGAAATTCCCAAATCTCATGTCTTGCTAATGTTCCCAAACCTGAAAGTATCAACTAAAGAATGACAGGGGACTTGACAGTGAGACCTGTCTGATCTCTTCCTGTGTTCTGAATATAAAGTCTGCACAATCAATAATTGTGGTGTTCAGAACTTTTGAATTGTAAAGTAAGAATTACAGTAGGCTAAAAATTTCTCAGAAATGTTGGTAAAGTTGCCTCTTGATGTCCCCATAATAAAAGGTCAGGGTCATACTACTTCTGCCTTGGGCAAAAGAGAGTGACCACTGGCCTTCTACTGTGGGTCACTGTAGAGTCTCATTTCTGGAGTATTGGAGTAGTTGCTCATGACTGAAGGTCACAGACTGGACCATAGAGTCATATGAAAGCAAATAATTTGTTTTCGTGAAATAGTATTGCGCTGCTTAATCTTGCATTACATTGTGACGAAAGCAATGTTTTTCTAGCTTTCTGTTTATGAGAAGTGTACTGCGTGGGAATAGGAGAACCCATTCTTTAATAACTGAATAAATGGACTCCTGAATGCTTTTTGCTGTGCTTGTATGGAAGCAGGGATGTGAGTCTACCTTCTCTATGATCTCTACCTTCTTTATGAAATGAAAATATTTTACTTTCTAAAATATGTTGTTATGGAAGAACCATATCTTTCCTTGGTTAGCTAAATTTTTGATGATAGCATTCATTTGATAGCTTTTTGACTTTGCCTACCACTATGCAGAATTACTTTCCAGATAGCTTTCATGTCAAATAAAACACAATGTCAGGTAGAATTGATGTTTATGAAAAATAGAAATCTGAGTGCTAATGTTCCTACTGCGAAGTTCTGGAGGCAGTTATTAAGAAATTTTAATCAGACATTAAATAATCAATTGTTGGTAGTTCACAGAAAGTCTTTCAAAATTTTAATTTCTTTGGTTTCAGGTTATTGGAAGCTACAGATATAATTTTCATCAGGCCTTGAGGAATTAAAAGTCTACTCCCATTGAATTTAAATGTAATTTGAACGCTTTATTACCTCAGGCTTCTTTGAAAATCCCAGCATGCATGCTTTGGATCAATTGTTCCCTTAATACTGAAGGCAGTGAACTATGAATTCTGAATTTCTAGTCCTTCAGAAATGCATGGGTCTAGATGGGAAGAGATGAGAGCTGAAATACCTTCAGGTAAACTTTGAATTCTTAGAAGACTTTATAGAGGAACTTTTAAATACCTCATAAGGAATAAGTTCATTTTCATCATTTTTCATCTTTGTTGTTCACCATTAGGGTCTACCTAATTATGTGAAAAAAGCCACATGTTCTCAAAGATTCTGTAAAACATTTTCCTTCTGCTAGTTGCATAATTTGAATGAGAAGTCTTGTGTCCTGGTAAGGACTTATGATGTGAAGTCTGCTTTCTGTACTATGCTATACTTTTTTTTTTTTTTTTTTTCTGAATTCACAGTACCAACAGAAAAAAAGTAGTACCTGCTATTTCTGTCTCTCTGTAGATTTATAAATTTGTCTTTGGGCTAGTATATTGAATTCTTCTGGAAAATATTTAGATTAACTTAATATCCAGATCCTTTTTAGTTTATTTTTAATAATTCTGAAGTTATTCTATATTTACTGGGGCTAATGTTTCTGGTGGATAAGTTTCTCTGAGTATACTTGTTATCTTTTCTTTAAGTATTCTCTGATCAATAATTCAGCCACCCATCTCAAATCCTCTGCTCAGGCTGCTTCTGAGTTATAAATTGTCTCCACTGATACCAGAAGGAATTCACATGGGTACATATGAAGCAGACTTGCAGAAAAAAAAAAATCATTTCCATTTTTTGTGCTTTCAGTCACATCATGTAGTGATCTTAGAGCATATGAACTCATTTCTTTTCAGATGGAGTTAACATGGGAGACACTCCCCAGTTGTCTATTCAAACAACAGACACAAACTATATCTGAAATGTTCATCAGGTATTCATAGCTGAAAAATTCATGTAGTCCTCAGTACCAAAATGTAGTCAGAATCACCTTGGCAGTTAGAATGTTTTCTTGACGGGGAACTGGTGTGTGTGTTGATCATTTAATGCAAAAAACAAACAAACAAACAAACAAACAAACAAAAAACATATGGATCAGCATTTTTGCTCTTTTTGCACCTGGCTTAATCATTATATTTTTGTATTTATAATATAAAGGAAAAAGAGTTGGAGGAACTTGCCAAAACTATTGCATTTCCTTTTCATGGTTGTTGTGTCTCTTGAAGACAAAAAGGTAATCTATACTGCTGAAATCTAGCTTCAGGAGTTCTAAATAAATCTAACAAAAAGTGGGATTAAGTCCTCTTCCTCATTGTTGCTTGTTGATTAATTTGAGACAGCATCTGGTAAGCACTCTAAGAACTTCTGCACTGTGGTCTTCTCTCCTTCCTACCCAGCTTTTTCTTCAGTTCAGATAAGAGCTGAAACACAGAAAAGACAAGGCATTAAGAGCCTGATTATGGGATCCTCCATCCCTGGACTTGGAACACTTGAGCTAGTGGTTTGGTTAGCCGAGCCTGCTGTGCCTGAAGGAGACCTGGGCTTTCAGGAAGATTGTGCTGGGTGGCTCCTACAAATCCTATGAAAGTGGAGTGGTGGAGCCAAACTCCAGATTTAGAAATACCTAGACTGCTATGAAAGCAATGCCTCCTATTTATTTCCATGAAAACTACAACAGATACAAAGAACACAATAATCCTGTTTGACAAAGCAAGTTCTCAAACTCAAAACACTGTTTTTCAACATAGTTACCACCAGTAGATACGCATTTTTTTCCAGCAATGAACAAGAACCTGCATGTCACACACAAAAATCTGCACAGCCATCCGGAATGTGGCTTGTCTTTCCCATTACTGTTGCCACTGCTGAAACACACCATCCACCATCTGAGTGTGTTCACGTCCACTATTTGATCTCCATAAATGTTCAGCAAGCGTCAGTGGGTAAAATTTCTTCCACATGGAGGAATTCAGTGACACACCTTCACTTCACACATATTTCCATATCAGATGCTACTTTGTCAGACCGCCCCTCTGTTGCCATCTGTCATAGGACAACAAAATGTAATGGAATATTGCCTACTACAATAGGAAGGTCCAATATCTACTGCCATACCAACATCCACCTCTGACATTGTGGGCCAACATAATAAAATAGGAGGCATTACTTTTGGATCAGCCCTTGTGCATAGTCCTTGGCTGAACATATCGTTGGTTTTTGGAGGGCATAAGCACTTCTAAGTAACATTTTCCATAGGGAATGTGCCTGGATTGCAAAGGGAAGTAGCCCATAATTACTGGGCAGTGCAGTGAGACTTGTTGCAAGTGGAGCAGTTCACAAGCATGAGATGTATTTAGCATAGTAAGGGAAAAAAACATGTTAGGCTTTGAATCTTCTGTGATAAGCCTCACATTCCCTTGTCAGAGTCTATCATGTCACCTTTTAAAAAGTTGCTAAATGTGCTTTATTCTTTTTGTTCTGCTTCACAATTAAAACTAAATCATCCTGCAGAGGGCTGTCCATTTTGTCAGAAGTTGGCAGGTTTGAAAGCAAAAAGTGGTAATACAAAAGTGACTCATCTTTGAAGACACATTTCCTTTTGATAGTTAGATAACAGTAGAATAATGAAGCATTTCAGAGTATTTATGCAGTGCAGCATATTATTAAGCCAAAAATATAGTCTAATTTCAAAAGACAAAAATTAGGATGCTTTAAATCCTCCAGTTTGTAGTCTGTTTTGTATGTCATAAATTGACAGCTGTAGATGAGAAAGAAGACAGACATGTTCCTGGCAAGGAATAGGTATGTGTGAGCAAGAACTTCCTGTGAGATATTGACCTGGTCACAGTCAGCTGCTCTGAAATTTGTTGTTTATGTAATCTGTCTAACATGTCTAAGGAGCAGTGTATCAGAATCAATCCATCCAAATGCCTTTGGAAGATCAATAAAAGGATAATAAATCCACTAACTCTCTGTGATCTTCTCTAGTGTGAAGCTATGGGGGAAGCCTTGCACAGTATAAAGATTAATTCTAGTACACATATGGTAAAGTGACAGATGCACTGGGCCTGATCTATGGCTGGTGCAAAATACATTTCAAATTCATTCTGAAGCTTTATTTTCTGTAATAATCTGCTCTCAAAAAAACAAATATCTTCAAATGGAAATTGCTGAAGAAATTTTCTAAAGAGAAATAGACTTGAATGTTGCAGGTAAAGATTCCTGCCCCTGTTTATTTATTTATTTGTTTATTGCTTTTGTGAATTTCCTACTTAATTTCTCTATAGTAAAAAGAAATATCTCATGTCTATGATACTGTTTTACATTACAAACGATGGTGATTATAACAATAAAAAAGTAAAGTAATCTGCCTAATGATTGAGGGAAAGGCTGTTGATGTGGTCTGTCTAGACTTCAGCAATGCCTTCGGCACTGTGTCCCACACTATTCTCCTGGAGAAGCTGGCAGACCACAGCTTAGAAAGGTACACTCTTTGCTGGATAGAGAACTGGATGGATGGCTGGGCCTAGAGTGTAGTGATAAATGGAGTCACATTCAGCTGGTGACTGGTAACAAGTGGTGTTCCCCAGGGGTCAGTAGTGGGGCCCATCCTGTTTAAAATATTTATTGATTAAGTGCAACGTCAGTATGTTTGTGGATGGCATCAAGCTGGGAGGAAGTGTTAATCTGCCTGAGCATAGGAAGGCCCTCCACAGGCTGGATTGCTTAGTTGAGGCCAATTGTGTGAACTGTAATAAGACCAGCTGCTGGGTCCTGCACTTTGGTCACAACAGCCCCATTCAGTGCTACAGGTTTGGGGCAGAGTGGATGGAAAGGTGTATGGAGGACAAGGATTTGGATGTATTAGTCAATATTAGTCACAGCTGGTTGTAACTAATAAGCCAGTAGTGTGCCCAGATGTACAAGAAGGCCAACAGCATCCTGGCTTGGATCAGAAATGTGTAGACAGCAGGACTAAGGAATAGACTGGTCCCCTGTACTTGGCCCATACCTTGAGTACTGTGTACCATACCTTGAGTACTGTGTTGAGTTTTGGGTCCCTCACTACAAGAAAGACATTGAGGCCCTGGAGCATGTCCAGAGAAGGGCAGTGAAACTGGTAAAGGGTCTGGAGCACAAGTCTTATGAGGAGTGGCTGAGGGAGCTGGGATTGTTCGGTCTGGAGAAGAGAAGGCTCAGGGGAGACCTAATCACTCTCTATAATGACCTGAAAGGAGATTGTAGCAAGGTAAGTGTTGGCCTCTTCTCCCAGGTAACTAGGACAACAGGCACTGGCTTTAAATTGCCCCAGGGGGAGGTTTAGGTTGGATATTAGGAAAAACGTTTTCTCAGAAAGAGAGGTAATGCATTGGAACAGGCTGCCCAGGGAGATGGTGGAGTCACCATCCCTGAAGGTTTTAAAAGCCTTCAAAACCTTAAAAACATTGATGTGACATTTGGGGACATGGTTAGTGGGCATGGTAGTGATGAGTCAGCAATTGGTCTAGGTGATAGTAGAGGTCTTTTGCAACCTTAATGATTTGATTCTATGATTCTAAATAAAAAGGCTGCAGACCTTTATATATATTTGGATAATGTATTTGGATAATTAGTTTCCTTACCTTTGTTTGGTCAAAGTCCTGGGAATTAATCTTTATTTTTTTCAATATATATATTGATGTAGGTATCAAATTGAGTATATCATCTAGAGATGATGTCACATGGTTTATTTTCCAGTTGTCACACTAGCTCAAACAAGTTTAGAAAAGAATCCTAGCACTTCTGTTTTTGACTGAATGACAAGAGAGAAATGACCTTTCTCATGGTGTGTGAACACATCAAGGAAATATTTACCCATGTTTGAAAACCTCACAATTCTATTTATAAGATCCACTCTAAAAATGTTCAAAGATATGTGGACTGGTTGCATCTTCTCAGATCAACTTCAGAGGCTTTCAAGGTCAGGAATAGCACATTAGCCATCTAGATCTGGTTCAGTGAAATAAATATTTATTTGAAAATAAGGAAAAGAATGTGTAAAGAGTTGAAGTTTCAAATTACAAAGATGAAAGCAGATCCAGCATTAATTCACGTAAAACATTATTTTCACAGTCTGCTAAATTGTTACATTTGAGTTACAGACTTTTTAGAACTCTGGAGAATGACTTTCATTATGTTTCAAACATTCCTACATTTTTAGTGCACAAAAATCTGACCATACCTTAACATCAAACACAATACCCTTGATCCTCTTTGTTCATATCACCTTACCATCATAGTATCTGTCTTTCATGAATCTAGTTAAGGGCAACTTTATTTTGAAATGAACTAGCTGATGGAATTCAAGTACCCTGTTCCTCCAGTTAGTGATGTCTTGTTCCTCAGAAATACAAGCTTTACTAGTGCCAGCTCAGGCAGTTTGTTATGCTGTTATAAATTCAGGGCAACAGTCCTCATCTTGACAGGTGCTCTTTCTGGGATGCATTTCTGAAGAAGAGAATGCAGACCTATTTTAAACTTCATCTTTAGCCGTGGATATTTAGTGTGGTATTCTTTCTGCCCTAAACAGTGATAATTTAGTGAAAATAATAGGAATAGGTGTCATTAAACTTTTGCCTGCTGGCTTCTTGGTATTTAACAGGAGTTAGCTAAACATATTAAGTGTCTGGTTTTAATAAGATTAAGTATGTTTAAGCAAATTTATCAACATAATGGATTGCGGATGAAACGAAAATGGATTTCAGGGAATCATGCTGGTGAAATAAGGAAGTAGGAAAAAAATACTTGTAAACTTAGTGACTCACTTCTTTGGTCAGTTGGTAGTCACATATTCAGTTGTCTTCAAAGGAGAACTGAGATGACACAACCCAAGTACTTTTGAAGATTTTACTGGATTACTGCAATAGTTTTAGATATAAAACTTTAGAATTAAGAAGAGAGTGTTTCAGATTCTGTTTTCCTCTTGAGAGAGGGAAAAAAAAAAAAAAGGCAATGGGAAAATAATAAATTAAAAAAATACCAGGATATAGTCTTTTGCCATTTGAAAGGAGGAAGGAGACGATAACACCTTGGTTCTCTTTCTGTATTTCATGAGCTCAGAACTTTGTTCTCTCACTTTCCTCACCAGACTGAAAATTATCTGCTATCAAGGCACTGAATTCTGAAGGAGCATTTTATCAAAATGTTGCACTAAGGTGAATACAGTGGTAGCATGAAAGCAAAGATTGGAACATTTCCTTTTATCCACTGAAGAGACACCAAATTTAAGATGTTCAGACTATTAGCATATCTACTTTCAGAAATAACCAAAGATGGTTCATAAAATGTTTTCTTTAGCTTACTAATAGTAAAATAGGATGTTGAGGGTTTCGTATAGCATGTGGCCAAACGCTGAATAAACTACATTCAGACTAGTACTGCTTTGCCTGCTGCACATTTTTTTAGGCTAGAGTTTACTTTCACATAATTACAGTCTAACATATCTATACAAGTCTCTTAAGATAAGATGTGGTAGCACTAATAGAATTGTTTATGGCGGTGTAGAAATAAAAATTATTTATGATTAGTGGCACAGTTTAATCTCAAGACCATCCACTCCCTGTGAGTGTTATGTCCTAGGTGGAATGGACAAATTCATCTGGTGGGTTGCCCCATATAAAAAATGAGACTTGGAGATGATCTATTCAAGGGGTATTCAATATATTTTTAATGCTCACAGTGAATAAAATAGATAAATAATGAAGCCAACTGAAGCAGGGAAGGATGATGCTTCCTATAACAAATTCTTATTCAGAAGCTTCATCCCAAGTGGACAAAGATCAGATATGAGCAGACTAATATTATGCTATCATTCCCTGTCAATTCATTCTGAAGCTGGAATGGGATCACACTGAAGTGGTGAAGTACTGAAAGTCCAAGGTCCACTAACAGTACATAATATTTGCAGTTTGTGTACAAAGAAAACGCTCTACTTTAACACATTTCTTTTTTTTTTTTTTTTTTTCTTAGTAGGGTCCCCCCTTTTTTATTTTTTTTTTTTTTTTTTTTTTTTTTTTTTTAGTACCCCCCTTTTTTATTTTTTTTTTTTTTTTTTTTTTTTTTTTAGTGTCAAAATATTTACAATAGCAATGAAAGATTGAGGTTGTTACTCATATAAATAGTGAAACAAAAATCGAAGTGACAAATACTATTCTTGGTTGTAGATGTCGTAAAATAACAAATATTTTGAATGTTGTGAATCTTCGTAGTGATTTGTTGGGTATTTACTGCAACTCTTGGAAAAAGGGAAGGGCATTATGTTCAGCCAATGATGACTCCAGTAGTGTATTCAGTTTATGTTTCAGAGTATCCACTTTTCCCGTTTCTCTCAATTTTTTGGACAGGCCTGTGATCTTCCTTTATTTTTTGAACACTTCAAAGAACAAAGAGTAACTTCAAGTTCTTTAGGTGCTGCTCAGGTGATTGTCTGAAAATGTGCAGTCCTCAGAATGCGGTATTGGGTTTTTGTTTTTGGAAAACAAGAAATAATACAGGTCTGGGTCACTATAATGTTTCATTTGAGTGCCTGGCTACAACTACAAGCAGAACAATACAATATCTAACATTTAGAAAATGGTTCAATTGCTAGAGTTCTCAGGCAAATTTTGGAGATTTTATTTATCTACGCACGTTTTACTCTTTTCCCTCAATAGTGGAAAGCAGCAGGATATTAATATTTTGTGGTAATGTCTTTCTATTGCACTTGGCTTAAATTCTCGTGTCCTATCCAAGAAAAAACTGTGATGGCATTTAGCATGTAATGTCTCAGTATCATGGGATTTGTTCTTGATATTGCTCTGTTGTCTCTCACTGAGTTTTGATTTGTTTTGTTAAGGAATAAAAATTCTGATTTCCACTGTAACTCTGCTTGTGACCCTCCACAAAGTGATGATTTCAGTTAGGTGTGCTACAATTCCTTACCAAAGAGTTACACTTTATAATGTTGAACATACCTTTTATTTTCTTATTTGATAAATTCTGATTCTTTGTCTTTATAATCTGTATATTAAATCCCATGTTTGCTCAGCTATGAAGTGAAATGTGCTGCTGTTACTGTTTCAGTGAATTCCACGTAGATCTGACATGAGTTCTTAGACAAAGATGAAGTTGCATGAAGTGTTCTTCATAAATGTTTATACACTGAAAGCTCTGAAATTTTTAGGACAGCAGTACATGTTTCAAGTTACTCTCCTATGCCTCTTATGAAGATTGAATATCACTATGAAAGTATGTGAAGTGAAGAAGGAAGTCATACTGTGATACAATTGCTGAGTTTCGTATTGAATAGCTACCATGTGAACATTTAAATTTATTTTATAAGCTTCCTAACAAAACCAACAATGCCAGTGCCTGCCTGTATTAAAATCTGTATCTTAAGGGTTAACTATATTACACAAAAAATAGTTAAAACTCAGTACTTTTAACTGTGTATGGCTTTGCCTGTGGGGATTTCTGTGAATGCTAATAAAGAAAACCAATTAGAAACATGCCAAGCTTGTTTTCTTCTTTGGGCCTGCTCATCTATAGTATGTGCAGAGCTGACATTTTGAACCACGGGTCTCTTGAGGTTTAGTCTTGTAATCATATATGTATCCATACCTAGGAATGATAAACACATAGACTAGACATCATTCAACACTCAAGGTTAACTAAAGGGATGGATAATATACCAGGATCAATCGCCTTGTAGTTTTGCATAGCTATTGCTATGCTTATATTACTTCCAATTTAAAAAGTAAATTTGCTTTGGAAAAATAACTACTTAATCATCAGAAGCATCAATTAAAAAAAAAATACATTTGCATTTTGCAGTTTTACAAACGTCTTAGTACAAAATATAGAAAATGTCTTCAGTTGATAAAAAATCAGACTCCAAAAACCTGTTACCTGTTGCCTTGAAAGGATCACTTTGTGATTTGCATAATCTGTGTTAGTTAAATAGAGTCCTAGTGACATTCTGCTGCTCCAGACAAAAAGGGTAATGGGTATATGAAGTCACTGATGTTTTGTGCAATGCAAGATTAAATCAATCTTTTGTAAATTTGATTGTCACTCTGTTGAAGTTATGTTTGCCTACAAAGTATCTTGAATTTGGCTCAAAATTGGCTGATGGCTGGAAAGCAGAATATGTGAAGAAATATGTATATACATAATGGGATTTGTATTCTCTATGATCTCCATTTATTCTTCAATAATCAAATCTGTCTTCACTTATCCTTTGTGTGTGTGTTCATATTGCACGTATACAATACCATGCAAATTTAGGAGCTAAAGTCCACTTCCACGTTGGTTGTGCTTTCTCTGAAAAATTAATGAAATTACAGCAATGTAAATTCACTTCGACATATATAGACATCTTTAGATCATCTATATCTAACTCTAAAATGCTTAGCTTCACATTTTCACAGCTCCTATATATTATGTAAGTTACTGTGGTTTTCAACATTCTGTTGTATATAACCTTGCAAATACAAGAAAGCTCATACACGAAAGTAACAGAATCCATACTTATAAATGGCAAAAATCAGTTTGTCAAATATAAGCCTTTTATGATATTGCATCAAGATAATTGATAGTGATGATTCAGAAATCATAAAAGAACCCCTTGAATTGTACATGTCAAATTGAGTTTTCAAATTTAGGAGTGGTGGAGGTTTTTGCCTTAAAAAACAAACAAACAAACAAACTTTTTTTTTCCTCCTTGTTGAGCAAGGCAAATTTGGGAATGACCTGAACAACAATAATCTCAGAATTTTATGGAGTCACTGTTTCTGAGTGAACTGTGCATTGTCTTTATATTGCAGGCCTGGAAAGTAACAGTTTCTGTAGATGTCAGCTTCTGTCTGGTGTGATGCTCCATTCTTCTGGTGACGTCACATGCAGCACTAATATTGGTAAAATGGAAGAGGTCTCTTAGAATAAGGTACGTTTCTTTCTTTTTCATGAGATTGGAGTTACTTTTCTATCTAATGTAAATTAAGGCAAATAAGTATTTTAATCTTCTAAAGTTTGGAGAAATACCTGACCTCACTATTACTGCCAATAGTTATACTTCTAAAATTATCAGCAGAAGGTGCATTCAAGGTATCTTGATAGCACTGCAGCAGAAATCACCATTCATTATCAGCAGCAGAACCTGGAAAGAGAAGGATATATTGAGATAACTATAATTGGCTTTGAAAAAAAATGAATATCTAAAATATCAATGGTTTATATAGTGGGAAGAATTCTTATAATTCTATAACAGGATTGTAGTTTTCAAGACTATTGCATTAGTAACAGTAGAAGCAAGTACACATGGTCATTCTTACCTTGGTGCTGGAAAAAAAAAAAAAAAAGAGCAAAACGGTGCTGAGAAACAAAAGACAATACATATAAAAGACTTAGAATTGAGAACACAATGGAAGAGACTTGCTTGGAGAGGACTCTGATGAAAAACTTGGAAGGGCTATAGGATAATTGCAGAAGTATGACAATGGAAGGGACAGTTATAAGTTATTTTTTTAGATCCATAATTTGCTTCACACTGATTTGTCATTTGTAATGGTTTCCTATGTGTTGGTTTCTACCAAGCAGAGCTGCTAACAGTTCAAAATGTTATACTGAGCTCTAATGTTCTGTGAGGTTTTGTTAATCTCACAGTAATTTTCTAAAGCATTCTTGGGATGTTGTGGTTGTTACCTATGACTGAAATTATACTCTGTAGTTCCTAAGAATGTGTTATTAGAAATAATACATCTTAACACGCTGTAATCAATGTTTTTCTTAATAGAATGGTTTAATGAGAGTGATTTTGAGAAATGTTTTCCTATGTGCTCACATCATTTCTGGTCAAAGTGCAGTGCAATGAATAGACACTGCCTAAGGGCATTGGTTCCAGTTTACTATTTTCTCACTGGTAAAGACATATTGAGGTGAGAGTATGTCACTTAAACATGGGACTGGTAAATATGACACAACCTGCAATAGATCTGTGACCATCTGGAGCAGCAGCTGAGCCCTTGGCAGGATACCCCAGAACATGCAAAATGCACAAGTTGCCTGTGCTTAGCAGTCCTTTCCTATTTATTAGATTTCTATTGCAAGAAAACTTAAAAGTTAAACAGATTTAGTTAGCATTGTGACAGACAGTAATCCTAGACTCAGAGGTGACCTAGGCAATATAAACATGTTGTAAGTGGAGGTACCTGGAGCCCTACAAAGAAAGAAGCATTGAAATGAAGCAACTAAAACAACCACTAGGAAGATGTAAGACAGTAGGGGGCTTAATTTATCTTATTTTCCATTGATTGCTTTTCCTACTTCTCTATTCTTCATGGGCAAGCAATTCACCCCTTTCAAGTGAGCGACATTTTTTCTGAGTTGTCCTGCCATTCATTATTTCACAAAAAGAAATGTATTAATTGCTCTACGCTGTAATGCATTCCCTCATTGTGTACCAAGTGTAAGGGAAAATATTGCAGTTGGTATCTGACATGTGGAACTAATTTGCCTCTGTTGGAGTTCAGGGAGAGGTCTTGGCTATTACTGTGGAAGAAAACATTATGAATTATAGGCACCTCACTTCATGATACTTCATTTGTAGTTTCCATTTGTGATGATATACTATGAATAAAATATGGGGATGATATCTGGCCCCATTGTGATCAGTATATAAGGGGGGTTCTCTTAACTTCAGCTAGGCCATGACCCTGGGAATATCTGCTGGCTCCTGGTGAAGGATTTGTTCTATTCATGCCCCAAACTAGACCTCCTCTGAGGACTTAGTTTTTAATATTACTACCAAATCTGCTTCTTAGGTAGTAATTCTCTCTTATTGAAGTTTATTTGTTCTTGATTTGGGGGATCCTATGCTCAGAGAAAAACGCATTTCTATATCTGTGTTTTTTCTATACTTAAATATGATGGCATTGTTAGAGGTAATTGTGGACCAACACTCAGCAAGTAATATATGATAAAAAGAGGGAAAGGATTTCAGAATTATTTCCCAAAAGATAGGGTGGCAATCCAACAGGTAAATACAGTACAAAAGAGGCTGAACTCTGGAAGGAAACAAGAGATAATTTAATAGCTTTTTAATATCACCAGTATCTGCAATCACAAACTCTTCTCATGAGTGTATGGTTGCTTTTTCTTTGCTAACTGTTGATTTGATAAACTTGTTTTTACTCCACGAATAGAAATGGTTAGTAAGGATTAATTTTTTGCTTTAGTAACAGACTCTCTCATGCTACTATTGTTGGAACATGAATCATCTACATGTCATTCATACCTTACGAAACATTCATACTTTCTTCATAGTGTTACTCTACTGAGTTGTTAGAGATCTCTAGGGTGCTAACGCTGTATGCAGGTATATTAAAATGATGAAGTAAAAAATTAATCTTGCTAGTTTCTATTCGTTTTTCATCAACATACATCATTGTTAAGACTTTACTTTTTTAATTAACTTGACAAAACATACCACTTATTCAACTGTAAGAATACCAAGAACAAGACCCCAGTGTTCTCAACACAGTTGTCCTGGATTTTCAAAGTGTTTGAAGCACCCTGGAGGTAGATGATCTTAAACTAATTTATAAAGGATCCAATATAAATAAATCTATTTTTATACAAGATTTCATACTGATAAGAATGTACAAATGGGGGGGGAGAGGAGGGGGCAAAAGATTTGGTGCAATTTGTAACTTGAAGAACATAATACATTTGATTCTTCTTTCTGTATAACACAAAGAGTTCATATGTTGCACAATGTTCATTTTTAATTAAACATTTTATCATTGCACAGCCTTTTATTGACATTCCTCATAATAGAGCTGATAAGATCTTGACCTACTCTTCAATAAAGCAATGTATAACTCAATATTCTGGCACACACTGTTCCCTTTAGAATTAAACCCATTATTTTCTGATTTAATATAAAAATTTCATGTACTTTTATTCACATTTATTTACTTTATCTTCTCAGATTTATGCTCTTGTTCAAATTGTGAGATTTGGCTGCAACCGTTTCTTGGACTATTACTTTTTCTTTGATTTAGCTAGCTGAACATTTTACATTGTATTGAGTTTTTCCTCCTTTCCATCTTTTAAAAATTTGCTATAAAAAGTGATTTACCATGTAATCTTGTTGCCTACTGTACCTATTAGTTCCAGTTGTCATTAGTAGCACTAACTTAAGTCATGATTGCCTTAATCATATGGATAGAGTTTCTGCTATCACAGGAACTCTTTTGAGTAGTAAATGAGAATAGATCTCTGAAGATATTCCCAAAGATGAATTTCACATTTGGTTCCTCTCAGTAACCTTACAGAGCCCTGTGATAAAGCTGCCCAGGACTGTGTCTTTAGCAGCACTGACATAACATCCCTGTAGCTTGGCAGGATTTCCTCACCTCCAGCAGAGCTGTGGCAAGCAAGGGGGAGCTGATTCCTTCATTTGGTAGTGGCTGCTGTGGCACCTGCTGACCCACGAGGCAGCTGGAGACAGATCAGAAGTTGGCCAAAGGACAGAGCGTGGAGGAAATAAGCACACAGTTCTTTTCCAGTGTCTGCTGCCTCTGACAGTAAGTTTATCATGTCACAAGCTATAGTATAGCACTGCATTTAGTAATTAAGATGAGATGATCCCCTTATGAGATGAGCATCCACCATATTCATCTAAATAGGATTTCCATGTAGAAGATGCGTCATCTGTCTGCTTGCTGGCCATCAGGTGTCACAGCACCCATTTTCTCAGTAATCTCCTAACCTCTTGCAGTATCTGCTCTCTCAGGTGATAACCACTCAACTACCCTATACTTTTTCATACTTCAGAAAACCTTCACTGGATATTTGTTGTTTGTCCTTGTCTTTGTATTCCTGATCTATCCCTGTTCGCTATAAATGTATATTGATTTTAGCTGAAAATTCTGAGATAATTTAATGAACTAATTTGAAAATACTTTATGTTGTATATCACAGACAAGGCAGAAATGCCTTGCACTTATGAAGATTTTTTTGGTTGTTTTCTTTTTCTTTTTCTGTTCCCCCCCAATTCCCCTCCCAAGCTGGAGAACATTAACCTTAACTATTGAAGAAACATTCCTTACACTCTCCCAGATTTTCAATCTCACTTTGTTATCATAGCAGAAATTAAAAATCACATAGGGCACATCTGAGTGTGCCACAATGGGAATACTGAAAATTAAACCTCTCAACATTTTTTATTTTCAGTAAGTCTCAGATCCTTAAGGTTCTAAGTAAGTATTAAAGGCTAGAATTAACTAAACTTAGATTTCTGATTTTGAACTGATTTTTTTTTTCCTTTGGAATGTGTTGCTCTCCCCAAACAAAGTAGCCCTCCAGGAAATGTACTACCCTGTTATTGGAAGTTCAGTTATATGTATTCAGATATTCACATTCTTTGATTGTTGGGACACAGAAGAATTGGAGAGCTTGGAAAGTATGGAAGTGAGAAAACACACACACACACACACACACAAAGCATTGTGATTTGGGCTTTCTTCTTTTTGTTTAGCACAAAGGCTTTCTTCTTTTAGTTTAGGAAAAAGGAGTAAATTAGTAGTACGTGTAGCAGATTTGTGACTAGCTACTTAAACAAGTTGGACAACACTGTCAAGGGAAACATGATCAAGGTGTGCCTGGGGTACCCAATAAGTTGTCAGCACAGGTTCCAGAAGCCTTGTCTCATTATTCCTGCCACTTTCATCCATGTTTGCTAGATTAAGCTAAATAAATTAAATGCCAACAGAAGCTTATGCCTTTGTTTGCTGTGCAGGCATATGATTGATGCACTGAAGGTTCAGGGCCTCACAATATGCAACAGAGGAGATGGAAAGATACCTGAAGGAATGAGAAAGCTAATAAAGTTCTGTCATAACATCCCTGAAATTGCACATGCTAAGCAGGACAGAGTCATATGAAGCTGCCTCTATGTTAGAAATACTGGATATCACCTCTGAAATAAATATGCTCAATTTTAGTCAGACTGTTTGAATAGAGAGACTCGGTTTATGCACAGAAGGACCCTGAAACAGTGATGAGACTGCTCATGAACTGCTTGCATATTGTTTACTCTTCCCTGCTCCTTCCAGCCTGGCATGGAGAGGAGAAAGGCGTTACTTGCAGCTGTTTTTCTTGCTTGCCTTGATTTGTCAGTTTGTTTGTTTTCTTTTGTGTTACATTTGTTTGCCTTTGTTGTTGTTGTTATTTTTTGTTTTAAAATCCTTGTAATTTTGGCCTGTCTGGCTGTTCCTGAGCTTGCTGAAGAGACAGCAAACTAGGATGGTGACTGCCATCTTCACAGATGCATTGGGATGCATTTTCCTCCATCTTTCATAATAAGCTGTCCTACAGATTTTGTAAAGATCTAGAATCAATAAAATATGGTGTTTCGGGTTAAAAACTTTCCTTAAAAAGGTTAGAAAACAAAGTTTCTCTGTTTTTGCTTTTGAATGAAAATGTGTCCAATTGTATTTAGGGAACTCGTAGGAATATATTTTATTTTCTTCTTTAGATAGAAAGACTGGTAGGATATTTATAGAATATTAAAATCTTATCTTAATGTCCTTAACGTAATTTTTGATGAAGGAAGAAATGTATTTTAAAGTACACCATGTAGTATGTAGAAATTTGTTTTCATGATCACTTCTTTAAAATAAAATCTTAGACTGTACTTTCTGGTGAACTCAGGGAAGTAAAGATGTTATTTCTCCAATGACAAATATTTTATACTGGCTAATTTTATTTTATTTTTTTTCTAACTTATTTGGCAGTTCTTTTACAGCAAGTAATGATGTTCAAAAATATGCCCTTGCTGAAGGGAAGGTGAAAGTGCCATTTAATTAAATTTGTAATCTCTTTTCAAGGGATCTGAATTCAAATTTACATAAGTTAGTATTTAAAGTTTAATTCCTCATTCAAATTGTTTACATTATAAGTACAGTATATAATCAGGCACAGTTAAAAAGCCCATGTACTGGTCCGCATGGGACGCAATAGGTAACATCTGGATGACCTCAGTAGGTACTTCTGACTTTGTAACTTGCTGAGGTACCAGCTTCCTAAACTTATAGAAATTCACCGACACTTTATGTAAAATCTAATTTGATTTTATATACACGAGACAGGAAAAAGAAAAAAATAAATAAAGCCTATAGAAAGAAAGAAAGATTTGTAGCATTGTTACTTCTGCACAGATTTGTTTAATGCTTTAGATTTTCTTGAAAGGGAGGTCTGTTGACTTTGTGCTTTGGTTACATGCAGTTTCTTAAGAATGCATGTGTTTTGCTGATCAGCTACCTGCCAAAACAGCAGATAGGATTGAGTTTACAGAATGTTATCAGAATGCTTAAGTGCATTATTTAAAACAAGTGAGTAAACTTTATCTTATAGATGTTTTCATTGTGGTGTGCCTTTTGTAAATGTTTATAGGAAATAATCATTCAAGAAGTACCGTAGGTAATTGTTAATATACTGATATAAAACTCTTTCAAAGTCAATTTTTTTTTAAACCACTGCATCTTTAAAATCTTATTATAAAAAATCAAGGGGTACTGCTATGTTGTTTTTTTTTAAAGCACAAGAAAACCTATCAGTGATTAGATCCTTTATGGCTCACAGACTGTTATGTAGAGAACACATATTTATACCTAGAACATTTATTTGTAAAATGAATTGTAAAATAGGTCTTGAGGAAAACTGACACTCAGCATTCAACTACAATCTGTAAAATGCAGATTTAGTTCCTGAATTTTACCATGCTTTTTCTTGGTCTGCCTTAATCTCCTAAGGGAAAATAAGTGACAGTTTTACCAGATCATGTGGAGGAGCCTGCACTTTAGTCCAGGTTCTTTTTTTATAAGGTAAAGTTAACTTTCTTCCATTTTTTCTCATCTTTTAGATTTATTTTATGGCAAAAGCCTCATGAAGCTGTTAAGATTTGCTATTTAAAATTAGATAAAGATCACAGATGTAAACTCTGCCAATTTTTTTCTTTCTTTTTTTCCTTTTTTTTTCTTCTTTTTTCTTTAAGAACAATAATGAAAGTATTTCAAAGAGGATGAAAATATTTATGTGTACTGATGGGGCTTTCCATTCTTAGCTAGTTTGCAACATATCTATTTTGTGTATGAAATATTCATTTTTTTAAAAAGCAAATAGTCCAGAAATAAATTGACCATAAAACCCCCAAACAAACAACAAAACAAACTAATGAGAGGGCATTCTGTTATTCCCATTATACTCTTCCTATTGGTCTTGACAGAAATTCCCACTGAGTACAAAAGATTAAGTTGAGGTTACAGTTGACGTGTTTTAAATAGTTACAGATAAATAAAAATAGTGAGATGTGTACTCTACATTGTACTGTGGTGTATGCTTATAAATACTTACATATGTGATACATCATTTTTATGCAGTGCCTTTCTATGCAGTTCTGCTCCCCACCCTGTATCCCCATGCACTCTTAATTGCATTTCAGGTCTGGCTTTAATGAAAGAACATTCTTCTGCTTTGCAGTTGCTCTCGGTTTTTCTATTTAGTGCTCTGATGTGGCAGCTTTCACTGTATCCATAAAATATGAGTGAGCATCAATAAGCTATCCAAGAGAAAGGAGTTTTAAGGAGGTATTTGAATGAGGAAAGGATAACCGTACAAAAAAAAAGAAGAAAGGAGAGTTGTCTAAGTTTTATGGCAGTGGGGAGGAAAGGAGAAGGTCATTTGGGCAAGGAAGCTTGTAAGCATCTTGTCACAGCGTTAGATGATAAGATGAAATTGTAAATTATACACAGCAATCAGTGTGTTCTGTGAGTGTGCACCTCAGGGTTTAATGAGGCTATCCACTCTTCCTCTGCTCCCTGTGCAGCTCTTCAGATATTCATGGCATGAAGTCAAAGCCATGGATGTTTACGACTCGTAGATTCTGTGCAGGAAAAAATGGCAACACGTACTTTCAAGAACAGTTGTACTGAAAATACCACTTGAACAAAGCATTTTAACAGATTCCTTTGGCAGTTACAAGCATTTGAGGAAAGTTAGTGAACCTTCTTTTGTACACAGCATGGACTACCAATCAGGGAAAGAGAGCACAATTTTGCGAATTAAGTGACCAGTCACGCAATGTGAATAACGAGTAGTGATTGTTCGTATCGGCCAGTTAAAAGTTGTGTCATAGGGTCAAATATGTTTGCATACACTGTTCAAGGACTTGTGACTAATGAAGTAATTAATGACACCCATGACCTATTTGCAGACACCTGGTGAACAGATTTCAAGGCTCAACCTGTTGGTTACGTTTCTCAAGAAGAAATTCTACCAGCTCTAGCTAAAATTGTGCAAAATCAAGCCCTGAAAATAACATGGTAAAAATGCCCATTCCTAAGCACCTGCTGCAGTGTGTCCTTTATTGATATTAGTTTTGCTGGATTTATTCTGTACCAAGTTGTTATTTCCTTCAATCCAAACCAGGAAGCCCAAGCCACCACAGACTTTTTGTACCTGCATTATTTTTAATTGAGTATGAGATACTATCACAATAAGGATATTCTTTGACTAATGATATAAATGAATGATTCAGCCAATCTCTTTTTCCGAAATAGGCAAAGATACATTCTACTTTTTCAGGAGTTTGTACTTACACCAAATAGCAAGCCCAGTCGGGTCACCAGGCAGACAAGCAAGCCTTTGGGTGGGCAGGACTGGTCCTGTAGCCTCCGTACAGCTTTTCTCATTCCAGCGACTACTGAAAAAAGCAACATGGTCCCATCCTATTAGGAGAAGAGAGTGGAAGCTGGGGCTGGGAGCAGGTGAAACTCAGAACCACAAGATTTTACATTCCTGTATATTTAGAATGCTTATTGTAGTCCAGGGCTGACGTGCTACTCCGAAGAACAAATAAAATTTGCAGCAGTCTCTCTGGGTTGTTGTGTTTCACACAGGATTTATTTGAATACTGTTTTATACTCATCCCTAAAAATACATGTATTCCTTTTTGAGGAAGGTGTAAAGGGGGATACTTTGGTTAGAAAGCAGAGAGTAATCTGTAAAATGTTGAGTTTGTAAAACCTTTAGTCTGTCTTTTGCTTTTTGTTCTGTAATTGATTACTAACACCCCCTTTAACCCACCTTAAAGGGCAAGCAGGAAATTCATGTTTTCGTTCATCAGCCCATCCCTCTGAAAAGCGTTCAATATTAAAACAGTTTGCGAGGAGCAAAGGCAGAAGAAGCAAGAGGCCCAGTTAGAGCGTGGCAAGGTTAGGAGATGCATGTCTGCTGCCTGCAGCAAATATCGGCTCTTGTTCCTGTACATTTTTTTGCATGGGGAGACCAAATTAATTGGGGTATGGCTCTGTTCTTTCCTTTATGTGTGACCTTTTATTATCTCTGTGGCCCTGTAGTTCATGCGATGTCATAAAGCTGTGGGAAAGTCTTACAGCTAGTGTCATCAGCTGTTGGAAATTAACTTAAAAAATGAAATATCTGTGTTTCCTTTTGCCTGAAGGTGTCTGGGAATCTGTAAACTGCTATGAAGGTACAATTGTTGTGGCTGTGATTTTGCTGTAGCTGAATGTTGCTTGTGCATCTTCCCCTTTTTCTCCCCTCCTCTCCCTTCTTTTCGGAGCAAGCTGTGGTCTGGCAATCAGGTGTTGTGCTGGGGGAGGAGGAGGCTGCTTTCAGAGGGGTCTACATGGCATAATTCCCACGAATGTAGGAGGAGGATGAAAAAGATAAAGAAATTTTGTTTTTCTGAGCTAGAGGATTCTCTGCATGACTTCCCCACTGATGGGATCAGCTGCTTTCAGGCTGAGATTTTATTAACAATTCAAATGGAAATTGAGGGCACAGGAGGAGCAGATTCTCACATAAACTTGATCTGTCCATGAATGCAGTTCTCTGTTTGCCCTGACCCTGCATGGCTTAAGACACTGCCTGTGAGGCCAGAGTGCCAGACACAAAGAAAGAAATGAAAAGCAAGCACATTCCAGTAGTCTGCACAAAGGCAATGGAGCAGTTTCTAGCCGTCTCCCCAGAGAGAGATCTTATCTCCTTGTGGCTAAAACCCTTTAGAGTGTTTATTTGTACTCTAGCACCCGAGGTTTATGATATGGATGCCGATTAAACACTGTAAGTTCCCTCGGTGAGCCTTTTTGGGGGACACGGAGTTGTCCTGCAAGTATTTTCTTCACTGAGTATGTACTGATCAAAGCATTACTCTGTTTTCTCAATGAGCAAATGCTGAGGGGAAGGCACCTCAGAAAGCACCTTCCTTGACAAGAGTTATCACCAGCCATAAGAGAGTTTTGCAAAACGTTGGCTTTGGGACCCGTCACCTGTTCTTAGTGTTTAGTGCAGACGTTCAGCAACGGCAGTGCTTAGGAAGGCTGCTCCTGAGTAGCTGTGCCGATTAAATGTCATGTCTGCACGCCTGACCTTGCACTGGGAGCTGGCGGCAACTGGGCAGCAGGAGGACGTGTCTGAGTGTGGCCATGGCCACCTCTATGCGGCTACCAATTTCCGCCAATGGCAGGCAGTGGGTGATGGTGCCCCACTGGGACAGCCTGCTGGGGCCAGGGCCACATCACTGTGGCAAGTGGATTTCTTATTCTCTGCCCTTGCCTGATGTTAACACTGTCAGTGTTTGCAGATGCTGGAGATTCCTTAATCAAACTATTACACAGTGATATTTCTGGCTCCCCTGAGGAGGCATCCTTTTGTGAAAACTCTCTAAAACTGCAAGAAAAGCATAAGCAAACAGAGGTCTTGACTGTGGTAATTCTAAAGAGACACGGTTTTAATTGCTATAGTTTTCCTTATTTTCAGCCTGTCCATCTCTCCCCCCCCCCCCCCCCCCCCCGCGCCAACAAACAAACAAACAAGGCTTTTTAGGCTACCTTTTAGGTAGAAAATCATAACCATATGTTTTTCCATTTGTCTTAGAGCATTTAAAGGTTTTGTAACTTCTGATACTTCTTAAAGTACTTAAATTAGTGGGAAGAGATCAGCAAAGGACATTGATTTAATTAGTTCTGTCCCCTTAATTTTATGGGGGTTATATTATCCAAAATTAATGGTTGTATTTAGGCAAATTGTCAGTAATTGGTGACAAAATTGCTTTATTGCTTTTCTTTCATTTGATGCTAATTAATGGCCCCACATTATTAAGTTCATGCTTCTTCTGCATTTCTCCTTCTCCATAAATATTCGTAGTTGTAATGTGTCAGAATAAACTTTTTTCAACATATGCAATAACTGCTTTACAGAAATGTCATAACAAACAGACTTCTGATGTATGTTTTCCTGAAATAATTTATCTACTCAAGAACTTGAAGATACTTTATATGCCTGTGAAAGAATACATTATTAGTGTAAAGGGCTAACTGATTAATATGATAAAACATTATTAAAACATTATCCAAATTCTTTTTTGCACCCTCCCTAGCAGTTGCTGTAGAAAATCTATCCTTTGTTTTGTGTTTAACAGTTAAAAATTGCCTAACTTCTCTGCAGTTATTTGATAGTGTGTTAAATGAAACAATTCTATGTCACTGGAATAGAATTATCCCACATAATTTGCTGTCATCCTTTTCACCTGTTAAAGAAACTAGCACTTATGAAGACAGCTTTTATCTATGTTTTTCAAATGATATTTTAATGCTGTGTATATATTCTTAAGTCCAGAACAAATGCAGCAAGTAAAAGTCATTTCCAGTTTTTCATGCAACCACAAAAGCAGCTTGTGCATGTGTGGCTGGGGGGACTTACTTATTTGTGCATTTAGAATTTCTAAGAATGTAGAAAAAATGAGTCAAAAGTATAAATCATAATTTTTTACATTATGAATTGATACCAAGGTAAACTAGAGAAGGAAGGAGCTACATATTAAAAGAGTACCAAAAGGATGTCTTGATGGTGTTTTAGGGGGAAAAAATGGAAAAGAATAATGAAAACCAAAAAAGTTTTCATATTCAAAAAATATTTTAGAAATTTCTGTACTTCTACAATTCATACTTATTTTCTCTGTTGTCTATTCCTGTATTACAAAACTAAGATAACTGGATCTTCCATTTCAGTCATGAAGGATGGCATCAGTGGTGAAATATTATCTCTATATTCACTGACTAAGTTTAACTTCAGTTATACTCTGAAAGTTTTCAAAATTATGATTTACTTCTTACATTCTTTCATCTTTAATCATGAATTATGTTTAAAAATTCATTTTAAAATAAAATGCATACGTTTATAAACATTTCAAGCATTATAATATGGTATGTTATTTAAATTAATCTTTAGAATTATTAAACTTTGTAAGCAAATTCATGACTCTTTGATAAATGGTTTTTTAAATTGATTTCCCAAATAAAAGCAATTGTTGGGCAAAAGAAGAGAGAAAGAAATGTTTATTGTTATGTAAGTGCCGTTTCTTGGACTAAAGGGAAACAGTGATATAAGGTTCTTGGCAAGATGAATTATTTTAAATTTGTTGAGTGAGTTTAACTTTATTTGTTTAAAGCACGCTCAGTTATGAAGATTCTGTGGCAGAGTAGATAAACAACAGTAATTTATAACTCAGTCCCATCCCTGATTTCCACAGAATGTCTTGTTCTTCCATGTTTGGAATAAAATAGAGGGACATTACTGTATTTTGCAGGCAGCTAAGAGAAATGACGGGTCTTTAGAGTCCTAGCAAGGAACCATACCCTGCAAACAGCTTGAGCTTTTTTTTTAGTGAAGTGTTTGTATGTGAAAACTGCCCTAGCAAAATAGGCGGAAGGTTGATGTTTGCCTGGGTTTTCACCTGCATCCCTATTTCTTTGTCCTTCTTGCACCTTCATATACTTTTAAGATTTTTGCACTGATTGTAAGTAGGAGTGTATATGAGGAGAGGTGTTCAGACTTATCTAAAACATCAGTACTTACTCATGTATCACTGAGGGGAGTGCCACGTGTTCCTCCAGTCTGTGCAGGCCCAGCCATCTCAGATCACGCAGGCAATGGCTCTTAACATATTGGCAGTGACTCTTGCCTGATTTTAGGGCTGGTGAAACTACAGTCCAGTCCCTTTGAGACCTGGGGGTAGTGTTAAGGTGCTGCTGCAGCTTGGATTCACGTGTTCAGAGGTTTGGAGAGAGCTGGTCCTTCACCATGTCAGCTCTACTGGCTTCTGCCACAGTCTCCATGCCCCAGCCCTGTGGTGACCTTGAAGGGGAAAAGCTTGGAATGGTGTCCTTCTGCTAAAGTGTAGAATATCTGTTGAAGCAAACTTTGGGCCTCTTACTTGTCAGTGAGGTAAGTGAAAGAATGTAGTCCATAGCTACATTCACTTGGAAATTTAGTGCAGCGAAGTCTGAAGTCTTATTCATACAGAACCACAGGTTACTTACCTTGATTTCTGTTTGATATAGTCAGGAAATTAATCATTTCTCAGTAGGGTTAAGAGTTTGTTGTCGTCGTGATTACAGAAGATTCCCACTGTGGGATTTTGTGAACAGGAGTTTCCTCTCACTTGAGCATCAGGGACATTCACTGCCCAGGCAGCCCTGCTTTCACTGCTCATGTCTCAAGGTGTTTAAGGCATCAAAAAAGTGCCTTAATTCAACAAATTAGAGAAAAAAACTTGGTGCCTGTCTCTGATAGCTTTTCTCATTTGCTTATGTGTCTGTGTTTGTACTTGAATGTGAGGATAGTGGTACTGTGGGACTTCAAACCCTTATTTATCTTAGGTGCTCTGAATTTGACCTATGGAGGGAGATGCATGCTCCTTTGAAGTGACTATACTGAGAATTTAGGTCCTAAAATTAGATATTATGAATTGCATCAGGTGTGCAATTACAAAGCATGTAAATATGAACTGCCTTCGTGAGTAAATGAAAATAAAGGAAAATAAATAGAATCCTTAGAATTAGGCAAATAAATGGCAGTCTGTGTTGTAAAAATGTTATTTGAATTTTTCCAGAGGAACTGTGTTCTCAACAGTCATTTCCTAGCACTTGGAGTAATATAACTTTTTTCAGTCTACCATTCAAGCAGCCATTTATGATGCTTTATAGAATTACAGTGAGAACTAGCCAACAAAGAGAAAGAGATAGCTGTTCAAAGGTGATGGTCTTTAAGACTTCTAATCCAAAGTAGACTTTGGAATGGCTTTTTTGTTCTTTTAGCATCCTGGGGAGCTGTCCTAAAGTGATACTGCTGTGTACTTTGTGCATTTCTTCAGCTTCTCTGTATAATTCTCATCCACTAGGTGTGAGCAAGGAACGAGCCAATTGCACTGAGCCCACTGCTTGTGCTGTCCCTTTCAGTCATGGGAATAACTACTATGCCTTCTCAAGCTCCACAGAGAGGGCACTGGAATAAAGTCTGTGCTGCCATCTTCATTTACTCTTAGTAGCAATGCAAGTATTTCCAGAGAGGCATTCTCACTATCCTGCTGTAGTTACCTTAATCAGATACCTAAGCTGGGAAGCTACTATCTGTATGCCTCCTCTTTGTTAGAGCAGCTTTACTCAAAGTTGGTTTGAGCATCCACATTATGCACCTCCTTTCAACTCTCTCTTTTAAAGAAGTCTATCTCTTACTGGATGCATAGATGCCCTGAAATTGCAGTATTACAATTTCCCTGAAACCGTAGCATGAATGTTCTACTGGTTTACCTACTTTCAGTGAACGTTGCCAACTTTCTCCCTAATTATGTTAGTGATATCTAGTATTCAGTGTTGACTATATACTGATAAAAAATTATCTCCAGATATTTCGATTTTAGTTTCTGTGATCGGAAGGTTTTAAAGATAGCCTGTTTCTGCTTTTGAGCAGTAATTCTATGAGGAAAATGTGTTGACTCAAATGAGTACTATGTGTGGAGAGTGTCATCGACCAAAAAATCTTTTTTTATTTTAATTTTTCTCAGTGGACGAATCAGAACTAGACAGTCTCGAGGAGGAGAACTTAGGACAATCTTTGCATATACTTTCCTGCATGTTTGGTGATCATTAGTGAGTCACGTAAGGTTTTGTACTTTCAGAAGATCATGCTCTAATTTTTGATTAATACTGAAAATTAATTCCTTTTGCGTCTGCTGTGTAAATATACTTTCTAAAAAGGAAACAATAACAGAAATTGAACTTGTTATCTGCTTAAGTTTGTTTAATAGTGATTAATTGAGGAATCTTTTTAATTTGAGAAGTCATGACTGTCAGCCTCGTACCTCCAGCCAAGATGTACTTCATTGTTGGTACAGGGAAAAAAATAGGAAAAAAAGCTGTCTAAGACTAAGCATGAACATAATAATGAGGAAACAGTGCAACGTAGTCAACCAGGCATGAAGAATTATCTACAGAAGTTAAGAGGCCAAGTGTCTCATCAGTTGGACTTTAATAATGCCTGACAGAAGTGCTTGCACTTGTACAGCAATTGTTTTAATATCTAATTGAGTTTTAAGCTGAAATATGACAGTCTTGAAACATGAAGAGAACATTTCCTGTGATGCAATGCCTAAGTGTTTCTTTAGGTTCTGAACTGACACTAGAAAATTGGTAATACTTATGTTTGCAGATTCTGGGAGCCTTCTAATGATGCATAACTAAAGCCGTATCCTGTGCAGTTTTACTATTGTTACCTCTTTCCTCTTCCTGCCTTTATAATTCATTTTGTTTACCACATTCACTTGATGCAGCTTGTTCCTTTATTATTGATGTTATTATTTATTTATTTATTTATTTTGCTGTTAGCTGTTTACAGTGTGTGCTGCCATTTGCTCTGCAGTCAGCAGCACACCGAGAAGGATATGCCCATGTTCTGCCTGTGGAGTCCAGCTGCACTGGCAACGTGGACTTTAAACACAAATGTGACTCCAAAGCTGACATACTAATTATGTTCCTGTTAATCTAGCATCACCCTTACACAGTCAGGAGTATGAGATCATCATAATGGAAGGCTGGAAAAAAAAAGTTTGAGGAAAGCTTACATTTTTTTAATAAGCATGCATGCTGAAATGGATGCAGCATGTAAAATGTAGCCTTCTTTCAAAAAGGGCTTTTTTTTCCATTTTATTTCTTACGATCGATTGGTATGCGAAGCTGGAGCTTTTCAGGAAAAGTCTGGGATTATGAGTGTGTCAGCCCCTGCTTTTAGCACAGGAACGAGGTTATCAATAATGCATTGGAGATCTCAGAATCTTTGAATGTAGGGAAATCACAGCTGGTCTGGTTTATTGTTGAAATTGCAGATTTGTGCCGAGAGGTCACGACAACTGCATGTCAGGCGGTCACACATGCACACACACAGACGTGTCTTGGGGGAACAAGGGGGACCATATCTGAAGCATTGCTACTTCCCATGTTTCTTAGAAACTCTTTGTATATTTCTATGGTATGGCTTTAAAAGCAGCATTTTTAATGCTGATGGCAGTGCCCCTTTGACATTTTGGCCTTTCCCAGTATTATAAGTTTTACTGTTTTTCTGACAAGTTTATTCGTATACTAACAGCTTGCTTGGCAGCAACGTTCATACTCAATACTTAGGCTTTCTGGTCACGGTGATGGCTGGCAGTAATAGAGAAGGAGAATAAGTGAGTGTGGAAATGCAAAGCTGTCTCTTGTTACATTTTATCGATCTCATTCTGGTGTCATTCAATTAAGACAGAAATGTGATGGATAGTGTCTGCATACATTCCTACTTTGCTTTTCAGCCACTCTATATAAAGCTTTTTGGGGGAGGGAGGACGAGAGGGAGGGCGAAAGGAGGAGGGGTAACAAATGAAAGATACAGTGTGATTTGAATTACAGATGAAACTGTTTTTTTTTAAGTTTTTATTCTGCAGGTATGTTGAAAAGCAATATTAGCCAAGCTAGCATTCTGTGTTGTCTTGCTAGTAAGCAAGTATCCAGCTCATAGTTCATTGTATGGAGACTGCTCTGAAAGTAACACCTCTTTTTTTATTATGTTGGCTCATGACATCAGAGGTGGATATTGGTGGTATGGCAATAGAAATTGAACCTTCCCACCAACTTTCTGTTACATGTTGTTGCTATGTGACAGATGGCAGCAGAGGGGCAGTCTGACAGAATGGCATCTAACATGGAAGTGCAGATGAAGCAAAGGTGTGTCATTGAATTCTGCCATGCAGAATAAATGGCATCCTTTGATATTCATTGATGCTTGCTGAATGTTGATGGAGATTAAAGAGTGGATATGAGCACAGTGAAAGTTGGACTGTGTGGGCAACATTTTCCTAGCAATTATGCTGCAATAGCAGCTGTGAAACAGTAGATTACCTCTGATGGTGCAGATTTTTATAAGAAAAAGTGGCATGCAGGCTCTTGTTCATTGCTGGCAAAAATGCATAGTTAATGGTGGGAACTATGCTGAAGAACAGTGTTTTGTATCTGAGAATTTGCTCTATCAAATAGTGATATTGTGTTCTTTATATCTGTTGTGATTTCCACAGAAATAAATAGGAGGCATTACTTTTGGAGTGACCTAGAAAGTTTTTGGTTCAGATATTCTATATGATTTATGAATACACACTTGATTCTCTTGAATTTAGTACACAGAAAGGGCTGAAGAAATGAAAGGTCTTATTTTCCTGCGAAAGTAATGTCCATGCTGTAGGGCAGTAATTCCAGATAGACATCTGAAGATAAGAATTATTTATTTCAGTCTGTGGTTTACTTTAATATGAAAAAAAAAAAAAACAAAAAACAAACCAACAACCCACCAACAACAATCACTGAGCAATTTTGTAAATGGAATACAAAAATGCTGGCTCTGGCTCCATAGGCTTACGTGGAACTGAATCAGTTCACAGTTGAGCCTTTTGCCCAGTCTTCACTCTGATCATTTCAGAACCAATAAATGGCTTTCAATCAAACTCGAGGCTTTTTGCATAAAATATAAAGGAGGCAGCCCTAGACCACACTGGCCATTTCCAGAAGTCTCCTATGTCACAGCACCTGCTGCAGCCCCTGCAGTTAGTATGCCTGCAGAAAAACCTGGGCAGTATCACCTATTCATTTCCTTCCTGCATTAGGCCTTGGGGGTGGAAGGGCTGAATGCTTGCACTCCTGTGAGAGGAAGGGACCGCAGCTCAAAAGGCAACATCCAGAGCAGGCTGAAGTTTTTCTACTGAAATGGGATTATAGGGGAAGTAGCCAACTGGCCAGAAACAGAATACTTCACAGATGTGTACTGGCCATTACAACTGTCACAAAGAAACAAAACCAAACCCCCCCAAAATCTGAGCAAAACAAATAGATTCCTACCAGCTGGCTCGATGAGCCTCTGGGAAGCATGATTTTCACAGACCAGCAGCTGTGGCTCAGGCATTGTGTGAGGCTGGTGCTACTGGCTGGCAGGGTGCTGTGTCCCTCAGTACTTTGCCACCACTCCAGCTTTCCTGTCCCTGTGCTCGGGTTGGGTGGCAGAGGGGAGCACAGGAGCCCTGGCAGCCACACATCAGCTAAACCCTGAAGCTTTGATATTTAGGACCGTGTTTTCCTTGCACCTGCTCTTACTGAATCTGCAGTTGAAGCTATGGGAGGTATTAATTACTCCGAGAGCTAAATGACTTTTAAGATTTTTAAATTTTAAGGTAATTAAGCTTTAAGTTACATTTTAAAGGGGATGAGGCTCTGGATACCTCTGTTTTTATAAACCAAAGAGCACATTTCTAACTCTGTTATTCATCCATGTTCAGATAAGCATTCTGAATGCCCGTGATTTTTGCATGTTTCAGGTTGGACATGGGTTGCTCTGTGTTCTGTAGAGCCCACAAGAGTTGTGGACTTCAGTGTCAGATTGGGAGCCTGAAAAGCAAGTCAGTTGGGATTTCAGTTTTCAGTTACTGAATTTTGGATGCAAGGTGGGAACTGAGATGAACCAAGTTTTCTCAGAGCCCTTTGATCTCCTTTATGCTATTAAAGAGATTTATAAAATGTTGTGAAAGCAGTCAACAACACTTACAGTACCATAAAGGTTTGCATGAATTCTGTTTTTTAAAGGAGACAACGCCTTTCTTAGAGCACTATGTAATGCAATGAAATCTCTTTCCTTTGGGCAGTTCTCAGCAGCATCCCAATATTATCTTATGAGAACTCCAGAAAAGTATTCACATGACAAAATCTTGAGTCAGACAGGAAGGCTTTGAGCAGCTCCAGGCATCTCTGCTTTCTCACCTAGGTACACTGATTGCTGGAGTTATTGCTGGAGTTATTGCTTGAGCTGCTCTGATGTGTGGGCTGGTCTAGTGCTTGGAGGCTGCTGAGGAGCATCACAGCTATTTAAATCCTCACTCCCTTATGTGCGGTTCTTAGATATTCAGAGTATATGCAGCTTGAATACTTGCTCTATTTCCAGTACCTTTGGAAATAGCTTTTAATAAAAGACAGCAAGGTGAGCTTTTCTTACATTCCTATCCCCCCAAAAGTTGTGTTGTTTTTATTTAATGATTGTTTGTTGCATCATGATTTGTTGTAGCAAAGACACTATGGCTTGTGCAACATTCTCTAATGAGAAAGTTTTCCATGCTGCTCCATTTCATAGAATCGTAGGATCACAAGGTTGGAAGGGACCTACAAGATCATCTAGTCCAACCGTCCTCCCATCACCGTTAATACCACAAACCTCTAAACTATAGCTCCTCACCCAGGCGCCTCTTGAACACTGCCAAGCACGGGGACTTCACCACCTCCCTGGGCAGGCCATTCCACTGCCTGACCACTCTCTGAGATAAGAAGTTTTTTCTTATGTCTAATCTAAATCTCCTATGGTACAACTTGCCGTTTCTTTGAGTCATGTTTGTTACCTGTGAGAAGAGGCCAAAGACTAGATGGTCTTAGTGGTCTTTTTCAAACTTAATCATTCTGCATTTGCCACTCAGGTGGAGAAGTTTTGTGGCAGAATTTTTTTTTTAAATAATGTGCCTCTGAAAGAGGAGATTGAGAGGCCTTTCTGTGGTCATGTGAAAAGTTTACAACTGATGTAAAAATTAAGCATTAATTGTTCTTGATTTTATTTATTTTTTGATGTACATTTAAGTATATCGGGAAATCTCAATAGACATCAATAAGATGTTAGGATAACCAGTCTCAAAATTCTGCTCTCTGCAATAAGCTCTATACATTCCTTGTTTACCTCATAATGGCAGAAATCTGTAGAAGAAAACTACATATCTTCTTCTACATGTCCTTTTGTAGGTGACAAAAAAAAATAGAAATAATTGTGGTACACTATAGCATGTCCTGCTGACAAAAGGGCCAGCAGTGACAAATCAAAAGACTTTTCCATTATAGGTGTTTGTTTTCTGTTTTGTCTCTGTGCAATCCTCCTGAGCTTGCTTTCTTGTCCATTTAACTACACATTTTTAGGATTCAAAAAACTCCCCCGCAGCTAATTATTTTGCTGAACAGGCCTTAAGTTTGTAAAAATTTAGTTAGACAGCTTTGAGTTCACTCTTTTAAGATGTCTATGTTTTATAGCAGCAGAAGTAACCCAAAGGTTGTTTGTGAAGTATTTTAATCTTAGAAGAGAATAACTGTAACAGCACGCTACAAACTTGCTGGTTTAGAATATCCACTTGAATTTTGGATTTTGTTTCTACATTTTAGTAATTCACAGAAAGTGGAGAAAAGAACGGAGGGCGGAAGGATTTCCTAAGCACATAAGTGGTTATGGTCTATTGTACTGTTTTTAGAATTGAAATATTTCAATAGCTTGAAAATGAGCCAGACAGCCTGTGTAAGTGGGGGGGGGGGGGGGGGGGGGGGGGG
>JAPSGF010000033.1:2247173-2267706 GCA_035772895.1 Perdix hodgsoniae
GGGGGGGGGGGGGGGGGGGGGGGGGGGGGGGGGGGGTTAGGGGGAAAGAAAGATAAAAATAAATAAAGAGCAGCTGCAGTTCTGTTAACAGCACCACAGAGTTAAAAGGGATCTGCAAAATTATAACCAACATTGTGTATACAAATCTAGGAGGAAAGAACCCTAAAGTATATTAAATCTTGTCATATTCTAGTCTGGTCTGAAGACTTAGGGTTCATTGTTTAATTTATGAGCAGGGATTTTTTCTCCTTTCAAGTGCTTATGGAGAAACAGTATTAAATATGTACGACAAACAATGACTTTGAGCTTTTAACAAGAAAAAATGAAGTAGTAATAAGAAAATGTCCCTCAATAACGGAACTATGTACATTCTTGATGATAACAACTGCAGCAAGAAGTTGCCAGTAATCTGGGAACTGTTGAGCAAAATTAGGGTTGAAAATAATGATTTTTGTGTATAAAAAGGTATTGATTAAAAATAATGACTTTTTCTTTTGACATTATATTTTTGCTTCTAAAATTCCTATCTTTTACTACTTCTTGACATTTAACTGCAGGTGAATTAGTAAAGAATTACATTTTTCCCATGTGAACTTATCATTTATGACATCAGTGTATAAAGTATTTTCCCACTGTTTGGTCATTAAGGGCTCATTTAGTGTGAAAGTTAGACAAGTGTTCTGCTTCAATTTTGGAGATGTTTGGTTCCAGAATATGGTGATCATTCATTCAATCTCTGCTTTGAAAAGAGGAACATTACTTTTCTTCACTAAATTTTATTAAATAAACTAAAACTAGCAGCAAAACCTTGATCAGTATTATAAGTTCTTCTCCTTTAATGAGAAAATAGACGACCTTTCCTAGACATCTTTTCCAACTGCAGAAGAATCATTGATGCTTTTATTTTCCTTCCAACTGAAGCTTGGTATTTAACTCATCTACTAATTCTGGTTGTCAGTAAATGTCATGTGGTTGATATAAAAAGAAACATATGCCATGGAAGAGTCAACTGAGTTTCATCTATGAAAGCATCAATAAAAAAGAGCAGAACTCATTATGAATTTAGTCACAATAATGATTAGATGTGGTAGTGATGATTACTGACTCTTCTGAGGTAAAGTCAAGATTACTGTCATGATAACTTACAGTAACACAAATAAAGACCTCCTCTCCTCTGTATAGTCTATTTCTGCATTGGAATAGTTGAACAGAACTTTTTGTGTGATTGTTCAGTTTAAAAAAGTCATTCTTGTAACGGCAGATAGTTGAAAAATTGAGAGGGATTGTGGAGGAAGTCATTTTAGCATTGCAGACATAGACTGTGATTTTAGGAAACTCCTAAAGCAGTGATCAACTTACCAGTTCTGTAAGATGCCACTCCAAGCATGTGGCAAAAAGGAATTGTAGAATCGTAAAGTCGTTGGAAGGGAATTTTAAAGGTCATCTAGTCCAACCTCCCTGCCGTGAACATAGACATCCACAGCTACATCAGGTTGCTCAGAACCCCATCCAGCCTGACCTTGAATGTCTCGAAGGATGGGGCACCCACATCTATGGGCAACTTTTGCCAGTGCCTCACCCACACTCGTATAAAATTTCTTCCTTATGAAGATGATAAGGAACACTGTTTCCATTACTGATTGTAACAGACACAGAATTACACTTCTGTTTTAGTTTTTACATACTGGTATTCTTTACGTACTTTACGTACTGGTTTCTGATTCTAAATGACTATTATGTATTTCTACATTGTGCTCCAAGGGTTGGTAAACAAGGAGTTGGAGAGTAGCTGACCAGTGATTATGTATTTTGAAATCACTTGTAGAGGTATCCCAAAGACTAACAAAAACAAAAGCGCAGTAAAAATTAAAACTTCGCTCTGTCTTTCCCTGACCAGAGAACATCTTGTTTGTTCTCTGATGAGACAGAGAGATGAAGGCATCCCTTCTCTTTTGGAAAAAGACCAGATATTCCTTTAATTTTCTTCCAGACAAGAGAACTTTTAATTGTCTTTTTTCAGTCATAAGTGTTTTCAACAGAACGTTGCATGATGTTCTTGAGTGAAGTGTACATCATCTCCCTTGCCATGCTGTCTTCTCTTAAATTGTGTAACATCAAATCCATAGGGACACAAGTTAACTCTGAGTAGAAGAATAACATTACATAATTATGGAGAAGTGCCCAAAATAATCATGAAATTTTGTTTCTTTTGTGACACAAACACCTTAATGTTGTTTAATGGGACTACATTTCATTTTTCCAACAGTATAACTTGCCCATTATAAGATGAACAGGAGCAGGAATGGTTCAGCCAGACTGCATGTTGCTGTATATTTGCCATTTTGGAGGACAGAGGGTATACTGCTGGTCAAAGGTCAGCTCAAGCCTCACCAAGTCCTGTTGAAATTAAAGAGTATTTATTGTCTGTGAGTAGGAGCTGTGGATAAGTGCTGGAAGTAAACTACAGCTGTTTCCTGGCTACTGTCAGGAAAGAGATGTTTAGCTAGTGGCTGTGAGCTTCTCTGTGGAGGAGATTAGAGAGAGATTTTTTATTTTTATTTTTTAATGCAATGTTATGCCACTCTGGCCTGGTTTCTGTCACTACCTCCTAGGTGGCTTATCCGTAAACTGGCATCTTTCTTCTCTGATTTGCAGTGTACTTTCTAATCTGCTTGGGTGCTTCAAATTCAATCTATATTTTGAAAATTTTGTCTCCATGAGTGGTATCATCATTCCATACTGAAATGTTGTTCTTGCTAGTTTTATAGGAAAAAAAAAAAGGACTCAATTATGTTTTACTTTTCCTACTTTTCTGCTAAAAATATAAAGCAACATACAACAAGCAACCTAATGTACTGTCAAGCTGGAAAACTCTGAACAAGTTATATTCAGATGTAAAATGGTGGAATGAAAAATCTCCTATAGAATGATCAACCTAGCAATCGAACTTAAAAGCTGGTTATTTTAGTCCTTGGGAAGAGTAGAGTTTGTAGTTCTATATAATGATGGAATAAAATTAATGGCTGTTTCTGAAAGGTTGATACTGGAATGAGTGCAAATATAGATATCATCAGATGCTATGAGAAACATGGATATCAGAGCTCTGTCACCCATCAGATGCTATGTGAAACATGGATATCAGAGCTCTGTCACCCTGTCACCCTGTCCAGTGAAGTGAAATTTAAATTTGAGATACTTAATTATTGTCTTTTGTAGTTTCTTTCCCTTTTCTTGATTAATTTTTTTTGGTATGAAACAGTTCTTGACTCTCAATAATTAAGTAAATTAAGAAAGGTGTGAGTAGGGATTTTCTAGATTGTCATGATCTAATGTCATTTAATATTTGTGGTCTAGGAATGTAATACCTTAACAATGAATTTGATCACATAAATATTACTAATTCATTTCCTCAAAAAATCTCTTTGCATGGAATTTTGTAATGTCTGTAGGTAGTAAAAAACATTACTATATGTTTATGAAATCAAATACCAGAAAGTAGACAGAGTATAACAGGAATAATAACTACATAGTACTGTGTTTTAGTCTACAAAAATAGCACATGAATAGAGAAGACAGTAGTTCAACATCTCAGGATTCTAGTAAGTGACATTATCTTTGCGGGTTTCAGTTTGGATTCGGAGTTGACTGAGTGGATGTAGAAGATTGTAATCAGATATTGCTCTACAGCTGATCCTTTCGAGAGATTCAAAAACATATCTTTTCTGACTTTAAGTGGACTCTCAAGCAAGTTTTCTGATGACACCAAGCTGAGTGGTGTGGTTAACATGGTGGAAGGAAGGGATGCCATTCAGAGGGACCTCAACAGACTTGAAAGTTGGGCCTGGGTGAAACTAATGAGGTTCAACACAGCGAAGTGCAAGGTTTTGCATTTGGGCCTGAGGAATCCCAGGCATCCATACAGACTGGAAGGAGTGGACCTTGACAGCAGCCCTGCAGAAAAAGATCTGGGGGTCCTGATGGATGAAAAACTTAATATGAGCCAGAAGTGTGCTCTTACAGCTTGGAAAGCAAATGGTATCCTGGGCTCCATCAAAAGAGGGGTGGCCAGCAGGGACAGGGCGGTGATTGTCCTCCTTTATTCTGCTCTTGTGAGGCCCCATCTGGAGTACTGTGTCCAGGTCTGGAGCCCCCAGTACAAGAAAGACAGGGAGCTGTTGAAGAGGGTTCAGAGGAGAGCCACAAAGATGATCAGGGGACTGGAGCACCTCCCCTATGAAGATAGGCTGAGGGAGCTGGGCTTATTCAGCCTGGAGAAAAGAAGGATGTGGGGTGACCTCATTGCAGCATTTCAGTACCTAAAGGGAGCCTATTAGCAGGAGGGAAGTGAACTCTTTGAAAGGGTAGATAACAGCAGGAACAAGGGGAAATGGTTTTAAGTTGAGAAAGGGAAGCTTTAGGTTGGATGTCAGGGGCAAGTTCTTTACAGAGAGAGTGGTGAGGTGCTGGAACAGGCTGCCCAGAGATGGATGCCCCATCCGTCCCTGGAGGTGTTCAAGGCCAGACTGGATGGGTCCCTGGGCAGCCTGGTCTAGTATTAAATGGGGGGGTTGGTAGCCTTGGATGTGGCAAGGGGGTTGGAGATTCATGATCCTTGAGGTCCCTTCCAACCCTGGCCATTTTGTGATTTGTGATTCTGTGATTCTTTGTGATGACTTCAGCCATCAAAATAAAGTAGGATGTTATAAAATGATTATCATTCACTTTGTTTTTTGAGGACTAATATTTATCAGTCTTGCAGCCTGAAGAGGTGCTCTTTGTTGTGCTCTGAACAAGCTTTCCCAAAACAAGGACTATATTGTACTGCAAAGTAGTTACTAAAGAGAAAATAATATGATGATTTGAAAATGGCTTCTAACCTGGAAGGATAACTAATGGATGTAGAATAGAATGGAACTTGCTTTCACATTTATTTTTAAAATACCTCAGAGTGCATTAGAATAATGAGTTAGTTACTGATAATGGAATGAGAATAAACAAGGCTCGTTTGTATGGTATTGCAAATTAGACATCAATTATGTGGCAAAGCAGCACTGAAGGATGTAGCAGACTGGGAATTAAGCTGTAGTGTTAATTGATTATGAAATCATTTGATAGTCTTCGGTTTTACTGAAATCATTTTGAGAGTGCATCATAAACTTAAAATCCATTATAGCAGAAGTGCAGCAGTGCTCTGAAGGCTGTCTCAGCAGTGGGCTAACCTCTGACAGCAGCAAAAAACTTAGTTCAGTTTTAGCAGCTCTTTTTCATGAAGTAATTTGTGGACTGGGTTGCTTTCTGACCATAACCACAATTTAGATTCACATCCTTGAGTTTTGCAACTTGAACATCTTTGTTTCAGCTGGTGGTATAACTAGTTCAATGACAAACATACCCTTAATCTTTTATGTATAAATATATTTTTATTCCTTAGAGGCAAGTGCCCAAGTGCTTCTACTTGAAGAGGCAGGATGCTGATCAGAACCATCCCACCTCTGTGAGATGTGACCACTCCCCAGTTTCTTCTGGGTTTGGCTTGCCCTGGGCGTTTTTGTACCCTCTGGTTTTTGTTCTTAGTCTTTGCTGGAGACCACCAGATGGTAACATGGGCCACTGGCAGCCAACTGTAAATTTGGATGTTTTAAAATCTGCACTTATACCAACTTCAGTGTCTGCTTCTTTTTCATACCATGTTTTGAGAGACCTTTCTTTGTGTTCTGCCCCAGTTTCGCCTCTATAATAGCCTGTCAGCAGCACCTTTCTCACTTCAGAGTTGCACCAATTGCCATAAGTTCATAATACTTAGGTTCTGGGTGTGTTCTAACTTTCTAATAGCTCTCTTCTGCTACTCTTAGTGCAAGTCTTCTTGACATTTGTTTCAAGAAGGTCTTGACAGTATGGCAGCCTGACTCATTTTGTCTGCTTCTCCTCTGCCTAGACACAGTCTCTTTTTGCTGCTTCCCACTTTTTTCTTCCAAGGGCAGGAGACTCATGTCTGTGGTGAGGCCAGGATGTGAAGATGAAAGAAGGATGAGACGGGAACACAGAGTAGTATGAAGTACAAAGAGGCAGACTATAAATCTGTGGTCCAAGTTGGGGAAGACATAGGTGCATTACGTGGCTATCTGGGATGATAGTACAGTTGTGTGCTGTGCATTCAATGTTCTGCAATCCCTGATGACTTTTGTCAGTCTGTTTTGTTTCTTTTTTGAGAAAAAATGTTGTCCTAGACACCAGGGATAACCCCTGTTTTTCTGGGATATATCAAAAGATTTTATATTCTCAGACAGCTTCTGGGGGTTGACAGAAAGGATCTCATTTTAGTGATTAACTTAAATAAATAAATAAATAAATAAATAAATACCACAACTAGAAGCTTTTCCTGTCCACAATTCCACTGAATTATGTTACGTTTGCATATGAATTTGTGTTTCGTAATATGACTCCTGGATATGGGATGAGATGGAAGCCAGTTGAGTCAATCTGACATTATTTTGTTACTAGTGCATATAAATACTGCTTTAGTGCCACTTATACATAGGTACCATATATATCTTTACTGGTATTTAATTGAGATTAAAGAAGCTGTTGGAGTGGATGCTGTGAATGCTTATTAGGAATATTACTTAAAACCATAAGCCTTGATATGATAAACCATAACAAGTCTGAAGGACTCATAATGGCTTATCATGTCAATAAAATGCACTTAAAAATCCCCAAGTGATTAGAAGGAGCCATTTCGGTCTATTATATCAACTGTTATATGCTGAGAGCATATGAGATTTATTTTTCTTTTCCATCCCCTGTTTAAAAAAAAAAAAGAAGGAAGGAAATTAAATCATAATAAGCTATGTTCAAATAGAATCAAGGCACTAAAATAAACCCACAGAAGGCGATTTACAAATTAAGAAAGGCAGCGAAAAGTTCTGTCTAAGCAGAGAATGCTCTCATGTTACATATGGTCTCCAAGTCACAGAATGGTTAAAGATTGTGGTGTGCTCTTGCACCAGTGCTGCTTTTGTGAAGCAATGTGAGTTGAACATTTTGTGATGAGAAATCAGAGTTTTGCCCCTTGTACCAGCGATGACCTCCAGCACTTCCACATGATGAAAGTGGAATTGTCTTTACTACCCTATATAAAGGCTCAGCAAGTACTCTAGAAGGAAGCAGGCTTGTGCTGTATTCCTGTCCTGGTACTTTTCCCAATCAGTTGTTCCAAGTGTCTTTTCCAGGAGCCAGGCAAGGGACAAGGAAGCAGCACCCATGCTCCTGGGGGCTTCAGGCTCTCCAAGACTACAGAGATTGTGGTGTTAGCTGGTATCACACTGCCAGATCTTCCGCAGGCAAACGCTGTGCAGCAGCTGCTGGATGGGATGCTCCTGCCATGGGGCCTGTCTGTCAGCCTTTGTTCTCCGTCCCTGTTTCTCTGCCTTTTGTCTGCTTGCTCTTTGTCACCTTGACTGGCCTGTGAGGCTGGTACAGATTAGCTGGCTTTGGGAGATAGCGGGAGGCACTGCCATAGGATATATCTCCTTGTCCTCCTGGGTGCAGAGGGAGGAGCTGATTCCAAAGGTTTGATCTGGTGTGCCAGGGAAAGTCAGGCTTCTTAACTTACACAATAAAGCCAGGAAAACATGGAGTTGTTTACTGCTAAATATACAGAGCGGCATTGCATTTTCCTCCTATGAGAAAAGGCACCCTTTTTCCTGTAAAAGGTGGGCTTTCATGGTAAATGGTCTAACTGTATCGGCATCGCATGTTTTGGCTTCCTTGCTTCAACCAAAATTAATGCAGGGTTGAGCATGGCTCCCTTGCTCCACTTGTCTGTGGGCACTGAGATTGATTACGAAACTGCTCTGCAGCATTTCAAATAGTTTTGAACCATCTCTCTGGGGCCCACTTCACAGATCAGTCCCAAAATAGCTCAATCAGGCTGCTGGTGAAATTGGTGCTGTGCCTCCCCAGGACAGAGCTGCTGACAACTTGGAGCTCAGCTCCACGTGAGCAGGTGGCCCCTGCAGCACCCACCTTTCAGTGTGAAGGATATTCTTCCCTTGACAGCAGCCCTGCTATCTCCCTTGCAGATATTATGCCTGGTGCTTAATGTAGTAGTCCTTGCAGACGGCCCAGCTTCATGTCCCCAGAGGCCAAGTCACCCCGCCTGCCAGCATGGTTTTAACCAGATCGCTCACATGCCCCGCTCACACACTCAGGGTAGCCTGGGGCTGGGCTGCAGTTTTTGGGGGATCCTTCCACGCTGCTGCTGGCAGACAGGCAGGAGAGAAAATAAACAGGTTCAGGAGGTGGGGAAAAATGAGCTCGTGGAAGCCAGGGGAGGGAAGCAGTGGCAAGTAAACACAGCTGAACAAGAGGAAAAAGATGTTTATGTATGCTTATTTAAGGTTTGCAGTGGAGATAAATGTGAGTCTGTCAGAACAGTTTCTCTGCTGTCAGTGCTGTGGAACCCCTTTGTCTATTTACATGTGAGTAAGAAATCTGGCACTGTGCAATTTTCTCTTGACTGGAATGCATACAGTGAAGTCTGGCAGTTTAACTGGTGCATGAGATTCCCAGTTTGAGACTCAGCTGCACTAACAAGAAGAACACACACGGACCTGTACACATATGTATGTGCATGTGTGCATACCATCTTGTTACCCAAGAGAGGATGCTGCTAATTGCTTTACCAGTTGGTAGACACTACAGTTTAAGGTTGACTTAAAAATCTACACTGGATGAAAATTGAGATGGAACCCTAAGAAGCACACAGAGATTTTGTGTCAGTGCCACCTCAGATGATCAAATCCGGGGAGACCGGGGGCATCAGAGTGCAGCCTCAGTTCTGCTAGAAGGCATCCGGCTGCTTGCATCGGAGCAGCACTACAGGATTCATTTTTCACTTTCTGTGTTATGCTGTTGGGGAGGGAGGATATGGAGTTGAACAAAGTGATCAATAGAAGAACAAATATGGAACAAATGCTGGGAATATTCAGGATAGGTTTTTTACTTGAAAACCACAGGCAGCTTTATTCTGCAGAAAACTCTGAACAGAATATTTTCTAGTCTATTCCATTAATTTACTATTGTATTCACTTGGCAGATCTATGCTTCAGGCAGAAAAAAGGAAAAAGTAATATTATAATGCTACGTTTACCACGATGCATGAAAAAAATAGATCGGAACTAAAAACAAAAGAAAGCCTCCAAAAGAAACCTGTACAATTTTTCCATAAGTAAAAGCGTAGTTTGGAATTGAATAACATCTGATATTGTGATTTGATTTTGATGTGTTGAAATAGAAATATAACAGTAGTTATGAGCATTCTATACCTTTATAAAAGTGGCCAAATTATATCTCTGAGACATCAGACTGAAGGCCTGAAGTGTGCAGGGAGGCAAATTGGCAATATTTGTCTGTTTTTAAGTGCTTTGGCTTTGTGTCCCTTACGACTCTCGGAATAACATTATAAGGAACAGAAAAATGAGATGGACGCATCTACAGATATTCATAGGTTGATCAAATATATCCTTTTAAAGAAGGCTGCTTAAACACATTATCTGCATTCATCATGTACGTCTGCATATATGTACATCATACAGTTTATCCAGCATGTAGTTCTGTTTTATTACAATTGTAGAAATGATCATGGCACTATGTGAGTTCAATACTTTGGTGCAAAAAATTGCTCTTTATCAGAGCATTTGTATTATTTACTGAACAGCAATACTTACACATCAGTGCTAGTAGCGGTAGATTAGTGTATGCTTTTCTGTTGTTTTGTTTTATGTGCTCTGAACAGAAAACAGAAAAGTTTGTTTTTGAAAGCTTGTTGCATACTAATAAGAAGAAAGACCATCTCAGTCATACTGAATAAATTCTGTGGCCGATATGAAGGATTTTCAGCAATCCATATTGTCCTTGGACTTGGCTGTTGCATTGTACTTTAAATGGAATTGATTGTGTGGTTGTAATGAAAGTAACAGATTGATTTCTATACAGAGTTACACAGAGTAAATAGAAAAATGTTCTTGTCTTGACCTGCATTCATAAACTAAAAGTCAGTGGCTTCTGACTTAATCCTTAATAAAAAATGTAAATGTAATCCAGCAAATAGGAAGGTTTCTTTAATTCTTAGAAAATTTACTCTTTATTGCATTTTGTGGGCCTTTTTTTTTTATAATTTCCTGTGTATTTTTTTTTTTTTTTCCCTAATAACCGTATTACATTCTCTCTTAAAGAAACTGGTACTTCTGCCATTTATATCTTTTGGTGAAATTGATTTGCTGTCTTCCATCTTATTCCTTTGCCTGTGCCTTAAATGCATAGCATCTTCCTTCCTTATCTACGTAGAATATGTATGACTTTCAGTATCTTCACTGATAAATATTGTTAGTGTAGCATCTGTGCTAGCACATGACCCATACGTTTTTGTGTTGCTAGTGCAAACTTTTGTAGTTTATTTCTGAAAGACTGTATTTTTCAACTGAATGTTCAGATCGATATATTTATGTTGTGGTAGAAGGAGGGAAGCTGTAGATTGAAATAAGTCACAATGTTCTTTCTGTTTGAATAAACCCCAACAAATGTTTATATTATTGCAACAATTATTTCAGAAAAGGCCACTGAGGTGTTTGTGAGCAGCCTTTGTTGGACTGCTTTTTTTTGTGGGTGAGGCTACGGTTCAGGCCCCAGCGAAATGAATGGTGTAGAGAGTACATTCTTACATCTGGCTGTAAACTCGGGATCCAGTGTGGATTATCAACGTTGCTGCTCTCATGAGTTTCTCAGGGAATTTTACACCCTTGGTCTTGGTGCTTTACTCTCTCACTGGAGTAAAGCAGCACATTGCGAGGATGCATAAACACGACAGCCAAAACAATAGAGACCTGAACGCACTGACATCCACTGCTACTCCATTGTAGCTTCCGAAGGCATGCTATTCTTCCCAGCCCACTTGGTATCCTGCAGGTTGCGGCAGTACAATTCACAGGAAAAGCTTAGACATTGAGCTTGCACGCTTCTTGACTGCATTTTAAACCCTTTGTTCACACCGGGGTGGCATTTTTTCACACTCCATGTGGCAGCTTTGACTCCTATCCAGCCTGTCGTATAGAATCAAAGTCTGTGGTTTCTTACATTCCCAGTGCTGTCTCTTGAGCTGCTGTAATTCTTTGTAGCTCCCTAAATATTACAAATCTTAATTTCATTCACAGGTTTTTAAAGCTTGATAGGGTATGGACTGAGACAACTCCACCTGCACATTGAGATTTGCTTAAATCAAAGCTGTTTGCAGGGGAAGGGAAGAGCTCTTTCGTCTTTCTGCTTTAAAAAAAAAAAAAACATTAATACTGGCAATTAAAAATGATGGAGTGCACTTGATATACATCCAGCCAGCCGTAGTTATAGTTTATAGAAAACATTTAAAGTCAGCAAATCTAAAGTGTCTTACAGAAAAGAATTAAAATAACATGTACTAACATGTTTAGATTTGTGAAAGATACAAATGCCCATAATTTGATTCAGCATTAAAACAATGCTTGTTAGTCTTCAGATGTGGACTTTATTTTGTTGTTACTGCTGCATGCAGGCATATTCAGAGAAACTCTTTTTTCCTTCTCTTGCCAAGAAAACCTTCCCCTGCGATTTTGCTGAAAGTTTTATGTGCTATAATGCCAATGATAACTCCTACTTCAAACCAGTCTTCCACTGTCAATACCCCTAAACCATACATTGTTCAGAATTTAGTTGTAAAAAGGCACATTGCTTAAATTAATGTCATTCAGCATAGCAAAGATGCTACTCGGCTCCTTAAACGAGGTTAAGTATGTATTTCTTACAAGGAAACTTTATGATGGATAGCAAGTGCCAGTGTGACACGGCGACGATAACATTTGGATAAAAATTGTCATAGGAATTTAAATAACTTGTATTTTGATCTTTTTGATGTACTTCTAAATGATCAATGAAAATTAAATGGTTATATGATTTGAAAGAAATGTTCTCAGTTCTGTACACATTTATAAATCTTTATGTCCATTGTTACTGCTTCATTCAGCTGAAGATAATAGAATAATTTCTCCTTAGCACATATGCTAGCCTGTACATCGACATGACACCCTAATAAATATTTTGACTTGAGAGCTGTTGTTTGTTGCTATTTGTCAGGTTGTTAGAATGGTCTTTTGGCTGCTGCTCGCTTTGCGAACTAAAATATTAAAATGTATGCTTTCAATCTAGCAGTTTTCTGATTGTATTTTGATAACTTTTCAGGCTGTTTTCATTCTTTAGGAGTATAGTACAGAGATGTACTTACTTCATGCTGTTTATTTGCCAAAATCTAATTACTTGTAGGGCTTATGAAATACATTGTTTTTATGCTTACTTTTAAGAGTGGCGTGGAAATATATAAGAGAGAGTATATGAGAAAGTAGTTCAATAACACAGCTATTGAAAGACGAGCTTTTTTTCTCTATTCTTCATTAATTTAGAAAACAACGCACAGTTATTTTACATGTACATTTTAATGCAAATTTCTTGCTACTTATTTATGTAGGAATTATGTTGAGATCTTTCAGTGACTTAGCTGGCTTGATATAAAACAGCACCTGAGTAACAGGGAGTCTGTTCCAATTTATCCTTATTTATATTTCAGCCCCGAATCAGAAAGACATGAGCTAACTCCAGCAATAATTTCTTTTCAGTTAACAGCATAGTTTTATTAGTTCTGACTGCTAAACAAATTTTATGTAATTAAAAAGTAGGAATATATGAAAATATTGCTTTTGACCTGTTTTGTTTTCTGTGATTTTTTTAAGAGATAAAATGAAATACTTGAAACTGACATGCAGAATCTATCTAAAAATGATTTTATTTTGCATACAAAATTATACAGAATGTGTAGTAGCATTATTTGAGATCAATGATGACTTTATTAACACTTCTATTAAAGTGTTTTTTTAATGTTGTTTTTGTTTAATAATTTATCTAAATTAACATATCCTTAGACAAAACAAGATATAGTTTAGTCCTTTTGCCAAGTGCCTTAACAGTTTCTGCACTTTATCTACCTACATATGGCCAGACTTTCTGAATGCAATTTTAAATCACAAACACAAAAAGAAAAATAATAATAAAAAATATTACATGAAAGCTGAAACAGTTAAAAGAAAATTCCTTTCAGAATCTAACACAGTAATTTATGCTAAGTAAATCTTTCCCAAAGCACACTTTAAGGAAGCAAACATAAAAAATACACAAGCAAGCTTACCTCTTTACTGTTTAAACATTAAAACAATGAATCAGAAAAGCAGTGTACACATTTAGCAGAAAGTTATTTTACTGTCACACTTATCTACATCTAAACTTGATATCGTACAGCATTTTTAGAAGACTCGTGTATGAATTTCTCGGAAGCAGTACAAGTTCAGTAAGTGTATCAAAATTAGTTTACCTACTTTCACAGCGCATGTTTACTGAAGAAACTGCATGGTCTTATTTCATTTAAGTATCATGAAGCAGAAATATAGAATAACCATTTATCAATATCCATTCCAGAAAATCCCAACTTTTATTTCTTGACACTTCTTACTTTTCCTCGTGTTTCTTCAGACACTCTTCACGTTAACATTTCTTCACCTTCCAGAAAAGAGGAGGGGGAAAAAAAACAACAACAGAACCCCCCAAACATTCAGCAAAAGCATAATTGGTTTGTATTGCCTTCCAGCTTGTGACCTGTCCTCATATTATTAAATCAGATCATACATACTCCCCTAAAATTCAGCTCGGAGTAATCCTCTGCTACTTAAGGCTGGATGAAAAGAGTACTCATTGTGAATTATGTTTCATCTGTCACAATAACCTTCTTTATTCTTTAGTGCACCTCCCCTTAGCCTCCGGCAATTAGAGAAAATAGGTATGCCTTGAAGTACATGATAGTAGCATCTCAAAAATATATATACTGATGTCATATACAGACAACACTGGGTAAGCAACACCCTGAAGAATATTCCCTTTTTGATGCGATCCGCATTTTATTAGAACAGAGTAGAGGCAGGCATATTTTACAATGAGTAGGTGCTGATGGCTGTCACTGGGTTATTGTTTTTTGACAGGCAGCAGTCAGAGAGTTTGCCGTTCTATTAAAAGAAGAGGAAAATCTTGCTTACCAATTGATTTCAAGAATGTATCATTTTCCATACATTTGTGGCTCTTCTGTTCTAAGGTATTAGAGCATCTCCCCCTGCCCCGCAGTTCCTGGAGTCCTGTTGAACTCTTTGGCTGAGCACTTCAGCTGCATTTTCTCACCGACTTAGCAAGATTTTCAGAATTTCTTGTTGGGTTTCGGACATCTATTGATACAATTTCTTAAAACTAAATAAGCCCTTAAAAATAATAATAAAAAAAAGAAAGTAAGCTGGCATGTGACTACTTAAAATATTTGCATAATAGTACAGAAGACTGAGAAGTGTTTTAGAGCTCTCATACTATCAGATCTTAATTTTCCAAATTACTTGTCTTAGTATAGTAATATATGGAGTACATCCAGTATATTAGTATATCTAGGGAAGAAAGAAGATGTGATTCTTCTAGGTTTTAAGCCACTACTTCTAGGTCATTTATCTATAATAATGCCTGTCTTTTTTTACAGCTATCTATTTTATTTGTAATCTTTTTTAAGTTGACTGTATCTTCTGGATTTCTTATTTAGTGGATATACATTGGAAGCTGTCCAAGTTCCCCTTTTATTTTTTCTCTCCGTTATTTTTAAAGCCTGAAACTTCCAATCAGTATTTTGCTTTGAAAACCCTCACAACTCTAGGGCAAAACCAACCTCCTTTGCACTTTTAGGTGGGCTGATATTCAGCTGGGAATGGGTAAAATAACTTTAAAAAAAAAACCCAAATCTGTAGCAGCTCCATCAAGCAGATTACAGCAAATAATAATAATAATAATAATAATAATAATAATAATAATAATAATAATAACTCTATTGTGAGGCTGGTCCAATGTTAGGATGCTGGTATTTAAAGTACCCAAGAAATTACTATATTGAAAAAAAAAAAAGAAAAAAAATTCTGAATAAAGGAGAAGAGTTTGGCCCACTGCACAGGTCTGGGCACAAAAGTGCTTGCTAAGCTATCTATTTCACACATGCAACGACAGAAGGTTCGATATTCATTCGATCGATGACTGAAAAGGCACAATGGCAAAATCGGACGGACTTCTTTTCAAATACAGATCTCCGATGTCCCCCTACAGTCTGCAGTCGCACGGCTGGTGGTGTGGCACAGACGGAGCAAGGGTTACATCAAGGCTGTTCTCTGGACCGTGCAAACAGTCTAGACCAATGACCTGCAGCATCATGCCCTTTGAAGAAGAGGCAAGTTCGGTCACGACGAAGAAAAATCAAGGCGTACCCCTTTTAACAATAGGGAGCAGCGTGGCTGCAAAGAGGTAAGCAGGGGTAAGCAAAAAAGGCATCTGCTTCCATGGTTACAGGCCAAGCATGGGAACCTTGCTTTTGAAGAGGGACGGTTCTCAGGCTCCCTCACAGGCTATGTCATGCATTATAAGCAAAGGCAGGTTGGAGCTGAAATCCGCAGAGTTATTTCAGAGTAAAATGATACGCGAGCACATGGCTGTTAGCAAAAAAAAAAAAGTCACATGACTGTTTGGAAGCAGGCTTGCACTGTTTCCGAGTTGAGAGCCTTTCGTATGGGGCATTTTCTTCTTCGTTGTTGGTTTTTTTTTGTGTTTCTTTTTTTTGTGGGCTTTTTTTTTGTTGTTGTTGTTGGTTTGGTTTTATTCTGTTTTGTTTGTCCATTTTGCTTTTGCAGCAAACCAAAAGAATTGAGAGAACGTTTATGCAAAACAAACATTAGTTTGATACACAAGATTCTGGCTGTTCTCCTTCTCTAAACTAAAGAAGGTCAAGGGTCAATGTTTTCTCGTGACAGGGCCACAAATCCTTTTGTTAACGTAGATTTAGCAAATGTAATTTAAAATAAGATTTTATTTTTTGTCCTAAGTGCATATTATAATAAGTTTGACAGAGCATGAAAGTAATGTTTTTCTATTTCTCTGCAGTAACTTTTTTTTGTTCTAATCTTTTTCCAGTTTTATGCACTTGTTTGTTTGTTCATTTTTATATCTACAATGCTAACTTTAATATTTGCAGACAATAAAAAGTCCACACAAGAGTCAATACATTAATAGTCATACCCTTTTCACGGAGCAAAAAAGATTATCTGCAGGTTAGAGGTGTCATCAGTGAGAATGTCATCAGTGGATGTCAGGCAGTGGTGTTACCATTAACCTTTGAGAATCGTTGTGTATGTACTTTATTCCTTTTTGCTTTGCTACTCCTTCAGCTGCAGCGTAATGTATTTCCTCTTGAAAATTTTAAGTGCATAGTGTGTTTGCTTCAGCCTGTCTGCTTATTTTACTGATGGTATTTACTAAATGTCTTCTGTGAAATTTTAAGTCTAAGTGGTAGGCTAGGAACTTTGATTACACTATTTTTATTGGAATTTTAAAATATTTGTTTTATGACCAGCAGCTTCTGTTGCGTACTGTATGTTCTGTTCTTATTACCAGAGCATGATTAATTTTTTCTACTTATTCTTCTTCAAATTGGAAAGGAGAGGAAGATATCTGGAGCACCCACTGAACAGAGTTTGATATTTCAGGAACACTAACAATTATTCCCTTCATTTCCATAAATATTTTTGCTGTTGCTTAATAACTGCGGTTTTCTGTTGTACTTGGTAGAATTGTACTGCTATTACATAAAAGTAATTAATATTTATGAGCATACCAAGTGGAATAGTTTCAGGGTGTATTCTGAAGTTGCGCAGATCTATAGGATGGCTTGATTTAACTTAAGACTGGGGACAGCATATCGGAATTGAAAGTGTATGTATGAACTGACTGTAATTTGTCTCTGAATAGTGATAGGTTTATTTGAAGAAAAAAAAAAAAAAGAAAGAAAAGAAAAGTACTTGGGCTACCTCTGGCTTGTGAGCCAAAATTATCTAAAAAAGACACAAAAAAATGTGTCAGATAATATCAACATGCCAAATAAGCAATTAAATATTAATAGCAAGAGTAGGAAACCCATTATCTTAAAATGATCATGATCTGGATTCATTGGATACATTCTGGATAATTTATATCCTGCATATTAATTCAGTTTTCAGATTGTCTTTGACATGATTGCAAATTGTATCTTTTCTACAGGAGGTCCATTAACTGGTCCCATTAGCTTTAGAGAAAAATCTATTTGCTGGTCTTTTGTGTAAGCTGTTACACGTAATATGACATTGTGGTATTTTTGCTGAACTATGGATGCATGTTAATGATGATAAACATGCTCATATAATTTCTTCAGTTAGAAATTCATACAACGTACAAAAGTGCTTTGCCTTAGGCTCTGTTTAGTCTATGAGATTATCTTAATTTTTGTCTGTTACCTCCAACAATAAATTAAAAGATCCATCTTTTGTGGACAACATTAACAGTATTGAATTCACTGTTGTTGCATTTTGTATCCAAATAGTGTCTGAAATTCAGTAATGCAATGGCAGCAATCACTTATTCTCATGCTAATAGTAAGATGAGTTTTATTAAAAAAAAAAAAAAAAAAAAAAAAGGACGGGGAGAAAGAGAGATTTGCTCCTGGAAGGAAGATTTTTTTTTTTTTTTAAATAAAAGGTCTCCCTCTTGTTCGCCTGTTGTTCATTTTAATGTAATTGATAAGAAAATCATCTCAAGATTCACAGCAGTCTGCACAATGTACCAAGGGGAGGATCTGATCTTAATTATATTCATGATCATCTCTTGAAATAATTAGTCTTCTCCTGTAAGGAGCTGAAGGTAGAACATTGCAATGAAAGGCATACAGGAGAAAAATAGACACATATGATAGAAGGTGCACCTCTATTAGCAGTGCAAATATGATTGTGAAACCTATAAGTATATTTCTCTTGTTGTTGTAGGTTGAGCTTTACCATGCGTTGATTTGTTGCTTAAAAGTATGTACAGGCATGGCCCACTTTATGCTTTTGACCCTGAAGTTCTAAAAAGCCATACTCTACTGGGCTGTCACTTGAGTGACGTGTCAGCTTTGCAGCTAGATAAAGCTCAGGCTGCCAGTTGGAGGCATTTTACTCTGTTAAAGTTGGCAATGATTACTACACTGATACTTCTGTTTACTTTTCTCATTTGAGAATTCATTTAGTAGAAAGAACAAACAATCTAAGTTTCTTTTCTTGACTACCAGGGCTGTAAGGATCACAAGAAGCAACACAGTCTTCTAAACTCTGTTGTGACATATAAGCCAATTCAGCTTGTCTAAACAAAGGGAGTCCATCACTGGTTCTGAGAAAAAGGAGTGATTTTTGTGGTTTTTTTTTTGTTTTTGTTTTTTTTTAATATCAGAGATGTCTTAAATGTTTTGAAGGGCTGTGATTTGTATAGCAAAGGTTATCAGATACAGTTTCCTTCACATTCAGTGTAATTTGTGGCCCTGCTGTCTGCAGAACTAGTTCCTTTGTTTTCACAAGATTGGTGGACAAAGATTTAACACGGTATGTTGCAGACTAGGTTGACTGTGTCATCAGTTTATTTTAGCGGAATTTTAGTCTGAATAACTCACTTAAATTAAGAGAGGTACCAATCCTACCAGAATGGTTTATTTACCTTGTCTTCCAACTGCTTTTCCCTGCCATGAAGAATTGGAAAAAAAATTATGACAATCTGTGAACATAGCTGGACCAATGTGGAACATCTGGCCTATGAAAACTTAGGCAGTTGAGAAAAAGGCTCATTTATTGCGTTTTGAGTTATCCTGGTAATCCTCTTTTAGAAGAAAAAAAAAACAAAAAACAACAACAATAACAAAAACACTCCAAAAGGACTGTGCTGTTCTTTTTAAATGAAGAGAAGGATACTCTAATTTGTATAACCTCTAGGAATCATCGAATCACAGCATCATAGAATTGTTCAGTTTGGAAAAGACCTTCAAGATCATCAACTCCAACCACAACCTAACCATACTACCTGAACTCTAACAACCCTCTGCTAAATCATGTCCCTGAGCACCACATCCAGATGGTTTTTAAACACATTCAGGGATGGTGTCTCAACCACCTCTCCGGTTGCCTATTCCAGTGCTAAACAACCTTTTCCGTAAAGAAGTTTTTCCTGATATCCAACCTAAACCACCCCTGGCACAACTTGAGGCCGTTTCCCCTCACCCTGGCACCCGTCACCAAAGAGAAGAGACCAGTTCTGCTCTTGCTGCAATCACCTTTCAGATATTGGAAGACAGCAATAAGGTCTCTCCTCAGCCTTCTCTTGCCCAGAATAAACAGCCCCAGTTCCTTTAGTTGATCCTCGTAGGGCGTATTCTCCAAGCCCTTCACAAGCCTTGTTGCCCTTCTTTTGACCTGCTCCAGCACCTCAATGTCGTTTCTGTATTGAAGTGTCCAAAACTGAACACAACATGCTGGCACTTTATGATGATATGCAACATTTCTTGAAGTCATCATTACAAGGTCAGGTTTTTGTCATCCTATGAATCAACTGAATAAAGTAAAGGCAATTAAAAAAAAAAAAATCATAGGAAAGCACAAGTTACAGTTTGCTTGGTGATACAAGACGAATTATAGTTAGCTGAAATTAATGCAAAGATACCTTTTTTTTTCAAGGTTTCTGAAATGATGCCAGATTGAATCATCACCAAAAGCTCCTTGATTAGCTCCCATAGGATCATCCTTTTCTACATTTCCTTAGTAACAGAGAATTCATCCCTGTTTGTGGAGCTACTAAGAACAAGGCCTTGAGGAACCTCATTTAGCAAAAAAACATCAAGGCCTAAAATTGAGTTGACTGAATTTTAGTTGTAGGTGAAAGTCTCTAGGCTTTTTCCCTCAAAATGAAAGGACCTGATAAATAAGTTAAGTGAGTAACATGACATTGTATGTGAATGTACCTTATTATAAACTTGAATTGATTAATTTAACTAACAATACACAAAAAAATTAAGTCTCTCTGGCTTTTGAAATTTTTCTTAGTCTGTAACTAACATCACAAAAAGCCTCAGAAAGTCTGCTGGAGTCTTTGCTCCCTGTTTGAGTCTCCTTCCAAGTGCTCGGAATATGAATAACAGATGCAGGATTAACTCTGAATCAAATGACCAGAAAGACATATTTACTCACTAACCGGCATGATTCAAGGTTGTTTTGTTCTTGAAATGGAAGTTTGTCTGATTCCAGAAATATCTAAAATGTGTGTTCATTTCAGTTTGTCATTTCCCAAGTCTGATACTGATAAGCAGACATTCCTGCAATGCTTATATTCTGCTTATAGGAAAAAAAAAAAAGATTTAGCATTACTGAAATAATGTTGATCTCAAGTAACCTGTTTGTTTTTTGTTGTTGTTGTTTTTTTTAGCTTTTTAACAATGAGATGTAGAATCACAGCAGTAAGTTTCATTCTTGGGTAGACCCTGGCTAATTTAAGACAACAGGCTTTG
>JAPSGF010000033.1:2267806-2287150 GCA_035772895.1 Perdix hodgsoniae
AGAAAAAGATTCTGGCTATTCTGGCTATCTTTTACTTTTCCATTATTTTCAGAAGGGCATCACAGAGCTAATTCTTATGCAGCACGTGCTTTCTACTCACTATCCTCTTGGTATGCTACATAATGACTTTATGAAATAACAAACAGGACTTGCAAGGGACAAGAGTGCATTTAAGTAAATGTTGGACCTGCTTTTAAAACATCATGTTGTCTTTGAAGTGACTGTATTTTTTTATTTGATTTCTTCTGAAGAGATATTCATAGAAGAGGTATATATCTCAGAATATATATATATATATATGTATATATATATATATATATAATATAAGAGGTATATATATCAGAATAAATATCATATATAGATGTGCCTTTGATAGAATTATTATATTTTGTTTAGGTGCTTGGGCTGAGAATTTCCCCTGCATTTGTATCTGTTGAAGAGCTCTGGAGGATTTACATTACAGACATGAGAAGACTCTAAAGAAATGTTGTAATACTTGTACGTTTGTGAATAAAGAACCCTGCAAAGTAGGACAGGCATGCAAAGTTTGTAGTTAGCAATATGTGAAATAATATGTATCAGAATGCAAAACTAGAACAGTCATACAAAAAAAGAGTAACTTTGAAAAGGTCAGCATACATGCTTAACAAATGCCGCTGTCAAGGACCTGTTTATGAGAGTTCCAGCAAAAGAAAATAGTTTTCCCAGAAAAATGGAAAATCTGATGATTTTTGCTTTATGGGGGACATGATGGCTGATAGTTTGACATTAAGAAATAAATAAATCCAAAATTAGATCTTGAAGAAAGTCTTTCATATTTCTGAGAAGCACCTAGGATTTTGTGTCTACATCAGTGTTCTGAGACAGCTTTAACAGTATTCCTTCACTTGTTCTTTCTTACTGGATGGTCTCATTTTTAGGGCACAGTGTTTAAACAAGAAGATTAAACAGTGTTTTTTTTTTCCCCTATAATATTATCTGAGTTTTCTCAAAGTGAGATTACAATCCATCTGACTTTTGCTTACGAAATAAGATAATTCAAGAGATGTTCTTGTTGGTTGGACTAATGGCCATCTACCCTCATGTGTCTTCATAACAGTGGAAATAGGACATTCAAGAGAGAGTGTGTGGTCCCCTCAGCTTTCTGTGGTCCATTTCCCTTGTACTCTCTTGGCATCCACTGTTTTTGGATTAGCGATGTCAGAAGGGCATCCTGCCTGCATCCTTCAGTATCTGTTTATGGAGTTCCTTTTTTTTGTAGCTTGAATTTATTCTTTCTTATACATACACAAAATACAATTTTCTTATTTGTACAAACATCTGTACAGTGAACAAAAAGTTATCTTTGCTAGAATTTATTAGGAAAAGTATTAATCTACATATGCATTTCTAGACAATAAATACAATATTAAGGGAAAACACATATAGCAGAAGCACCATTCTGGCAAAAGAAGTTTAGTTTATGCAGAAAAAAATTCCCTGTTCTGTTTGTTATTAAGAAATTGAATATAATACCTTCTCTTCCTTAATATGTTTCTCAAGAAACAGAATGTTACTTTCAGCAAACATGTAGAATTTTTAGATGGGGAATATTTTTGATTCTGAAAGCTCTATTAGTATTAATTGCAAGTTTAAAAAAGCACCTCAACGTATTCACACTGATAGTGTATATAGCATATCTACAGTATAATTTCTGACATTTCAATAAGTGCAGCCATGCATACAGAATCCCTTCTAGGATCAAAGTGGTGGCATTTGAAGCTGAGTCTCCTGTCCTAAAGGCAATGGTATTTCACATTCTCTTTTATAAATGTATCATTTTTTTCATCTTGAAAACAATTAGATATGTGTGGAAAAACAAGTCCAACGTCCCTATTGGAAGGCTCCTCCAAATGGTAATGCCTTCATAGCTGAAAATCTAACTTTCAGTTTGATTTTCTGCTGGTTATTCTTGTGCCATCTCTGTTCTTCAGACTTCCTTCCCTTGTTTTTGTAATGCTCTTATCCTCCCCGCAGTATACATTTTCTACTGGCTCTACTTTATTGAAATTAAGCTTTTACTTCTCTCACAATAATTCTCCCTTTCTACTACTCATTTTAATAACCTTCCTCTATGTTTGTTCCAGCTAAGTACACATTTCCTACATCTGAGCACTCTGAATACTGGGCAGCTTTCCTAGCCAAGTTGTTGCAGTTCCTTACATGAAAATGTTAATAATTTTCTCTATTTTTTTTTTTTTTCCCTGAGATCTAACTTAGTACATTTCAAAATGAAATTAATCTGGTTAATGGACACATCAGATTGGTATCTCAGCCATTTTGGATGACATTCATCTTACCTAGTTTTAAGCACCCCTGAGCTAGTCACCACAGGCCCCTTTTATAATCAGAGACACTTTACAGTATGATTAATCTGATCTATTTTTAGTGATTCTAACTGCATGAAATCTGCTATGCCCTAGAAATACTCTTCACTGACCATGCCTAAACAAATATCTCATTTAGAGACATCTATCATCTATGCTGGATCATCTGAAGAGCTTATTTTGTAGTTCATTAATATAATCAGGTTCTTCATTTCCTCACAAGGTTTCAAATAACAACAGAAGCAATAATAACCACAGATTTAACAATGCAGTTTGCATTGCAGACTTTCACCTTGTTCTGTTCCTCCTGGTCTCTGTGTTGTGAACTGAGTTTATTCTGAGTTGACAGTATTTTTGTACTGCATATTGAAAATGAATCCTCTACTACATACACCTTAAAACAAACAACAGTAACCAGAGGTAGCACCACTTCCCCTCAAAAACTGTTGTTTCCCTCAGGAAAAAAAAAATAAAAAATGTTTGGGTAATGATTTGTCTAGACTAACATATGACAGTTGATATTCTAGATTACATCACAAGAAGAAGCGACTTGTGTTTTAGGAAAGGAGATTGATGCGATACTTGCAAACAAAAACAAGATACCAAGTTTTGATCAAATTCCCACCCCATAAATAAAAGGATTTTATTTATGTAGAAGTGGGGGAGTAGATTAGGTGGTTGTGAGCAATTCAGGTCTATAAAAAGTCCTTAACTACATCTTCTAAACAAGAATTTTATTTAATATTTATTTTAAAAGTTAAATAAAAATATTTAAAAGGTTAAGATGAAAATTAAAATTTGTAAAAGAAATACAAACACATACGGCTATTGTCTTCTTCCTTGGAACAATAATGGAACTTCACAAAGAACAAATGGAAATCAGAAGGTAGTCAATACCTCCACAGACAAATTTGTGCAGTTACCGTTCCGTGTGATCTCACAGTTGAACGATATTTAAAAATTTGCTACAGCTGAATCTTAAGAATTTACCTCGAAACATTAAGATATGAATTATGCAATGAAAAAAATGTTATTACTATGCCAGTGCTTCCTTGGTTTCCTGTGGTCACTTTTTGGCTCAGACACCAAGACTCAGGAAACGCTCAGAAATGTCAATGCCTTACTACTTCATTTCTTGAGCAACTCAGCCAAAATAAATGAACTTCCAGATAATTCAGGCCTAAAGACAAATGTTCAGGTACTATAATGCAGTCTAAAAAATACATCTGCTGCAAGTTTATTCATAAAATAGATTATATTAACTTAGAACTTAGTTAAGTGAATTATTTTCAGATTATTCTTAGTACTTCTAAATTCCCATTTTCCTGTATTTTCTGTAGTCACATTTCTGTGTGTTCTCTACTTGGCATTGCAGTGCTGTGTTCAGTTTTAGCCCCCCTGAGTAAGAGCAGCTCTGACAAATGGCAAAGGATCATTAGCTGGGGAGTCTTCTACATGCTGCTGACACAAGGATTGTAGGGAAGATGGAGATGGTCTTTGCTGAGGTTCCTGATGAAAGCTCGTGAAGGGAAGGTCACAGGCTGCAGCAAAAGGAATTGCGATTTGACAGAAGTAAAAAAATCCATCACGATGGTGGTCAAGCAGAGGGAAAGCTCATGAGGACAGCCCGTGGACATCAGGAGTAGTACAGACCTGGTCCAGGTCCTGATCTACCTGCTAGGATACTGAGCATAACTAGGGGTACTGCTGAACAGGAGGTTGAACTAGGCCACCTGCAGGGCTCCTGTCCCATCAGGTTTCTCTGTCAGTCTTTGTCCATCTTCTATCTTGTGCTAGCTTCTAGAAGTTCATTATTAATAAGCAGAGATATGGTTAACAAGCTGTCTACTTAACAAAATGAATATGAATCTTTGTGTCCTGATGTATCTTCATGTCACACACACACAAAAAAAAAAAAAAAAAAAAAGAATCTTGACTTTATTTGCATACATAGCTCAGCACATGACTGAATGTAAAGCCAGGAAAAGATTGCCCCAGTCTGTAGCATGATTAAAGATGGTGGATTCTGCATGATAGCAGGCAGCGAGGCAATGACATAGATGTGGCGCGCAGCCTACTACTGCCTGCCTTGCTGTAGCTGTGGGGCAGCAAGACTGGGAGTGGGGCTGGCCATGCCACGTTGGAATAGCAGCCAGGCAGGCTGTGCTGTGGTACTGGGTCACAATATTGCCTGACACCTGGCAATTCCCCTAAACTTGTTAACTTGCTGAAGGTCATCAAGTCTTGAGAAAAAGAAATATATATTTTTTTTTATCAGTGTATTTCGTAATATACTTTATATCACCGTACTTGTTTTTTTGAAAGTGAGTTTATTTAAAAAAATCAAGAGGCTGATTTTTTGCATGAATCCATTATCCTTGTTTGATGGGCTGTGTTTCTTTCAGGTGTCCACCTGCAGTTCAGTTTTGCAGCGGGATCATTTGTATCACTCCACTAACCAGTAAGTCCTGAGATCATTATTTAATGTCTGTATTACCATGTCACCACCAACAAATTCAGGTGCTTCCTTTCCTGGCATGGAGATGGATGAGACTCCTATCGCCTCTGATATGACTCCCACAGCATAAAGTCATAGTGCTGGCAGGGTGTTGGGGCCACGATGGAGGCACAGTCAGGCCTGTGATGGCTGGCAATCATGAACCTGGCCTGGCTAGGATGGTGCTGCAGGGCTCGGCAGCCTTTTTCTGTTGGAACATAACTGCACCAGAAGCACCAGAAATGGGTCTACCATCTTAGTGCCATTAAATAGGTTTTGTCATGGTCTTCTTCACTCTGAAGAAAATTTCACCTAAGTTTCTAAGAAATATTTAGAGTCTATCTTTTTGTTTGTGGGAAGGCTGACATTGTCTTGATGTGATTCTAAATATTTTTCCTTAAAGATGCAACTAATTACCTCAGTCCTTAAATGGAGAGTCATAGTGTTTAAAAAATCAAAATGCACCACTGACCATGTAATTAAAGTTGTTTATATTTTGTTTTACTAGTCCTTTGTATTTTGTCTTTGAAGCAGGAAATAGATATATATATTTTTAATCCATTATAGAAAGAGTGATTAATTGCAAAAACAAAGTGTCAAAATTTTGCCTTTTGCATGATTTAAATTTATCTGGATATCTAGCTATTATTTTCTGCTGGCATCTATAAATGATCACTGCTACATCAAGTCAGCTGAAAAAGATTTGAAATGTCTTCTTGGTTTTCAGGTTTTATTACTCTTCCTTCACCTCTTTCTGTTTTTCCCATATCCTTTTAAAAATATGAAAGAATTTGTAAACATTACTCTGATTACTAGTGTTACTGCAGCTGGAGCAAAAAGCAGACCTCTGTAACCCTTACTTTACTGGCCATTTACTGGCCAGGACCTTACACTGATCCCAGTACTTCCACTGTACTCTTCTGCAGTATCTCTTTCAATTTGTCCTTCTGATCTAAGGATGACTTTTGAATATGTGGGTTTCATACAAATTTTCATTCTCCATTTAAAACGATTTTGGCTAGGTTCATACTTAACCTAATGGTTCCTTGTTACCATTACTTTTCTTCTTTCTTCAGATGTTAGAAATTGCTTACTTTTGTGGTGGATTCTGCTCATGCTTCCAGTTGATGTGAATGTGGGATCTCAAAATAGCAAGCCATAAGGAAAAGCTTATGCAAAGATCTTTTGAATAATGTATGTACAGATATTCTTCAGTTCAAAAGATTTTGATTTTGGACGTCAGGCATGTAATACACATCCATGTAAATTGGATGTATATTTTTGGTTTACAGAGGGGGTGAACAATGAAAAGAGAAATACTCAAGAATATTTGCCATAAGTGTGAACTACAAGTATGGGTGGCTGCTAAATGTTGAATTAGTAGAAATTAGCCATATCACTGTATTCTCAAAAAGCACGGTCACCAGCACATTTAAAATGAAGCAGGTGATAATGGCTTAGCTTTTTCTGTAAGAGAAACACTGGACCTCATGGTGATGGCATTCCTAAACTCAGGCTTGATGTCAAAGACTTTACAATCACCATTTCTTTTCCTTGTGCTTCCATTTCCTTCCCTCCCACTCACATTTCCTCCTTTTACTGTGGATTTTTTGTTAGGCCTTATTTCCTTTCTTTAATTTTTGATTTTTCAGAGATCAGATCTTCTCTTTTAGCCACCTTGTTTTCTCTTACTAATTTATTTGTCCATAAAATCTAGGCCATTTTTCATACTTTGAGGACTTTTCATCCTATCACTCCTTAATTTTATACGTGTGAGGAAAATTTTCTCCTGTGTTGTCTTTTGGCCTATAAGATTAAAAGAAATTATAAAAAATTATAAGGAGAAAATAATCTGAATATGTACATGGACAACAGTGGAAGATAGCTGTCCAAGCAGGCTGCATATTTGGTCATAGATTTATTGGAAGATAAGTCTGTTTTATTCAATAGAATGTGCAATTTTGATATTTTCTTTGCAGTCAGCAGAGAGCTGAACATAAACCCACATAAGAATTCTGAATACTAGTACCGGTAGAAAAAGAATGAAGTCCTCTTTTTATAATATATGTCATTTTGTTCTGGAAATTTTCTTTCAGAAATAAGGAGAAGCTTAAAAAAAAATAAAGGATAAAGATCATACTTTGTCTGGAAGCTATGAATGAACTACTACTAAAAATATAGACAATTTGGAAAATAATGCCTCCTATTTATTTTCATGGAAACTATAAAGGATATGAAGAGCACAATAACAATAATTGATAGAGAAAATTCTCAGCTAAAAAGCACTCTTTTTCAACATAATCAGCACAATTAGTTATGTATTTTCACCAACAGTGTAAAAAACCTGCACAACTGGAGGTGACTCACTGTTGCTGTCACCACAGCTGAAACACACCACCTCACTGTGCTCACACCCGCTATCTGATATCCATAAATATTCTGCAAGCATCAATTAATGTCAATGGGCATAATTTCTTTCACGTGGAGGAATTCAGTGATACACCTTTGCTTCATATGTACTTCGCATCATGTGCAATTCTGTCAGACTGCCCCTCTGCTGCCATCTGTCACACAGCAACAAAATGTAATGGGATATTGGCAGGAAGGTTAAACCTCTGCTTCCATGAATCCTCCTCTGATGTTGTGGGCTGACATAATAAAATAGGAGGCATTACTTTCAGAGTAGCCCTGAATGTTTTTTAGAGTAGTTCTTTTCCACCATGTAGCATTATTTGTACAGTTACTGCCTATGTGGAAAAAAACTCTTCTACTCTTACTAACAGAAGCTATTGTTAGATTCCACGCTGAAGGAAACATAGTCTATGTGTAATACAGTATGTGCTATCTGCATTGTTTTTGTTGTAGATGATACTTTGAATTTCTTCTAAGTTAAGAAGTCTGCTCACTCTATATATTTGATAAACCAATATAAATGAGATTTTCCATTTGCCTCCATTCTGTAGAGACTTTTATTTTAATTACTAGCATATATGGTGAAATTTTGTTATGCTATTGAAAGTAACATAGTTCACGTGGTAATGAAAATTATTCTTGGAAAAAAACAATGACTTGGAGTAGCACATCTGTATTTATATTTATTTATTTATTTATTTATTTTAAGCTTCCGGAATAACTTGATCAAAATTGAGCTTAGCTGCTAGTAGAAAACTTTATTCTCCATTTTTTTCATTAAACAGAAGGAGTCTGGAATATCTTTATACGTAGGGAAAAAAGACCAACAGCATTTCTTTTTCTTTTTTTTTCGGAAAAAACCAAATATAAAGAATGCCATTGTTTGCTGCACATGTGGCAACGTCTGGTTTATATTAAGTTGAAGTTACTGCCATCTGGTGGAGAAAATAGTACTATATCAGTGCAACTGGAAGTGATTCTGTTAGAGTTTCTCTTGGAAAGAAAAGGAAACCTTGAGAAGTGAATATTGTGAGTCTGTGCAGGTGTGTGAGTGTGTGTATATATGGGGGTGGGGGGCGGGGGGGGGGGAGGCATACATGTGTACAGGTGTTTATAAAGGCATATCTTAGCATTTGGGGATAGTTTCAAAAGAACTTGAAAATATTCAAAGATAGAGAACGGCCTGCTTAACCATTGACTAGTCAAGAGTATGAAACTGTGAAAGAAAATACGGAAAAACCTAAGGGGAAGACAGCAAAATTGAAACTGCAATACTGTCAGAGCATCCATATTTTGGGCTTAGGTTAATGCATATAATCATGTACAAAACTTATCCCCAGAAGATTTTGTACAGTAGGAGTTTTTATGTTTTATGCATTGTTGGGGGCGTTGCACTTTTTGTGGTGAGATCACCACAAATTGTTGCTGCAAAAACACCTGAGCCGGCTCTGTTTTAATGCTATATTCCTTGTTTATACTTTGGTGCAGTATATTTGACTGTTTCCTGATTTCTGAATGAACAGCCAGTAGAAATGGATTTTTATCTGTACTGATTAATACATCAGGAGAGTCTGTGTGGCATGTTAACATATTACACAGTAACTAATACATATTCAGTTTGAGACAATGACAGATAACTATCTTCAATACTAAGCTGTTCACTATATGATTATATGATATCTAATCATATAAGTATAGTAACTTGTATCCAGAACTTGTTCTGCTTTCATTGTTGTAGTGTTGGAAGACCTTGGTCAAGATTAGGTCTCTCTCATGTACAAGTATAAGTAGGCTTTGTTCCCATATATGGTGTTTTCTGTTGCTAGAATACAGTAGAAGTGGTCCTTTGCACTTAATCTGAAGTTTGTATCAAAACTTATCTTCTAACTACCGTCCTCTGATGTTGAGAGTCAAAGGCAAGTTGGGGATCTAAGTTTCTCACATGATTCATAGTGGCTTAGTCAGCGTCCACAGCCCTCTGGCTGCATGTTTATCTCCTGATGGTAGCTCAGATTTTATCACCAAACAGTTGCTGGTGTTAGTTAAGGTAAGGCTAGAGGAGGCATGCATGGCCTCAGCATTGCTCAGCCATGGCTGTCTCCAGACTCTCAGTATCAGAGGTTACTGAGAAACAATCAACACAGGCTTAAAGAGAGCCTCTGCACTCTGAGTCCTGTCTAGAAAGAATCGCAAGGGTTCACTTGACTGAAAAAATGTGCTTTCTATGTAGAGGAAATTACCATCCCTATCCTATACTGAGAAGCTTATGTGATTCTTGATTCATACGTTTACAAAATACTTGATCAAGTCTTTTTGCTCTTAGCCACAAAAATTCTATTTTCAAAACAACAGGTGAACTGGTCCTACAGTTTTGTGAATTCTTTCATCCTTGAGTCTAATTCAGCAAAAAACTAATGATACTGGTTTTCTGCACAGCTTTTGGAGGTTACTGAAAGGGTTAAGTATGGCTGCAGATATTTCTCATCTCTCATCATTCTTGTTTATTTTGTTTAAAATTCTTTTTCACTTGCTTGGATTTTTCTGCCTCTTGTAGTTTTTTGTTTGTATTTTGTCTTCTTCCTTTTTCTGAACTCTCTAGGAGTCGGAGTCCTGCCCAGATAACATCTTTCAAAAGGAAAACCATTGACCTTGTAATCCTGTCAGTCTGTTTTTAAGACTACATAGCACACACAGGTGTCTGATTTCTTCATAGGTTTTAGAGGAAGTGCGTTTTCATGACTTTGCAATGTAATTGCCGCATTGTTTTTCAAGGAGACAGACACTTTTCTCACAGTAAGTCTCTTCCGGAAAAGGTTTGACAGTAATGGTTAGAGCACTGGATGGTACATGGCCACATATTAAGGGAGTACTCCAAACTCAAGCCCACAGCTGCTTACCAGAAAATCATTTGGCGCAAAGAGTTCTTTCTGACTCAGGCTAGTTTGCAGAACACAGAAAGGTTGAACAGCTTTTAGAAGGAAAATCATGTTTGTTTCCTTTTTCCAGCCCACATCTCTCAACATAAAATTCACCTTGTGCTGTATAACAGAAGTTCCTAGGTTGATTAGCTCTTGATTAGAGAACTGGCTGCTTTTTCTTTTCACTTCTGCTGATAAAATGACTGACTTCTAGCCATTTATTTTGAATATTGGTGTTACTGAGATTCAAGCTTTCTGGAATTTCCTCCTCATCCTCCTCTAATAAGCAGTTCGATAGCTATAAGGTAATTGCTACCTATGCTGAAGATAACTGTAAAGGAGGAGCTTTTTGTAGTGAAAGATGATACAGTGCAAGACAAGGCCAGAAGGATGTATCTTTTGTAGACAGTGTGTTGTGATGAGATTAATGTTATATGAAAATGTACAATGCATTAAAATCTTTCAAATTTAAGCTTTTTGAATCAAAATTGACTATATACATATCCTTCCTTAATGAGAAGTTGATGCAGAAATTACTCTTCTACTTGATTATGCAGGAAATCTGAAAAGAGCCTCATAACGATCCTTGAAAATCTATGGGGGTATGGATATGTCTCTCCAGGAACAGTCCACTAGATGTGATATTTCTATTTTATATTTGAATCACCCTCCTTGGAATTGTATAGAACTTGACAAGACCATGATCTGGTCTCTTTAGATCTGCTTTAAGTAGTTGATTAAATTAGATGACATCCCTTCCACCTCATTTATTGCATGTTTTTTTGATGTGGAATCAATGCTTCTTGAGACAAGAGTGTTCCCATATAATAAAGATTTAAGTTGAAGGTATTTCTTGTTCCACTGAAGGTGATGAGTGTCTGAAGTTGCTAGAAAAAAATGGCCTAATTCTGAGATTGAAAATCACTACAATGGACTCATCTTGTGCAAACCACGACTTTTTATTATTTTGCTTGCTCATCCTTTCTAATGATGGTTCAGAGTGAAGAGAACAACTTTCTATGGAACTTGAGGTGCAAAACACAGTTCTTTTCTTGTCTTTGTTTGACACAGAAGACAGAGAAGTATGTGTACACATTTATTAAAATGATGTAATAAAGAAACTTTATCAAAACATTATATTTTACTTTTCATTTTTCTGTTATGAAGAGAGAAAAGAAACCAACTGTGACAGAATCTATTTATAGCTTTTAATGAACTACTGTGGATACTTAGATAACCTGGTTCTAAAGTCAGTAAAATGTCCACATACAACTAGTAGAACAAAGAATATCTTCAAGAATCCTGTTTTCTCCTTAAAGCAAAATAATTAAAATATTTTATAATTTTCAGAGTATCTGTTCTGTTTCTTAAAATCCTATGCATTAGAAAGCTGAAGATCAGTAAAATGAAAATAATATTTTCTGAAATTATTATGCCGTCATCTCTGGTTTGGAGGAAACACCCTCTCTCTGGGGGTAGAGAAGTGATTTAGTATAGGACACAAAGCAATTTTGGCTGTTCTTGACCAAATATCCTCAAGTAAAACAAACTTCTATGAACTTTATGCTGTACTTACTCCTATTTACAATGGCAACTTCAAAACTCAACTTAGTCAGAAGTATTGGTTGGTTGAATTCAAGTAGCACTTAGTAACTTGACATTATGTTTGCTAAAGATGTGGTTCGATTACATTTGGGGTAACATTGGTTTCTACAACATCCCACCATGTTGATAATATTTTTCTTTGTGTTTTGCCCTTCCATTTAGAGAGGTATGCAGAACTGATCCACAAGAAAGCTGGCCTATCTTATCTTTGAATATAGTCATGATTGATACAAATCAAAGAAGCACCAATGATCTATGTAATGCTTATGCAATGTTTAACTGATGATTACAAAATGGATATCTTGTGATGTGTAGCCAAGACAGACAGCTGAGCTACAGTTAACCTTCATTATTATGTTGTCATTCAGTCTTTAGCTTAACCGCGTTACAGATGCAGAACCATGTTTTTGAATCTCAAATTTCACTGCTGTATTAATATATTTGTATCAATTACAAAACCAGCTTATGTCCACAAAGAGTTTAGCTGCTTTTATGCTGTGTGAAGCTCTAAGAAGTAATAAATCTAACAGGCTCCATGCATAGTTGACTTGCATGTCCCTACTTATCTTTTCCAAGATAAAGAACACTGAAAAGTGTTATGCAGAGGAAAGTTCAGCAGATATTATAATTTTGGACTCTATGTCAACTGTCTCAAGTCCACAGTGAGTCCATCTGATGTCATTATTACTTCCATTATCAAAAGATACTAGGTTAGTTGTTGCTCCCATGGCAGCTCTGGGCTAGAGCTGGTAAACTCTAACAAATCTGATTTCAAAGCAGTGCAACTTCTCCAAAATACTCAAACAGAAAAAAACACTCAGTTACTTGAGCACAGCACTGAAACCATGCTGGCAGAGTCTATCTGAACTGCATGGTGCCCGGTCCTCCACAATCCAAATGTTCACTATGTTGTGGGGGATGCGTGGGGGAGGCGTGGGGGAGGCAGAGCTAGAGCCTTTCTGTATTATAGCCAGCTGTCTGGAGCTACATGCCTGAGTCGGCAGTGTTCTTCCCATTCTCCCTAAAGCTATTTATGTTACTCTCCACCATTCCCCTTCCCTCACTGCCCTCTGAGTATACAGCAGTTTTTGTGGAATACAGGCTCCTGTCACCTTGGAAAACAGAATGAATACTGCTGCAGGGATGAGGTAACTGAATGGCTGTAGTAATGTAGCATAATAATGAAAATCCTAAATTTTTAATAATGATTATGATGAAAGGATTGTCTTCAGGATACAAAACTAAGTCTGGTAAAAGTAACCTAGAATGTTTTTTATGCTTCATATTGGTATGTCATTTATGTACTGTTCGAAAATTGCTGAAGAGACGATACAGGACTGCTTGTAATGCCTTTTACATAGATTATGTTCCGGCAGGGTGTGCAGACTCACTTTTCTGCAATCTGACTTCCCTTCAGATAACTGCTTAGTGGTGTTCAGAATAAGAATAAGAATAAGAACATATAAAATTGGCAACCTTTATTTTCCCTTCTGTTTTGTGTTGTTTTTGTTAAGGAGTTTTAAAATCTTCTGCCCCATGTTGGAGCAAACATTGCAGTTCTCTGGAATGGAGTTAAAAAATATATTAAAAGAAGGTAGACATTTGGTTTGGAGTGTGTTCGATGTGTGGGGCTCACAGCTGCACACTGCATCTGCTCAGGAGTGGGCTGGCCCACTCAAGGCCAGCTGCTGAGAGCTACTGCCATCTGAAGTCTCCACAGCATGTTAGCCCCCTTCCCTGTTGCGAAATTAATGTGCTTAGAATGGTCACTGGTGACCTTGAGAGTTAAATCTCCTTCCTGTGCCTGCCACGTCATTCAGGTTGCATTTATTCTTCATACGCATTTCATTTCTTCCGTATTTCCAGGGTGTCTATGGGAGGCACATGTGGCTTCCAGTGCAGCACTCATGAACTCTTGCAACTCTAGAAAAAGATGACAAGGGAGGTGTGTTTTGAGTGTAGAAAAATGACATTAAAAAACAAGCAGTGTTCTGAAAAACATCAGTCTGTGAAAAGTGTATTTTGTGTATTCCAAAATAAACTGACCTTGACAATTTTGTGCCTGTTGAACTGAAGAAATACTAATAGCACTTTCCAGAGCCTCGTGTATGTATATGTGTTATATGTTGCGCTTGGATAGTACAATTTTTGCCGCAAAAACTCCAACCCTTTTAGAACTTAATAACATGGTAATAGGTTTTGGGTGATCTGAAGAGAACCTTCACTGAGGGGAATAAAACATTAATTAATGAGACCCAGTAGATGTACTGAAACATGACTTAGGCAGCAATTATTCTTTCTGAATATTGAATGAGGCCTGTTCAATTTGTGTGCTGCCATATAAAGACTGCCTTGCAGTGAGAACATAAAATAGGACAACTGGTTAGGATTGTTTTTTATTCTTAGTGTACTTCTATGATAAAAGACACATGTCTATTAAATATATGTTAATGCTTCTGTATATGAAGCAACAGAATGACTTTATGGTAAACTTATGTTGAAGTTACAAAGCTTTACACTTCAAACATGCATACATACACCTATCTGGAAATTACTGCATACATGTATTTTGATTTTTTAAGATATTAAATATTGATTTATGTGCACAACAGTTTTTCTTCTCATAGGTACTGTATTGACACTCTTCTTCCATGTATATGAATATTTTTCCACAAACCTTTGGAGTGAGTAGTTTGGATCAATTTTTCTAAACAGGCTTCATTTGAGTATCTTTGTTGGTGTTTTTTTTTTTGCAGAAATGATGGTTAACTAAGATGTCAGGTGCAAAGCTGGAAGAAAACAAGATAATTTTAGAGCTTCTAAGTCTTCCAGGAAGCTTTGTGTTCTTTAGTCAGAGGTTTGATTTTCTGAATTTGATTTTCTGAATAATTTTTAAAATGTGATGACTTAATTCATCTCAGCATAGATGTATCACAGTGGACACCAAAAGAGTAATAGTGAAAGGCATTATTAATTAAATTTAAAGTGATGTTTTCAAAGTCAATATGTTTGTGCAAATATATGTTGTAACATTAGTAGCAGTGTTAAATCATTAGTTCTTATTGTGTGCTATGCCTCATCTACTAGCATATCTCAGATATATCATTGTTTTATTCAAGAATAGTTAGTGTAATTATTGATATGGCATTCCAACTTTGCAAACCTAGAACTAAGTCTGACGTAGAAAATAGGTAATTAAGAAAAATGAACAGTCATTAACAGCGCTGGGAAGCAATGGGATATTTCATGACTACAGTAAGGTGACAACTGCTAAATGGTTGTGTAATGCATGTGTCAAAGTATGTAACTTGTTGATTGTTCTCTCCTTTGTCTCGTTCACCAAAAAGTCACAGGATAGAAAGAATAAGAGATTTTACTATTTGCTCACTTTTGCTGTAGAGCTGTTTTATGGAAGACACTTGAATTCACAAATCTGATGACATGCATACTTAAATGTAGTCAAAATAAGAATCAAATGTATGTGGAAGAGTATACACAGCTGACTGTGGTTTAGTGTGATAAGCAGCATGAGCATCCAGTTGGTGTAGTTCTCATATTATTTGTAGTTACAGAAAGTAAAAGCAGACTAAAATATCAGCTTTTACACATATTCCTGCCAAGCATGATAAAAAAGAATGTTAGGTAACAGTAATACTAACTCCAAAGTGCACTAAGAGTGTGCAGAGTATCACAACAGGCCACTGTCCTGATAGAGATCAGCATCAGTGAGACCTTGTCATAGGGGATGCCTGGGGAGATGTAAGGACAGCACAGACTACCTCTTGGGCTAAGAATGTTATATTTTGAGCAAAACACTTAGATGGATTTAAACACATTGGGGTAATGTTTGTTAAAGCCAGAGAAGAATGCCTTGACATAATTGAGAACTATATTCTGGGAACATGGGAAATGCATTTGGTGAGGAGAGAGAAAGAAAAGATTATACATGTGGCTAATGATATGAAGAAAGAATGTCTCGCCTATGAAGACACAGAGGAAAAACCAAGGATCCTATCAGTGAAAGCCAAATGTAAAATGTTTATGAAAAACTGAAAAACATTTTGTGAGACAAAGCCTGATATTTTTGCTTTATCTATGCCCAGCCTGAGTTAATGACTAGATATTCACCGAGAGATAACAGAAAAGTAATGTGAAAGATTAAACTGGATAAAAGGAATCTAAAAGATTGAAATGAATGTAGGATGGCCTGAGTACTAGAGTTGTAAGTAGTCTGTCTCCGTGTTTATGCTGCAGAGGTGAGATATTGTGTATATTTGCCTTTTCACTGATGTGAGTGATATTCAGTTCTACTTGATCTGCTTGGAAGCCAGATGGAGTCTGAGAGACAACTAGAAAAATGGATTCATCTATATTTGTATAATCTAAGAAGTATTCACACTGGTTAAAAAAAAAAAATCTGCTCCTTAAGATTATGAAGACTAGACAAGATCTTTTGAGTAAAACTTCTTGAACAGTAGATGCTGTTACAAATGGAATTCTGAATAACTGATAATAAGAGAAGACATGAGGTAGTTTGTTTTTAAACCTTGTGTTATTTGCGTAGCAGTCATCTTCGTTCACATCTATTGGAGAGTGGTACAGACAGCTAAATGTTGGTCAGTACTTAATGATGGTTCTAAGAAAAGACAAGAAAGGTAAGAAGTAATCTTCAAGGATATTTTGTGTCTTTATGACGATAGACAGTCCCAGTGAGAGTAGTAAAATTGCCTGATGCTTGCATTTATTTAATCCTTTTCTCCAGATGATGTTAGTATAAATAAATCATAGAGTTGTTTGTCTATTTTCAGCAATATTCAGTTTTCAGATCTGAGCTCTGTTGGCTTCAGTTATTGGAAGTGCATACCAGATAACCACAGAAAGCAGAGGAATTCAGTGTTTTATAAGAAATTGGTTATTCTTCATTTAACTGCATTTGGTTTTGTTTAACTATATTTGAATGCTTTGAAGCTGAGGTTGATACACCAATACCAAACTTTGAATCTTGTTCATCTGGATTAAACATATATAAACTATGCATAGGCAATTGGGATCACTGTATTGTTGTTGTTGTTTTTATTATTATTGTTATACTTTTATTCCTCTGATAATGATGGCAAAATATCTGATCTTGGCAAGGATGAGAAGACTACTTTGCTCTTATTATTGCTTGGCTATCCAATCTATTCGCCACATTTAACCAAGTATAATATTCCATTGTAAGCTAAGAAAAGAACAGTTCAACTGTTTCATTGATGTTTTTGTGTTCCTTAAATTTAAACAGATTTTCATTAGAGTTCCATAGGAATAACTGGAGTTAATTTATGCATGTATCCTCTTGTGATTGTGCAGAAAATAATTGTCATAGATGGGAAATAAACTGCTTTTATAGCCTCTGATTTGTTTATGGAGCTCTGTTTACAGCAATGGGCAGTACCAGCCAGGATGCTCTCTGAGCTTAGCAAATATGGAGAAGTCAGCTCTCTAGCAGAAATAGTATAAAGACCATTTTGAAGAGACAGTGCAAACGGTGATGAATCAATATAAGATGTAAACTGTACCTATAATATTTTAACTTGTCACTCTACTGTGGCAGGATACACAGTTCAGCTGGGTCAGTTGCATCCTGTAATCTGGTATTGGCATTGGTTATTGTGGGAGTCAATCAACTGCAGTCACCCCATTAAGAAGGAAAAGATCCTTGGATGTTCTCTGTTAGTGTTAAGGATGTACACAAAGGGCAACTGTGGCAAATGTATTCTGAATGCAGTGGAATATGATATTCCTGTTCAATTTCATACATCAATATAACAAATGTTGTCTGGAAAGGCTTTGGAAACATTGTCTTTGAACTCTGTTGAATATAAGATGGCCATCTGAAGCTGAGTGACTTAAGGATTCAGAGTGTTTAAAAGATAAGATTATAACAAGGCAGAACTAAAATAGAAAATACTTGAATCAAGCACTTTGAGAACCAGAAACAGTAATAAAAAACAGTAATGATATGAAAGCTGGTGTTTGGATGTGAACAAGGTCAGCCTGGATAACCTGGATAGCCTTGAAATTGGAACATGTAAAGTGCTTGAGATTGGGAGCAAACTCAGAGCTAAGACTAGAAGCAAACTCTTTTCCTCTCCCTTTTCTTTTCTCTTTGTCTCCCTCTCTCTCTCTTTCTCTCTTTCTCTTTTCCTGTCTTTTGTCCTGTCCTTTACTTTCTTTCCCTTTGACCATGTACATTATTGGTGATACATATACTATGTGAAAGAACAGGAGATCACACAGAGCATTGGTGACTGCCAATATAAAATTATTATTTTATTTCTATAATTATATAATTTATATAATTTATATAATTTTTATAATAATTATTTTAAAATAATATAAAATAAAATAATTTTGAGGAAATTGTAGAGTTTACGCAGAAACTCATTACATGAGGGAGATAAGAGAATGGACTGACAACACTTGATACAACTGCTTTTACAGACTTCCAGAGCACTAGGGCAGTTTGCTGTGTGTTCTGTCTTCTAGACTTGGCCCCTTTACAAAATGATGCCTTATTATAAGTTTCCTAGGGCAGTTTCTTCTGAAGTGTGATCATTTTGCATAATAGCGATAATTATGAAATTTATTACGTTACTAATGTTCTGTGTATGTAACAGGTATTAAAATATTTTTCTGTAGTTTTTGTGAATAACACCTAATAGCTATTTAGTTGTGTTACCTAAGAAGCATCTGAATAAGAACTTCAGAATTTTACTTTTCTTTGTCTGTATAGATTGTTTTCTAGACCAGCTGAGGCAAACTGCTCCAGTTGTACTGATACTGAACTACCTCCACTTACTCTGTTTTTAATGAAGAAAGACAGATTACTGAGGCATTGTGATGAGACGTGCTGTGCAACAGATACTGCTTACTTCCGGGGCCTTTGTCTAGCACTTTTATCTTCATCCCCAATCCCAAAGACTCATCTCTGGTATGCAGATTTTCACCCCTATAACTGAACTGTAGGCTTTCATCCAAACATTTCAGTGAGGAGTCAAGAACAGGTGCAATTAAATAAAATGTGTTAAATTAAAAAGAACATTTCTGAAACTGTACAGCACCGATTTTTGTAAGTGTACATACTAAGCTGTGGATTGTCTAGAAAAGAAAAAAAAACACCACCACCACAAACAACCCAACCATTATATAATATCTTTGTGTCTGCACTGTGCAGATAATTTTTGCTTTTAAATGTGTACATTTGGTTTATCAAATGTAAGAAAGCATATCTTCCTCAAGACAAATGAGCCAGTATTTGATTTTGAAAAATAACTCCTTAATGGCAATAACGGGCACAGAGACTGTTTTTCCAGCACACACACAAAAATTCTTGTTACATAACTTTCAAAAATCAAGCAAGCTCACTGGCTCTATACTGGAATTTCAAATTTTCTGTCTCTGACAGCTTCACATAATCTTGTAACTGTTGATAACTGTTGATCTGTCGGGAACAGATGCCATTCAGAGGGACCTTGACAGGCTGGAAAGCTGGGCTCGGGTGAAC
>JAPSGF010000033.1:2291305-2519474 GCA_035772895.1 Perdix hodgsoniae
TCTTTCTTTCTTTCTTTCTTTCTTTCTTTCTTTCTTTCTTTCTTTCTGTTGTTGGTTTGGTTTGGTTTGGTTTGGTTTGGTTTGGTTTGGTTTCCTCCAAATTTTGGAAAAAAAAAAATTAGTAGGCATTAATTCTGTGTTAGCTCAAATGCTATTTGATTTTGTTTGTAACTCCAAAAGACATTTATGAACACTTTTTTTTTTTTTTTTTCATTTGTTTTACCAGTTGAATAGTTTCTTCCTGTTTCACACACTATGTTGAATAAATATTGGTGACAATGGATGTTCCAATCATAAATCGAGATAATGACAGATTCTAGTCTTAAGGAGTTGCATAGCTGTTAGAAGACTGGAATAATAGAGTTGTCTTCACTAGATATGTGTTTGGTACTGCTAACAAATGTCATCTGGACAGTCAAGGGTAAAATCCCCCTAAAGCTGGCTTCTCTATTTTTGCATATTTTACTGCAATAGGGTACTGACCAATGCTATTAATGCACTGAGCAATCAACACATATTGGGCATGATCTGTATATCAGACTACTGTAAAACTGTCTAAAATTGGGTTTTATAATACTTGGACATCCTGGAATACAAAGGCAGATCCCGACTGCTTTTTCACTTACAGCACAATAAACTAGTCCTTTCAGCTGAAACAGATTGGGTTCTTCCACATTGAAGTACGAACAGATGAGTAAGGCAGGACAGGAACAGAAGGGCAGCTTTTTAACTAGACTAGAACCCTTTCATGAGCTGCTTTACCTCTTAAATTTGTTTGGCTGTGTTTTATGATCAAGAAATGTGAATCATCCCACTGGCCGGAAGTATAAACGGCTCTCTTATTTCTGCACTGCAAAAACGCTAGTGTGATGGTAACGCTATTGTCATGTATTTTAGTAAATTAGTGCCCATGAATTCTTACTCCTTATGTTTCTTTGTTTATTTATTTGTTTGTTTTTCCCCAGATAAATTAGCCAGGAGTTATTATTGCAGTATCATGTGCTGGAACACATACTACATTTATAATAGATAGTAAAAATGTTTCATATATTGATTTTGAAGGGATAACCTTTATGGTAACATTTCTGAAGTTTAAAATTCATGATTTTTATGGGTTTACTTATTGATTTAAGTTGCTGACCTTCAAAATATCATTAAAAAGACTTCTATTAGGAGAATAATATTCTGAAGTAATCAAAGTGTCATTTAGGTTGGCTTTTTCCTGTCATTGGAGGCTTTTTTAAATTTTAACTTCACAGTCTCATCTTTTTACACATGACGCTGCCATCAAGTGGCTATTGAGTAAAGCCTCTGTGCTATCACTCTTTAATTTACCTGATCCTTTTGTTTTTAATTAAGTTTGATGTGGAAATATCCTGTACCTGTTAACTGACAAATAAATTCGATTTATCACTTTCTGGACAAAAATTGTAGAGGTAGCTGCTCAAAACTACTTTGAAAAGTGCTTTAAATGAATGGTATTTCAGTTACATCAAATTCTGTTGGCATTGATTTTCGCATCAGTTGCAATAGGAGTTAGGAATCTGTTTTCCTCTGGCCTCATTGTGAACTATTTTATATCCAATTGTGCTGTCATGAACGTACGTATATATGGAAACCTTCTCTTTTAATGTCTCAATTTATACCCATTCTACTATATCCATCTATATCCATTCTATTCCAAAATATATCTATATCCATTCTACTCCAAAATACAGATACAAGCTACCGACTTGGGCAAAGAATTTCAGATGCCATGTTTTAAGGGCCAAAATTATAATGGGCAACACATTTCAACAAATTTTCAGTTAAATAAAGAAGCTGATGAATAAACAAAATTATGTTTGTGATAGACCCACGATTTTCTATCTTAAGGTGAAATGTATGACTTTCAGTTTTCAAGAAGATTAAGGCAAGACGCCAGCATCAAATGACCATTTGCAGTTCCTCACAATCCCTACATTGACAATAATCAACAACTCTCGGTTCACTTCCATCAGTATGGGGCTGTTAACTAATTTTAGGCAAATAATGATGAACATCCCCATCCTCCTGAAGATCATTTGCCTTTTTTCACCCTCTGGAAATGATAATAGAAAATCATGTGCGCATTTGCATTTGTATTTACTGTGTTTGAATTAAAGCTGCAAACAGCTCTGATTCACTAATAACTGTTGAAAATGTCTCATTATTGAGCTACAAAACCTTCAACAAATTAATGAAAATTGCAAATCACCTTGAAAATTGCAGGCTCTATAGGCCTACATTGGGTGCTGAGACAACTGCATAAATAGCCCTGTTGCTTAACTCTTTGTTGTGAAAAAATAGCTTTCTTATTACATCGGTTAAAAAAGCATGACTTACTAATTAAGGCATGCCTAAGCAAAATCTTTGTTTTTTTGTTATGTCTTGTCTTCTGCACTTGAATATCAAACTATGTTACATTTTTACATCTCTCTCTTTTATATAATAATCATAATCACAGACTTCTCAGATACTAAGCAAATATTTTGGGTACCTTTCTTTCAAATCCCAAACTACATTATGTGATTTACCTTGTACTGATTTTTTTCACTAGTAAGAAAATTAATTCTTGAATATCTTGCCATGATGTATCCCTCCAGAATTAAAGCTTAATTAGAAGAAAATGATTCTTAAACAAACCAACAACAACAAAAAACCAACACAGACAGCTAATCTATTTGTTTGTTCACTGTTTGATTTTTACAGTTCCTGCAAAATTCTAAATATAAAGCTAGTACATTTCACTTGTCATGAAGAAATATATATGGAATCTCATCTCCAGATGGTATAAAATTTTGTAGCTACATTGTCATGGAAATTTTCTCTAGCTGACTATCAAATTCATTTATCTAACAGGTAGAGGGATTTCTAGAAAATGCTAGATTTTCTTATATCCAACAATTCCACAATTATAGTTCCATTTAGTATCTCTGAGGCAAACCTCATTACTGTAAAGTACCATATTTCAGCTTGACTTAGATTCAAAATAAAAATCAATAGTTTGTAATTTTGTCCCCTTTTGCTAATATTCAAGTCATCATTAAGTATGTGATGAGTAATTTTTGATAGTTTTCTGCTTTTTTTTGTTTTGTTTTGTTATTAGCTTTTTTGTTGTTATTTTTGTAAGGCATAGCAGATGATCTTTTTACATGTTACACAGAAAACAGGATTTGTGCTAGTTCAGTACAACTTCAGGGGAATAGATTTTGCACTGAAATATATATTTCTATTATGTTTATAATTAGAAACACATACCAACAAGCCCTCTAGGTACTACTACAAAGAGCAATTCAAAAATTGAGCAAAATCTGTGAATCTTCAGTAACACAGCTAGTGTTGGTAATTGATAGATGCTTCTACTATAAAAGCTTTTATTTTATTTTCTAGATTGATTGCTTTCTAAAGTTAAGTAACCTGTAGGACATACATCATTACTTCTTTTATATATATATATATATAATATCCCAAGTTAGAAGGGACCTACAGGAAAGAACTACATTGCTGTTTGTCCATCCACATGGTTACAGATTGACGAGTGATAAAAGTTCGTCCCTTTCATTTTTCCCTCCTGACTTTATTCGTTCTACTCCATCACCTTTAGTTTTTCTTCTTGTGCTTTCTTGGTATTATTATTAATATTATATCCACAATTTTATTTGTCTGTGTTCTGTCATTCTTGTTCCACTCCACCATCCTGATTTATATCCTTCTATCATAAGTAATATGCTGATGTTTGATAGCAATCTTTGACATCAAATGATGAAAGTATTACTCCTCTTGATTTCAGCTTTTTTATATCCAAACAATGAAGACTCAAATATTCCATTCTAGAAAATATGAATATTCTTCAAAGGATGAATATTCTTCTGCATAAAGAGAACAGCCAAACAGTTTTGTTTCTTTGTTGTTTTTTTTTCTTTTGTGTGTGTGTGTTTTGTTTGTTTGTTTGTTTGTTTTTGTTTGTTTATTTTATTGTTTTGTTTGTGGATTTCTTTTTGTCATCTCCCCTGGCTGTGTCCTGCGTGCTGCTCAGTAAGCGGTGACTGCATAACGCTTATAAGACAAGATTTAATTGATGAAAACGAGTCAGCTTTCTGTCCAAAACTCTTTGCTATGGCTTTGTCACATTTTTGAGGCAATGTTTGTTAGATACCATAGAATCATAGAATTATTTGTGTTGGAAGGGTCCAAAGATCATCTAGTCCAACTCCCCTGCAGGAAGGACACCATAGCTAGATCAGGTTGCTCAGAGCCTGGTCTAGCATGACCTTGGATGTCTCAAGGGACAGGACATCCACTGCATCTCTGGGCAACTTATGCCAGCGCCTATCAGTCTTATTGTAAAAATCTTCCTTAGTTCAAAACTAAATCTCTCTTGTTTCAGTTTGAAATCATTTCTGCTTGTCCTGTCACAGTAGACCCTGCTAAAAAGTCTATCTCATTTGCTCTTATGACCTGCCTTTATATAGTGAAATACCACTATCTTGTCCCCTTTGAGCCTTCTACTCTCGAGAACAGCCCTAGCTCTCTCAGCCTGTCCTCGTAAGAGAGGTGTTTCATTCCTTGCAACACTTCTGTGGTTCTCCTCTGGATGCACTCCAGCAGGTCTGTGTCTGTCCTGTACTGAGAACTCCACATCTTCACACAGTACTCCAGATGAGGTCTTATCAGAGCAGGCAGGATCACCTCTGTCAACCTGCTAGCCATGCTTCTTTGGTTGCAGCCCAGGATACAGTTGGCTTTCTGGGCTGTGAAAGCACATTGCTGGCTCATGTCCAGCTTCAAATCCTTCAAGTCCACATGTCCAGCAAGGTCCTTTTCAGCAAATATCATAATATATATGTAATATTTATATATATACACCCACATAAATATAAAATAAATATGCTAAGCATATTTAGAATTTACACTCAACCATTGTTGCCATCAGTTTTTCATCCAGTAGAGTGATGGGATTCAAACTGATCACATCTGCTGTCTCTCTCTCTTAATCTTTTTTTGTGTGTACAATGCTGGAGAAAGTTTTGGCCTGTACTGATGTTTGATGAACCCATTCCTCAGTTATTTGCTCTTTAAATATTGTGATGTTGGAGGAATGATTACATACCAAGATTCTACATTAAAAATGTACACAAAGTAATAAAAACTCTGTTTGATCATTCATGATATTTGGTTACTCGTGAGACTAAGCTAATAAGCATGTGTTCTCCATCAGTACTTGCATACAGCTCTCAAATATGAATGGAAAATATATGTATTAAACAGATGTGACACACCATACTCATAATTTGAAAAAGATTTCTGCTTTGCAAGGACTTCTCCATAAGCGAATTTCATTTTCCTGGGTTTCATGTTGGAGTGGTAATTTAACTTCATATTATGTAAATGTAAACCAACTTGTGATGAGGTAACTAACTGAAAATTACTTCTAATAATACTGCTTTTTCAGCTGGGATGCAGAAGTTGCCCTTAGATTAAACCTGAAACTTCTCCAGTGACAGTAAAGTGCTGTCTAAAATAGCTACTAAAATGCAACTGGGACTGGATTAAAAGCTGCTTTAGACACATAAGGAAGCATTGTATCAAAAAGGCATCAAGTATACTCTATGTAGACTGGGAGATTAACATTTATATGAATAACTAATAAGTACTGAATAGGATTTACCTAATTTAATATAGGAAACTTTATTTAAGAGGACTTTCACTTGGCAGTGGCAGTCCTGAAAATCTGGATCATCAGAATACCAAGAGAAATATGATAAAGCTTATTTTCTAACATGATTTTGTTTGCTTGTTTGTTTTGATGAAAAAAAAAAATGCTGCTCTCCTCTGATGTGTGTTCTTGTTATATTTATTCTGGTGTGTTACAGGCCCCTAACCAAAACTATGTAATATTATGATTTTTAACATAAAGTAGACAATAGGTTGTTGCTTATAGTCCTTTATCTTGGGACCTCATCTATTTGTAATAATAGTAGATAGTAGGTAAACTTCATCATGTACTGCTTCTTTGTTCAGTTAAGTGTTTGACTGACAAGTAATAAAGAAACCTAAATATGATCCTTTTGTGTCTTGTATTGGGTTTGAAAGGACAAAACTTTAGACAAACAGATTTGCAAGGAAAATTCAATAATAGTGTTGTATATATTGCTTCAGTTGTATGTTATGTTTTGTCTTCAGGCAGTAGATGAAGTTATCACATACAGATAAAGGATTTAATATCCAAACCTTTTGGTGTTATAATTTTGAAACTTGGGTAGTTTCAGTTTCTCTCATATGACTGGGTTTGCTTTTGTTTCACTTAACGATGGAAATGGCCACGGGGTAGGATCTTGCAGTCAGTGATGTACACAAATCCCACCTGCCTCCTTTTTCTCCTCTAGAACTTTGAATAGAGCTGACATATAGATTTTTAGCCTCCTGGTGTAAATGGTAGGCTCTGCTGCTTGACATTAATAGTAAATACCATCACAATTTGTATGCAAATTCATTTCTACTGCAAGTTCTCAGAAGGTTGGTAAACAGGCTATTCCACAGACAAGAATAATACATGCATCTGTGCTGTGCCAGCTGTACTTAAACAGGTGAGACTGAAAAAGCAGAAAGTGGTAACTTCTCCCCATTTTAGTTGTATAGGGTCCTTGTTCTCTAAGAGAGATTTTTGTCTGAAAAGTTTATATTAAAAAGTGAAACTATTTTAAGAGTCAACATAGCACTGAGTTAAAGGCATATACATTGCAGAGTGATTGGTTATTTAAACTTTGCAGTGAAGCAAGCAGTTTAAAACTAAGCATTAGTGCTTAGGACAATCTATGTGAAGCATGCATTAGAAAACTAAATTTGATGCCCTGTCTCTCCAACTTACATAAAAACAACACTTCAATTAACCTAAAATTTATTCTGGATATTCAGTAGAGACTGTTTTAATATTGATTGCTACCTCAGATGAACACTACAAGCAATAAGAAATTATTGTTCGAGAGGGGTGATCCCACTCCTCTACTCTGTGCTGATGAGGCCTCACCTGGACTACTGCATCCGGATGTGGAGTCCTCGGTACAGGAGAGACATAGACCTTTTGAAGCACTTCCAGAGGAGGGCTGCAAAGATGGTCCAAGGGATGGAATACCTCCTCTAAGTCGGCAGTCTGAGAGAACTGGGGCTGTTCAGCCTGGAGAAAAGAAGGCTCTGAGGTAATCTGATAGCGACATTTCAGCATCTAAAGGGAAGCTCCAGAAAAAAGGGAACAGACTCTTTAGCAGGGCATGTTGTGATAGAACAAGGGCTTCAAGCTTAAGAGGGCAGATTTAGGTTGGATATAAAGAAAAAGTCTTTTACAGTGAGGGTGGTGAGGCACTGGAACATGTTGCCCAGAGATGCGGTTGGCGCCCCATCTCTGGCATTCAAGGTGAAGCTGGATCAAGCTATAAACAACCTGATCTAGCTGTGGAGATCCCTGTTCAATACAAGGAGGTTGGACTAGATGACCTTTAGAGTTTCCTTCCAACTCTAAGGATTCTAGGATTCCATGATTCCATATTAATTTATGATTATGCGTTTTTTGAAATTCTTCTGTCATTGCTACAGTGATGGATCTAAAATCATGTAACGAGAACTAATAGTGTTATTACTAATATTATGTTAGTTGCTTAGCAACTAATAAAAATATTATCTACCCCACTTTTAAAAAACTAAGATGTAGAAGACAGTAGGTTTAACTAAGTATGTTCTTTCAGATGCCTTTTGAGCACTGTGAATTTACTTCAGCTGAGATCTGGGACTGATTGAGAGGTTAATATCCAAAGATTACCCATTGAACTGGAAGCAGGATCAGAAATAAGTAGCAAGAATCCTATTTTCTAGCCCCTTTGAACCTCTAGATCATATTTTTTTCTCAGACATGCTTGCATTTAAGTAGTATTCAGTACTATAAATCATACAAAAGTTAATCCAAAAGTTATGCCTCCTATTTTATTATTTTGGTGCATGATGTCAGAGGCAGATGTTGGTGGTATAACAGTAGAGGTTGAACCTTCCTGCCAATATTCCATTACATTTTGTTGCCATGTGGCAGATGGCAGCAGAGTGGCAGAATGATGTCTGACGTGGAAGTTCAGATGTGTCATTGAATTCCTCCATGTGGATAAAATGGCACTTACTGATATTCATTGATGCTTGCTGAACATTTATGGAAGCCAAACCAAGGATGTAAGCACAGTGAGGCAGTGGATGATGAGTTTTGATAGTGGCAACAGTGACAGTGGGTCACCTCCACTGGTGCAGATTATTACAGGTGCGGTATGCAGACTCTTCTCTTGGACATCACTGGTGAAAACACATGGCTAATGCTGATGACTGTGTTGAAAAAGTGCTTGTAGCTGTGTTACTATGCTTTCTGTATCCTTTGTAGTTTCCATGGAAATCAATAGGAAGCATTACTTTCAGAGCAACCTGAGTATTTGTTTGATGTCCATCTCATTTTTATAGTTAGTGGTAACTATGAAATGGGTGTTCGTGCTTGCTTAATATTTGGAAAGGTATTTTGCAAATAATTATTATTCTTTCCTTTTTCTCATTTTCCTTATCTTGCCACTTGCTAGGGAAAAAAAAAAAAAAAAAAAAAAAAAAATTGGAGGTATTTACCCACTGAGAAAAGCTGGAACGTCTCCCTTTCTTCAGTAGTCAGAACTACAAGAGAGAGATTATGGTGATGTGGTGATAGGAGAAGAGGAGAGCTAACTTTGTGTATGAGCTCAAGAAAGGAAACTTATATACCAGAGCTGCATTTGATTGACAAAATAGTAGGATGATGTTTGAGGCAAGAACTGCCTTTTTGTTTGGCAACACAATAGGGTTCTTTTAAGGATTCTCAGCACTCCTCAGTATAATTATATGATAATTGGTCCCAAAGATGGAATGAGTGAGATTGGATGGTGGTCTAGGGGGCCCATTTGTATTATATCTAATCTAATTATGTTTGATACTGACTTTTAATACATATGGTAGCTATTTCCTTGGTATACAAGTAAGGAGTGTATGCAAGCTTGATGTTTGCTTGGTCTCTGTTCTAAACACACACAAATTTATTCTTAGGAGAAACACCAGCTATATCTGCCTCATGTCATGCTGTATTCTAATTCAAAACTAAAACTGATTTGTTCCAGAAGATGTCTTGAAACACAAATATGTTGTGGTTTGTGGAAATGTGGGAGGTGTGATGGAAAGAGCAAATGTCTATAGATTGTACTTCAAAAAACACTGCAACTTCCTACAGAAAAGACATAGTAAGTTATTGCTGCCTTGGAGCAACAATCCACAGCAGGCATTCACCCCTTTGCATGGGACAATATAAACATTTTAGTGGATTTATGAGCATAAAGGAGCATCTGGAGATGATGAGATTGTGTAAGACTAATTTTAGAGTCTGAATTAAACTAATTCCATAGCTGCAAAAGTCGCCACTCTTTTCTCTCCTCTTCTATAATGAATGTCTGTGGACTATGGTAATATCAGTTTTTCCCAACCAAAGGCAATGGAAAAGACTTAATGTACTACTGTTGGTAGTGGTGTGGTGCACACTGGTTAATTCAGAGGAGGATGTAAGTCCTTTATGAAAGATATTTATGCAATCAAGTTTCTAAGGCAAGTTTCTTTTCAGCATTTAGCATCTGGGTTCCATTTTAACATGAATAGATGACTGTCTCTAATTTATTTCTATTTCTCACTTTTTACATAGAGTGTATAACATGCCTTCCTTTATTTTCTTTTGTGTGTGTGTGTGTGAAATTTCACCATTGTCTCCCATCTTAAAATATGCACATTGAAAATAAATATATTAATAAAGAAATGGTGCTCAATAAAGTAAAGTTTGAGGTCAGTTTTGGTAATTGATTTTCTCATCTGATATATGTGAAATACTGAAAAAAAGTTTCATTAATCTTTAATTTCTTTTCTTCTGCTGTCCTCCCCCTCCCCTGTGATTCTCATTGGTGAAATTATTATTTATTATTGGAGCCCAGAAGTGATACTTGTCGAAGGTTCAAATAGTACAGAGCTCAGTAGGTGAACAAACACAGAACATTGTAAGAGCTCAGTTTCAAATGCCAGAATGGCATATATGACTTGTAATGTTACATCACAGTTTTGGCCCGTCATTTCTTCCCAAAGTGGCTGATGCACAAGAGGAAGCTGGAAGCAATAAATCACTTTGCAGTGCTCTACATGCATCCTGCTCTGGGCCCCTCTGGCAATAATATGACTTGAGGCTGACAAGGATAAAATCCTGATTCATTTGAAATCAGTTGGAGTTTTCCAATTGATTTGAAGTGAAAAATCATTTTGTTGTGATGTAGTGGGCCAAAAATTATAGTACCAAAGGTTGAAGAAATGATGGCAGAAAGAAGTCATTCTACTTGAATAATTGAAACAAAAAGACAAAACAAAGCAAAACAAAAAAGCTTGTCGAAGGTATTTCTGATGTGCTTTCTATCAACTCACCAGCAAAATAAAATTAAAAAATATATAAAGGAATTCATAACCACGAAAGCCTACTTTCTTATGCATTCACTTATTCAAATTAATTGAGCTGTATATGATAGAAGTTTTTGGTGTAAAATACTGAAGCATTTAGATCTTCCAAAGATTTTCTGTACTTGCTTTAGGGATGCTGATATAATTTCTCATTTGTTCATTAGACTGCTACTTGATACAGGATGGAGATCTCAAAGTTACTGTGTTTCTCAAAAATACACCTGAAAGTTCTGATATTAAATCTACCCAATATTGGCTAATGATTTGAGCAGTTTTTAGATGTAATCACACACAGCTTCCTAGCTTCAAATGCAAGTTAGAATGGATGAATATGGTATTTCTGAAAGAAAACCCTTTTAGGAGTAACCAGAAATTTTCTACAACAGGAACTTCAAATGAGCTTAGCTGTACTAATGCTTCATTTATAAGACAATAAGAATTTTAAATTGTTTTGTAGAAGGAGAGGGATTTGTATTTGTCAGCAAAGCTCCAGTAGTTACCAATTCCATGCTTCCCTATGTTTCTTCATGCATTGCCCAAGGCTGACAGAAGTTTGATTAAAAGGGGAAGAAATGCCAGATACCACCTCCTTCTCCCGCAACCACCCTGGAGCAATTATGACAATATTTAACTTACAAATCAAAATGACACTGTGAGGACCCACCCTTGTAAACAGAAACAGGAATACAATTTTTATTAGCTTTCCAAGAAAAATGAGAAAGTTGCATGAGCTTTCTGCTCATTATACTGTATTTGAATGAAAAGCGTTTTGTATTCCACCTTTAAATACATAGTCTTGCCTTTTTTTTCTGTCAGTCTTCTAAGTGTGTATCTACCTTGGTTTATCCACATCCTGACTTTGTCAAGTCTTGGATAAATTCTTGCTAGTTTCACCAAGAGCAACATTATTCCTTTCCTATCATTCAACAGCTTAGTTGCTGAATTCTTTATCTGTTGATCTGGCCATATTACCTTCTTTTCTGCCTCAAGGAGCTGGTGAAGTTTCACTCCACCCTATATATTTTTTTCTTATCTTGTGCTTTTGTTCTTCTCCAGCTATGCTAAGTTTGATTTTTTTTGTTTCCTAGAGCTATTGCTTCAGTATTACCTTTTTTGTCTTGCAATTCAAGATGTGAATTCCTGGCAAAATGCACTCATTTTGCTGAGGACTCATCATTTTTTTTAGAAGGCATGTAAATTCATCTCAAATAAATGATCACAGTGCTTCTAGGTGAGAGCGGAGGACTATAGACACAATTGGCTTTGTCTTACCTGTCTTCCATTTTAAGATTTCAAACTTCTCAGGTACTGGTAACTGACTTTTTATATGTTCCACTATAACATAAATGTAATTGTAGACTCTGTTTTCATATTTTAGACATGCTGCAGGTCTCATTTCCCATTTCAATTTGGATGTTAGAAGTATTAGAAATATTGGACATTTGTTTTGATAGGCATTACTCATTCAATTTGTAGTTCTTATTTATTGTATGGTGTATTATTTAAGATGTTTAAGATTTGATTTTTTTAAAATTTTTTTTCCTAAGCTAAGACATTCAGGTGTCTTTAAATCACCTTCTCCTCTCCTATACTCCATATCAAGATAAGTCACACGATTTTGCAATAGAAAAGATTGGGTTCTCTCTCTGTGCCTCATGGTTTTAGGTGGGGATGTTCTTTTGATTTTCTACTGAACAAGGAAATTACCATGACATTTAGTTTTGGGAAACAGCCAGCAACTTTCCATGGCAGGGTGAGAGGAAACAAAGTTTGGCTTAAGTAATGAGGCTGAGTTTAGGTGTAAAAGCTGCAAAACTCTAGGTGCTATGTTGGACTATGCTATATGTCTAGTACTTTAGAAGCATCAATGAGTTCTTAATGTATTTCCTTTCCACAGCTGCAAATCTTCTCTGACTTTTTACTGAGTTAGAAAAGATATGCTAACCTCCATGCCATATGCCTATTGCTAATATCTACTTATGTATTTTTTTCAGTCTCACAGTTTGATATGTAAATTGGCTGTCGAATTCCACCCTCAGTTTAATCTGCAGTAACTTTGTTGCTTACAGTGCAATTTGCGCTGCTGTAATTTAGATCGGAATCTGGATGTGTATGTAAATGTGCACATGTATATACACATGCAGTGCCTGCTTTCTTAGGTCTATCTGCAGACCTTCATTTTACAATTAAGAATGAATGATCTGTGTGTTGATTATTTTTATGCTGAACGATTTTAGTGCCACTAACGAGGAAGTTTCTCACCCAAAGGATGGTGATGCACTGGAACAGGTTGCCTAAGGAGATTGTGGATGCCCCATCCCTGGAGGCATTCAAGGCCAGGTTGTATGTGGCTCTGGGCAGCCTGGTCTAGTGGTTGGTGAGCCTGTATATAGCAGGGGAGTTGAAACTTGATGATCATTATGGTCCTTTTCAATCCAGTCCATTCTATGATTCTATGATTCTATGATTCTATGAAGGTAAATAATTTCAGGCTGCAGATGGATTTTGGAGGCACACCTTTACAATATCTTATGGCTGTTATTGGTCTTGGGCAGTAACTTCTGTCTTTCCACCTGACGTGCAGCACTGAATTTTCTTTAAGCCTCAAACCTCATTTTCATTTCACTTTGGGGGAAATGGAGGTAGGGGTGTTTAAGCAAGCAAGCAAGCGGTGAGGAAGAAAGCAAGCCATCCCGGCAGCCTTCCCACCCCCCACATCTCCATCACTAGCCCAAAGCCGGAACGCATTTGAGCCGAACTGCCCCAGCTCCATCATCTGCGCCGTGCAGAGTCATCATGGCCATGGTGCATAGCTGAGAGCCGGAAAGCAAACAGCTGCTGTAGCCTGATTTGAGTTAAAATAGTGTCAGTGTTTAGTCTGGCGCACTGCTTCAGGAGAGATTGGCAGCTGGGTCAAACAAAGTCATTCCATTGGCTCCCTTCCCAGCCAGCTTCTGCTAGTATTTAGGTACTAGTGCAGCCTAGGCCCCTTTTCTCAGGGATAGCCTAAGATCTGACCGCACCCTCCTTGCTTTTTAAAAAATGCCTTTTCACTCTTTAAGATAAATCCACTATTAGACACTGTGCCACTAATTGTGTATTAAGGCTGTTTTTCCCCTGAAAGCTGACGCATCCTGCTCTCGCCGCGGTGCAGAAAGCAGGCTGTTACAGTGCTGGATTCATAAAAGGGGCCTTTATAGCCGGTGAAAGAATATCTGTGTGCTTAGGCAGGAAACTTTTTGATCCACAGAAAAGCCAGACGACATCTAGGTAAGGCCGTGTATCGAATCTGCTTTTATGGGACAGCGGTGCAGTGATCTCTGTTAATTGCGATCGCTTAATGTTTGCATGATCTTTTTGATAATTTTTTTATAAAGTTTAGGAAATAGCCGCTCCCAGGTCTCCAGCTCTTTCTCTCCTCCCCCCTCCTCACTCCTCCTATGGCTTTCATGCTCGCAAAAGCTCCTAATGCTCGGCTCCCTTTTAGCTGCAATGTGCAGGGGCGCGTCGCTTCTCGTGCAGAAGGGATCGCTTGTGGCGGTGCGCAGCAAAAAGTTCTGCCATCCAAGGGAACCGCGTGTAACAGGGCAGCGGTTGGGAGAGTTTGCAGGGAAAGCTTTCAACTTTTACAGACTGCCTGTGCAATCGTTTAAAAGTAGTTGCAAACCGCTTTGAACTAACAAGGGTTTAATTACGGAAAAGTTTAATGTGGCGATGGAAGGAATATTAAGTAAGTTGTCTTTGTCTTGTACTTTTTAATTTTAGTTGTTGCTTTAGCCTGTTGGGTCACATTTTTTGTCAGCACTGAAGGCTGCCATGAATTGGTAATGAGGGCCCCTTTTGCACATGATTTTGGCACTTGGCCAAAATCAACTTCCCGACGGCAAGCTTTCTCTAAAAGAACCTGAAGCATTTTTTTGTGATTAGGAATCATGTCTGAAAGCTGCCACAACCAGTTGTGTAGGCATGTCAAAATGACTTTATACAGTATATCTGCAGCATTCGGGGAGGGGAGCAAAGGGGGGAGGGCGGGGGTCTGTTTTTTCCTAATGTACCAAATTGTTGCTATTAGCAGCCTGAATTTCTGCAGCTCATGCACCTCCAAAAACCAGGCTGCAGGGAGCGAAGGCATAATGGGAATCATTGGCACCTTTATGTTTCTCACCACGCCAAAGCAGCCCAAACTGTCACGTTTAAGCAGGATACAGTGTTAGGGATTGCTTAAAACACTTGTGGACGTAAAGCAGATGAATCCTTAAACTTTTAATCTCAGTAAATTATGCTCAGTACACAGTAAGTAATGATGTTTTCTAGAAGTTTCTTTGTTTGAATTGCATAAATGAAGCTTTTTTCTGTAACTGTTGAAACATACGTGCCTAGATCCATTGATGGGGGGTATGCAAGGGAAACGGCTGTGCCTCTGGATTTATTCTAATTCCTTTAAGTCTGGGTCTGGGTCTGAGCTGCAAGACAGGGAGCAGGAGTTGGGCTGTCCTTTGTTGTTGAAGAGGGGGAAAGCCAGTTAGTCTAAACATGAGGAAGGAGCTGGGAAAGTTCACGTTTCAAGGGTGCTCCAAGTTCCGAAACTTGTGGAGCTCATCAGCATAGTAAATGGGTGATTATTCCTCGCTGATATTACATAAACAAATCTGACACCGTAAGGGAATGCATTATTATTGTACACTCTAAGGTTTTGAGAATTTAATCTCTGTTTACCAAGCAGCCCAGCAACTGGAAGTTAAGGACCTCCTCTGACATGCAGTGTGTACTCTATCCTGCTGTCTTTTCCATGTGTGTGCGATGTAAGACAAAGTGTGCCAGGCAGGCTTTTTGTTAGGTGTTTTTATTTTACATGGCAACTCTTGTGGCTGCAGCCTCGGAATTGCCTGTTTCTGCTTTGGTGTGTTGTTTGCTCGTGAGCAGTGCTCTACGTGTTCACAGCGTCGGTGCAGAGCAGCCGTTCTGCACCTTCCTGCGCCCTGCCCCCTGTTTGGTCCCCTGTGCAGTAGTTCCTGCAGTTAAAATGGGCTTTACAGGTATTGTCTTTCTGCTGTTCAAGTGTGCGTTTTCTGTAAGGTGTCTGTGTCTGTGTGGGTGTCTGTGTTTGCTTTATTACATAACACAAGGCATAACTGGACTGGGAAAAACCTTGTGCTCCGGAGACAGTCCAGTGCCTCGACTTGCCTGGGAGGGTTTGCTCGTTGTTACCTTGCAGGAGACTGAATCTCTATGAAGTCTCCTCTGTGTTTAATTGTAGCACATATCATTTGCAGTGAAAGAAAGTAGACAAGATTAAAATGTTGGAAAAAAAAAATAGATGTAGAAAATGAGCAAAGTAAAGTATAGTGAATAAGAGTTGCTTCATTTTTTTCTGGGACATTTTAAAAGTTTTACGACAGGGAGAAATGCATCACAGGTGAATCATATTTTCATGTAGAGTGCTGTGAAAAATGATCAGGTTGAAGGCTAAAGTAAATGTGACAGTAAAATTTGGCAAATCATTAAGAAATTTATTTACCAATGTGTGGAAGTAATTTCTCATGAATTATTAAATTAGGTGCACTTAATTTCAAATATGCATATGCTCATCTAATTACTGCAAAACTATAACTGTAAGATGTTTTCTTGTGGTATTCCTACTTTTACCTAGAAGGTTTTACTGTGAAATAACTAATGCTTGCTAGTGCACTAGTTCCAGAGGTTTGGGGTTCCGTTTTGGTTGTTGAAGAGCTCTGTTATAAATCAAAGCAAGTTATGCTCCAAAAACTTTTTGAAGGGTTTCTAAGTCGAGTTTTGTCTGATAGCATGCCTGAAATGTAAAATTTAATATATGAAGTAACAGAGAGTTTTACATAAATCTTACCACATTATAAATTTGGATTTTGATTGCGTGTACTAAATTAGAGATTTTCTACATCAGGAAATATATTTTCTGTACGAATATATGCACAAGTTGCATTTCTATCACATAAATAAGCAGCCTGCATTCATAAATTTTGAAGTATAAAGCTCAAAATATATAGATACTATATTCTGTTCTTCAATACTAAACCAGTAGATTAATATTTTATTGCAGCTAGGCTGGAAAAAGACTGATTAGCTACTTCTCCTGAGACTATAAAAGGTGAAACATACTAAGTAATCTGCATTATGGCGTTTTTATTTTTAACAGCTGTCCGAAATAATGTGTCTCGAATCTTCCTGCTGGGAGGTTTAAATGTTTTCTATTTGTTTGCAAACATATCACGAAGGAGTATAATTATAAAGCTTAACTTTTCTTTAATTTTGTATATTAGATTTTACTGCACAGGACAGTTGAACTCCCAGTTACTATTCTAGTGCAGTAAACATAAAAAAAGGAATTCTACATTTAAAATATAAATTATTGCTTTGTAGCTGACATTTTTAATGACTGTTAGACATTAGTGAACTGCATGTTTTAGTAGTACAGTATAAATGTATGTGTCATTATACATTTGAATAAAAGTTACAAAGGTATTTCTAAAATACTGTAAATTGTATGAAAAGAGTTAACATTGTAGAACACTTATTACTTTATCAAGATAGCATGAGGTCTTGTAGAAATAGCTTTTTTCCTGTGTAGATTCTATTGCACGTTTTAAAACTTTAGAAATGAAACCAGGCAGGGTTTTTTTTGTTGTTGTTTTTTAAGCAAACTTTTCATTCATATAAACTAAGCACTTTGTTCTATATGTTCTAAATTCCAGCAATGAGATAAATAAATCGCTGCATTGGATGGAATATAATTATTGAATTTTGGCAGAACTTCAGTGAACTCTGCCATGAAAGATTAATGGGCACAGTGCGCTCTTAGATTCTAAAGTAACAGATGAAGATAAAGGGAGTGCATAGCAGGCTCCAACCTTTGTGGTTCGGAGAAAATAGAAATGATGGCAAATGTTAACTTTTGGCATAAACTGCTAATGATAATGTTTTGTCATCTCGGTGATAAAAACTACAGAAAGAGACAAGAAAATCCAATTTAGCAGAAATTCTCTTCATTTCTTTCTTGCTCTGCTTTCCATTTTTTTTTGTTTGTTTTGTTTTTGTTTTTGTTTTGTTTTGTTTTGTTTTGTATTTGAATTGCTCTGTATTCTTGCAAACGGGAGAATGAAACAGGCAGACTACTTGCAGGATGCAGTAAATGGTGTGCTAATGAAATCCCTCCACATCAGCACATATGTGGTTTTTCACTAGAATTATGATTTTGGTTTGTGATTATGCCCCAGTGATTTAAAAACACAGGTAGAATTGCACTGGCTGCATAGAGGCTGTGCGTGCAGTCAGTGGTTTTTGTTGTTTCATCTGTTCACTCTCTCCCAAACCTGAACAGTTTACAACACTTGTTTTGACTGACAAATTGCTGCCACAACCACAAAATAATATTCTGCTGGGCTTTTAAATTATTACTGCACAAAAATAGTGTTTTTAATCAAGAACAATGATCCACTGTTAGGCCAGCCAAGCTCCCAGGGCGGGATCAACAGAGCAGTGAGGGCTCCTCAGTGCTTCCTGCCGGCTCTCTTCCCATAAGAGAAGGGCTCTGGGTCAGCACTGCTCCAGGCGGTTCGGACCTTCCATGACTGGGGCCAGGCACAGTGCCTGCCCGGGTGAACCGTACCTCAGCCAGGTGCTTCTCCAGGCAGCGGCTGGCCTTCGGGGCAGAGCGCCCGGCTGGCAGCCAGGTGGGGCCTGTGCCAGTGCACGCAGAGTGCCCCATGCCTGGGGGGATTAGGCAGGGATGATGTATCCGTGCTGGGTTTTTCCCTTGCTCCTTACTTCCCAACGGCTAACCTGCCGCTAAGGCAGAGTGCATTCAGCTCCTATGTTGTAAAATGGCAGATATCCAGGATCCGGGATATATTTCATGACTTCAAAGACATTTCTGCTCTCCTTCCCAGTCACATCCTTAAGCTCATGATGACAGCGTTATGAGTGGGATAGTAAAGATGCATGCAGGCAAGGGCCTGATCTCAGCCCATTGAAGTCACCGGGGAAAACCCTCCCTGACTGTGTGGCTATGGGGATCCTATGCTTGGCCTGGCTGTGGCCTGCCAGGAGCTGTGCCTTGTCCCTTCTCTCCCTGCCACACCAACAGGGCTGTTACTGCCATCCTCCCTGGGCTGCTCTGCCAGTTTCGCTGGCACTCCTCAAAGAGGAAGGCTTGCTGACTAACAGGCTTGAGAACTCTTCCTGGCTTTGCAGAGGAGCAAATGCCCAAGCCCTTATTTTGCCCATACACAGTCTTTTCCATTGTCTTTCTTCCCTTCCAAAAGTTAGTCTTGCAGCTGACCTTCATTATCTCTGTTAGTACTGCGGATTCAATCAGAGTTCAGAAAGCGCAGCTACCTGCCTGCTAGTGTCTCCCTACTGAAGTGCTGCATTAGATAGGCTGTGTCCAATACAAAATGGATTTACATGCTAGATCTATCACTTTCTTAATCAGACATCTTTTTTTTTTTTTTTTTCAGTAACATTTATTTTAGGACATCTTAATGTTCAGATAGAAAAGCAGATCTATATCTTTCATAGAGTGCAGTAGAGTGCTTCATTTAACTTGTAAGCATATTGAGTTGGAAAGCCTTTAACGAGTTATATTTTCAGTGTGCTTGTATTTCCAAATAGACCACGATCCCTTTTTCTTTCAGGTTTAAGAAATTCTCAGAAATGAAAAAAATTTTTAGCAACCTAGTCTGTAGGTTGCTAACCACAGGTTATACTATAGGAGGAGGAATATTATGCCATGGACAACAAATGTATTTGCAACATGAAATCAGATTAAGATTACACTTTCACAGCAGTGGGATTATGGACTGTTAGCATATTCAATCTCTTAAAATATTATGTATATTTTTGCAGAAATTACCTATGCAACCCAGGGAACACTCCTGAACATTATCTGAGTACACAGTAGTTGGGTGAAAGTTTAAATTCCAGCTGGAGTCATATCGATGACTCTGAGATGGCCAGAAGTGGGTTCATGGCAGGGAACCTCACTGCTTCCTCTGGCCTGGAGAACCTCATGGGCAGCAGCAGTGGCTGTGAGATGGAGGCATCAGGATGTGTCTGTGCTGGCAGCACTGGAGTGGCTGAACGTGGCAGTTGGGCTGACGTGCCCAAGCAAGCCAAGGCCATCACGACTGCAGATGGGTTACTTTTCTGCACAGCTAGCATTGCCTTGCAATTCGGACATTTGTTCTGCTGTGAACCTCTCCCAAAGTGGGATGCTCTTCATGCAGCTGTAGTTCCAGAACCCTTGGCAGCAATCAGTTACATAGGCAGTGTACTGGGAAAGGGTTTTATCCTGAGGGGGATCCTCTGTGGCTTCATGTCTTACCACAAAACCTACCTCCTGAATTAAAGGCTAAAAAAACTAGCAAGAGGATGTGGCTTTTTAGATGTAAAACGTTGTGAATACATTTCTTTAAGCACAGTAACTGACAAACAGATTAAAATATTCTGAGGCAATATTTTGATTTTTTAGTTACATACACATAGTGTCAGTCAGAATAGCAAATTATGCTGAAATATAGTCTGTAAAACTGAGCACTTTACCCTTTGCAAAACTGCACATACTGGTGTCTGTTTCTGACAAGACCGTCCCAGGGTGTGCCAGGTCTCCTGGGGGTTGAGCATTACAAATTTTCAGCCTTTCTCTTCCACTGTGATATACTGAATTTTGCATGTCATCATTATACTCTTCCAAAACATGCAAGGAGTGTTATAAAGAAAAAAAAGATTTCATCTGAAACATCTTTTTTTGTTGTTGCTAGTAAATAGGAACAGTGATGAAAAAAACCTGTTACACTGCATTTGTACTGCGTGGGGGAAGTAGAGAAGGAAGATTAAGTTTAGAAAACCCAACATAATCATCAAACTCAATGTCTGCAATCAATGAAAATATTTATAGCAGAATTGAAATACTGTTAGACTCAGAGATCATGGTTGAAATAGCTTTTTGTAATCTTGGAGTATGGCTGAAGAAACAGTCTTTGACTATAATACTCATGTATTAACAGTAGGAATGCAACAAATATTGAAAAGGAGTTCCAAAAGCTTACAAGATATCTCATTTGGGGGTGTATATTAGTTCACTAAATCCCAATTCCCCGACCAGTAATCATGATTGTTACTGTATATTTTTTATGACTTTCAGAGCAAGAGAAGCAAATTTTGGGAGCATGATCGTTGTGATACCCTCAGTGGTAAGTACCCAAACTGCAATCAAGTTTATTTCATTTTAGTAGTGTAGAGGGCTTTTAGAGACCACACTTGCTGCAGCTTAGTCACACAACGGCTTCAAATGTCGTTCTGGAATAATAGGGTAGTAATATGATATACTCTATAATGAAAATCAGTGTAAAGCACAGGTGGTTGCTAGTATTTGTGTGGTCAGATATAAAAGCTTCACTATGGGCACAAGCTACTGCTTTCCCACTTGAGAAAAGTATAATTAAAGGTGGTTTCCAGATGTGCTGACCCATGTCTGCAATTCTAAAAGTGAGTTTTGCAAATGCAAACTGGTCTACGTTGCATTCATCATTATGAAGCTGTTGATGGGTTTTCAGATGATAAAAAGGTTGGGAGCATCAATACCCTTGCTTTAAAACTGAGGTGTCTTTAAACAACAGATGGTAGCATTTTATGTTCATACTGTGTTCATGGGGATTTATGTGAGTAGTTCGTAGCTGATCTGTGTCAAACATCAAAATCTATCTAGACAAAAAATAGCATTTATTTCATACAGATGAGAGGTGGTTCATTGCTGGCAAATTGATTTGCAACCAGAAAGTTACAGTAAGATGGTACTGCTGTTGTTGTTTTGTTTCTCAGTAATGCAGTGAAATAAATGGCACCCTAATGCATTACATTTTAACTCCTTTATCCTAATTTTCAAACCTGGACATGTCAAATGCATCTTCTAATTTTGACTTTGTCTGTAAGTACACAAATAGAAAAAAAGAAAAATATGCTAAATGTGATCTGTAATTCAGCTCAAAATGGAAAACAGAAGAAACTCTTAGTTATAGGCTTACATAATGCAGTGTTAGTTGAATTGTCTGGGAAAAAAAATAGAACAAAATTCAGAAAAGATGCTAGGCTTTAAAATATGGTTAAAAGGAGATTCCAGGTCTTTTAATTTGGCTAATTACAGATTTTTAGGGCAAAATGGTTGTCCTAATATTCATGTAATTTCATTAGACCTTGTATTTCCCCTGGAAATTTTGTTGTCAAAATAAACTCCCTGTTTCAAAAGAATTTTTTTTCTTCTCCAGAAGAAGCAACAGGGAAGAATGCCATGACTGCCATCATCTTAGTAGTACTTCTATTAGCACTATACCCATTACTGATTTCTGTGTCTTCTAGGGAAGTTCAAAAAGTGTAGGCTAGAACCTATTAGGCTGAGGACTATTGACCAGGATGCTAAATAATATGAAAATATTTTTTTTAGATATTGTGTTAATATTGCCTGACCTTTGCATGCATTTCGTTTTCTTATTTCTGCAGATGTGATTCACAGCATTCCTTGTCAAGTGAGAGTCTAATCCTTAACATTTGATTTTAGGGAAATACCAAGAGTGAATAAATTAAATGTTTTTCATGTGTTTCCTCTTGGACTTTTCTGCAAGGAAGCTGCTTTTCCATTTAAGTCCCTCTCCCTCTTTTTTGACTAAGCAGAATTGAAGCACTCTTTTGAAGTGTGTATTTACTAGACTACTTCAATAAAGACTGAATTAGTCAGAAAAACAAGTGCTCAGATCAAATAATTTTTAAAATAAATCATTACATTTAGACTGTGCTCAGGGTTTTTTGTTTGTTTGTTTGTTTACTTGTTGTTGTTTTGTTGTTTTTTGGAATTCATTTTGCAGTAGAAAACATTGCAAGTACTTACAAAGGCATTGACAGTGAGAGACTCAGAACATAAACTTGGTAGCAAAGATAATAAGTTCACCTGTATGTTCTTCTCTGTAATAACATGATAACACACTAAAGTCATAATGCTGGTAAATTAGAGTGTTCTGGCTTGAATATTTTTGTATCTCTGAGATAGAAATCTGAGATCTAGGGTGCTCAAGGCACACTTAAGATAGAATGGAACGTACAACCATTGAGCAGGATATCTGTAACCGCATAGTGAAAATGCTGATCTTATAAATATTGGTCGTTAGAACAGCAGATTTTTTAATGTGAACAAATGTTCAATAACACTTTTTTACATTGTAATAACTGAGTTTAGTATAAATGTTCTATTTTGATACAAAGCTACCAGTGACTGTTTTTACAAGTATGTTACTAACATACACATGTACCTTTAATCGCATTTTATCACATTTAGACCACTGTTTGCCCAGGAGGTAGAATTTTACCACACAGCTGTTATTAGTCCTTTTATTTTCTGGCAAAATGTCATTCAATATCAAGCTTAGAAATGTCCACCAAACTACAGACATTCACATATGAAAACATGCAAAATGAATGCTACCTTGCTACTTAATTCAGTCTATTGCTAGTGGTCACTGTCATGAGTTGACTGTTCACATCAGAGCCCAGCTCTGTGACCTTACTTAACATTACTTAACACTCTGTACATTAATTTTTTTGTGCAAAAAGTCTATTTTCTCAGGAACTCAGAGTAAGGCAAAATAAGTTACTAACTAAAAAATGGATTCTTTAATTACTGGGCATTTTATGTCCTTGCTACCTGTTGACTTCAGAGTACTTGTTGATTGGTAGTGTTCTTATTAATTAAAAAATGAAATACTGACCCAACTGAGGGAGATGCCAGGTTTTTTTGGGCTGTGCATCTAAGGACATGAGGAAAGTGGCATATTGGCAGGCAGAGACGCTTCCTTGACCACCAGATGTGGAAGACAACGCTCAGATCCCCCCTCAAGTGCAACAAATCTGTCCTCTGTACTGAATTTAGGCAATATCCTGCTATACAACCCTCTGCCAGGTACTGAGTACAGTTGTGTGAGCTGTTGTATATATATGATACTGTTGTTGGCTACTCACTGACAGTTTCGCAAGAACATCCTTTTCCAAGCATGTATACCATTCCTGTTTGTAGTATTCCAGGGTTCGACAAGTGCAGTGCTTTCTACTTCACCCAGAAGAAATTAGAGATGACCTGCTTTATATTTTATCTCTATTTTGAATATATATTTTTTTGCCTTGTGTTTAATACCTCTTTGTAAATCTTGCCAGCATTTATGTATTTGAAAGACATAAATTCTTTGCCATAATTGAGAGACTTTGTGGGTTCACAATTAGCTACTATAAGACAGTGGTCTGTAATCTTAGAACAGTCGAGTAAGACCTTGGTGAAGAGCAAGCCACAGAAACAGAAAAGCTGTTTAATAGTAAGACTCTTTTTAAATAGAAATATCCCTAATAATGAAAAATGTTTATAAAAACTGTATGCTTTCACAAGGTTAATGAAGTGAAATGACTTTACAGAACTTGAAGGTCAGAAATAATTTTCTTGGGTGTAGAGAATTATTGACACTTCAGAAATTTTTGGTTTCTGAAATAGTAACAAAAAGATAGAATATCGATTATTTTATAAATAAAAGGAGTAGGTGAATCAAATAAACTTTAATAATAATGATTCTAAAATATTTCATTTTGATCTTGATTTTTTTTGTACATATTTATATTAGAATTTGGAAAAAATAGCGGAACTTTAAATCTTTTTCATATTGACAATGTGTAAATATAATGTTTCAGCAATTTCTAAACTGTTTATTTTATTGTTGTTTTTTAATGGAAAATGAACTGACACATTTCCTGGCAAATTACTTTGTTTTTGGTGAACCAGCCTTTTTGGAGGGAAAATTTTCTAAAATGTTTAGTGATAACTGTATCACGTGACAAACATATTGGGTCTTTTCTGCCCTTTTAACCTTTGTGTTTCTGGCATTGTACAATGTGAAACATTAACAGATTATCAACTTCAAACATGAGTTTTCTTGTTCCTTCTTAAAATGAAGTATCTTACAAGAAATATATGCAGTCCAGCTCAAATGCTTTGGCTGTGGATAAGCCTCGTTTGCTCGTGTCAGTATGACCACTGAAGCCACTGAAAGTTGAGTGCTTACCAGTTCTCAAGGTCAGCATGTGTTATACCACTGTAAATATATCTTATATGAGACCTGCTCACAGGTCGTTGAGCTGAAAATAAGCATGAATACAGCCATACCCTCAGTTCTTAGTTCTGCCCCAAGACTTCATCTATTTCAGTTGTCCCCTCGCAACAGTGCCCAAGCCTGCAGACAAAACAGCATGCCTGCTTCAGGCTAAATAGCAGCAAGACATGGTCCTTACAAAACCAGAGGCAGTCACCACACAGATATTACCACTTTCTGTCCCACTGCATGACTGGCCTTCCCTTTCAGACCTTCATTTAACTGGGCTAAAATCCTATGGCATTTTGCTGCTTCCTAGTAACATCCTGTTGTTTAAGGAAACCTTAAAGTCACAACTCCTTGTGTGGCTGTCATTCAAACTGATTTTGCTACTACATTTGAAATTTTTTATGAGGGAATATCTTCTCAGGTGTTATAAGCATCGTGCCTTCTTCGCTCTTGTGAGAATTTGCCAACTGTAGCAATAGCACTGGAGACTGTTCCTCTGTTTTGCTAAAACCATCTCCTTATTCTTTCCTATTCAAATGCATTGGAACTGAAACTAATTCTGATCACAGCTGATTCAGCTCTACTAAAGACACTGGAGAGTCAATATATTATAATTTTTTTTTATTTATTTACAGGTTTTTTTTGTGAGAAAGCAAGGGGATTTTTTTGTTCTGAGCTTGTTCTTACTACTCTTTCTTAGAACTGGCTTCCAAGTTCAGATCATAGAATCATAGAATGGCTTAGGTTGGAAGGGACCATAATGACCCTTGAGCTCCAGTCCACTGCCATAGGTAGGGTTGACACCCACTAGGTCAGACTGCCAGGACCCTATCCAACCCAGTCCTGAACACCTCCAGGAATGGGCATCCATAGCTTCTCTGGGCCCCTTGTGCCCATACCTCACCACCCTCTTAGTAAATAATTTCCCCCTAATATCTAATTTAAATCCCCCCTCATTTATTTTAAAAACATTCCCCTTTGTCCTATAACTATTAGACCATGTAAAAAGTCAGTCTTCCTCCTGCTTATAAGCTCCCTTCAAGTACTAGAAGGCCACAATGAGATTTCCACAAAGCTATCTCTTTATCAAGCTTATAAGCCCCGCTCTCTCAGCCTATCTTCACAGGAGAGGTGCTCCTTTGACCATCTTTGTGGTTCTACTTTTTGCCCTCTCCAGCAACTTCTCCTCCCTCCTGTGCTGAGGGTCCCAGAAGATTAAAGTTATTGTACATCTCTAAGAAATGAACCCTAGTCATTTAGGAGCATGGTATTAGCTTCTCTATCTGTAGATCGATGTAAGTGCATGTTGGCCCTGTGAGTGCAGTAGCTATTGACAGACACTCTCTGCTTAGCTGTGAGCATCTTGATTGTCTAGAGTGTGGTATTCTGCTTCAAGTCATGTACTGAGACAAGGAAACAGAGAACAGAGATGATAATCAGAGGTTCTGAAGATCTGATTTACAAGGGAAGTTTGAATGGACTCATTGGACAAATATCTTGGGAATAATGAGAATTACTGATGTTGCTTTGGGACAGTGTGGTGAACTAGATGACCTCTTGTGTTCTCTTCAGCTTGTCTTTCCATCCCCTCAACCATCTTCCTCATCCTCCTCTATTTCTTCCCATGCCTACAGTTTTTTTGGCATTTTAGGGAGTAATTATGCGCAGAATTTGTGGTGATTAAGCTTATAAAGAGTCAATAACATTTAATTTATTTCATTATGATAATATTTGATGTCTGGAACACTGATTTGTAACAGAAGAGCTGCTTTAACCGGTGGCATTTGAGAAAATAAATCTCTTCAGACTTTATAATGGCTCCTTTTTGCAGTTACATTTCCCAGTGCTGTGCCGGAATACCTGAGGTGCTTTCTGAAATGAGAAGGAAGAGCCTTCCTAGAACTCTCTGGTACAGGAGAAAATTCTCTGTGCTCTATCTTTTTCCTGTCCATATGTCTGCTGTCACCAGATGCATCTGAAGTGTGCCTCTGAAAATTCACTGGGAAAGGAAAAGCCACTTCAGTAATGCTTAAATAAAGGAAGGTACACACTAGCAAATCAGGGAGTAGATAGAGAAAAAAAAAGCAAACAAAAGTCTTACAAACCATAAGTCATTTCAGCTTCAGGATGGCAGCTTCTAGAGTACATGCCTATTGGAAGCCTCTGCACTTGTATAATAAAATAAATGAAGATAAATTGGGTTTGGGGCATTTTCATAATTTAGTTTACATTTTAATTTAACCTTTTCCTACCACTGATAGAATCAAAATCTGTTTTTAATGATAAATATACAAAGTTAAGTCCATAGAATTTGGGTTTTTGAATGTAGCATACTGTTAAAGCCTGAAGGACATGCAAGTGACAAACACTTGATTAAAAAAAAAGCAAATTTTAAAGTCTTAACTCTGGTAGCTACAGCCATAGAAGACTACGGGATCCTTTACAGGATATTGGACACTGACAAATACATCAAATGCCATCAAAGTTACATAGATAGGTATGTAATTTTTTGTCAGAGGTGTTCAGTATCATGACAGGGGAAATTGTATGACAGAATGTGTCATACTATGGTGAAAAACACTTGTCTGCTTCCTTCTGAGCACACAAGTACATCAGTCATGAAGGACTGACTGTTTGCCTCAATGCTCTACAAGGCAAACTTGGAGCCCCTGTCTGCCAGGAAACTCTTGGACTGAAAGACAAACATAGGCTGGAGGTGAAATGCACCAGGACACTCAAAATACCACTGTTAGAGCAAAAAAACAACATCAACAAAAATAGATGGAGCAGAAAGAGTGATTGTGATAGAATGTTTGTTATCTTTGTTAAAAAATTAAGAAAACCCATTTTTTGCATCTTCTACATACAAATGACAAAAGAAAAAGACATCCAGCTGTGGAGAACATTGAAAAGAAGGTGCTAAAGTAAAACAAGAATACATAATTCATGATAAGGTAAAAGCCATGCACTCTGAAAATACAAGTAGGATGCAGGCAAGTTAGGGATTCTAGGAAACAGACTGAGGTAGATGCTGGTTTCTATAATAGGTCCAAAAATACTAGATGATAGTAGGCATTCTCTAATATCATATTTACTAAATAATGTTTTTGAGAGCATAGCTAATTATTTATATTTGTAGTTATTTATACTTGAAGAGATATCTAAATAATATTAAAAATGACTGACCTAACACCATGGTTCTTGGCTCAGAGTTGGAAATAGATTTGGTAGAATTAATCTGGTTGGAAATTTATAGTTCATACCTCAGTGAGTCAAGAAGAACCTAGGAAAATACATTTTTTAGTGAGTGTCTACCTATTTTTGGCTAGTGGAATCCATCAGAGTGACATGGACTTTGAAAATACATTCTTTTTACATCCTTTGGTTGAAAAGCTTTTGCTCCCTTGGATCTTGTTAACAAAGAAATCTTTGAAAGCATTAGGAATAGGCCAAATCTCTACTTCCTAAAGTGTTTATCACATCCACTTTTAAGTTGTAGAGGAGAGCATAGTTGCCTGTTTCTTTACATAAATGGTTTGATCTTTTATCAGCTGTGGTCCTCGCAACTTTTTCCAGGGCACACCTTCAGCTTTTTACTGTTGGACTGAGCACAAATCTTTTTCAGGCTTTAGGCAGTGAATTTGATATTGCCTGTACTGTAGTCTTTTCTGCTGTATGGCTGGTCTAATAACATGCTTAAGATTATCTAAATTAAAACCTCAAAGGTGATTAATGAGATTGAAGTAATGAAAGGACTAATGTAGGAATTAAGTGGGCTCTGACTTTTCTACTGTCCTTCTTCGATGGGGTTGCACTTCACTCAAAGCATCACTCACCTTCTGAGCAGAATTTATTGATTCTTGTAAATTTATATCCCTTTTAAAGATAAAGAAACTGGCAAGAAAAGCTGTTATTGTCAAAAATCCTGGAGGATCAGTGCCAAAGGAATCAGAAATTATGAATGTGAGCTTGAAGTGAGAAGAGAGGGAAGGTCCATAAGAGTATCTATACAGTATGTCAGGTAGATTTGTGATGAGACTGTGGAAACTGAGCAGAAAAGAAAAAAAAAGCAGAGCTGCTATGACCTGAAGTTATGAAACAGAAAAGAGGAAGAGACACCACAGGGAGGTGGATAATACTGAGATGTCAAAGTTGTAAGAGCATACCCAAATCTAATCTCTGTGGTCTCTGATAGTTTGCCTGTTATTTTGCAGCAATCCAATGGGGAAGTTTTAAGCTGATGAGATAATTTTAGAGTGTGTTCATGAGGAATGAGCCAGTAAGGAATGAAGTATCTGATATAGTCTAGACAGAGAGCAATTTCTAGAGGTCTCAAGACAGCCTTGTGGTAGAATTGAGATGGCTGATGTACAGCTATAAGAGTGGAATAACTGATGGGTGGAATCTGTAGTGACACTGCTGCCTTACTCCATCTGTAAGGTAGCACTCACAGAAAATGATGAATAAGATTTTTACTGCTGTGAACCCCACATGCACTCCTTTTATTCCTCAAAAATCAGTCAGTATTATTTGTACATGCAGAATTTTTAAGAGGACCTTGAGTAAGCTGGGTCATTTCTGAGGAACCTATCTTTCAGGCAGACAAAAGTCACTTTCCTTGTTATATACAACATGGTTAATGAGGCAGGACTGAGGGAAACCCAGCTTTCATTGGAAAATACAGGAAATAATACTTTAAACAGGATTTAAATAACAGAAAAGGAAAAGGCTTTATGAATGGGGGAGGCATCAAGGCCTATTATCCTTGAATTACAGTATGAGTTCAGTAATTTTCTGTTTATTATCCAGTCATGTACACTCCTTTTTGTTTTTCTTCATGATAGCTGTACATTCTCAGAGCATCACTGTTGTAGCAAGAAAATAGACTGAAGTTTTTGTTCTGTTGACTCTTAACAAATAATATTTCTCAGCAGTTCAATGTAGTACCACAAAAGGTAGGCAGATTGACTTTATTAGATTGCGTGCACCACACCCTGGTGGAAAATGTATGAGAATACAGTTGCAAGGATTTATTTCCAGGTCAACATTACTTGGAAAAAAGTTAGGAAATAATAATGGTCTCATTATATATGTTTTTTTCATTTATCTGGGACTAGTGATGATGATTTCTCTCTATACCTCCAGGAAAATCCAAGTGTAACGAAAGTTATTTCATCACCTTATTAACAGCAAGCTATCAAAAATATTTTCAGAAGTTCAGATTAATTTTGGTCTGATTTTTTTTTTTGTTTCCTCTTTCACTTAGTTACAGTACTTCATTGTTTTATGGTTTTCCTTATAATTCTACCTTCAAAATAGCAAATCAATCAAAATGCTGTAATACAGACCATTTCTGCTTGAAAGTTGGACAGATATTCCATTGGCTACCTCTTCATTTTCAAATCCAGGCAGAAAATTATCTTTCTGATTTTCAAAACTCTCTAGTCATGCAGTGCTACTTTGAGACATTTGTTTTCTCAGTCACTTCTCTGTTTTCACTGTAGTCAGTTCTGCTCAATCCCTTTCCTGTTGCTTATTTTTGGTGTTGTCCTTAATTCTTTTTCATCATTTCAGACACATGTATCCTTTACATCGCACACTCTCTGGAGGCATAGTGTTTTTTTAAAAATGAGGTAATATTATGTCATAAATTTCTTGTGTTCAGTTAAATTATTCTATATTTATATTTATGCAGGTGATTAAATGAGATCCTTATGTTGTTGTTTTTGTTGCTGGCTTTTGCTGTTGTTATTGTTGTTTGTTCTTTTACAGTGCAAGTGGTCCTGCTTTTACCTACCCCACAAAATACATTATTTCCAAAGTTTATATTAGTTCATACTCTTATATTTCAGTGATAAATTCTGCAGTTTTCTTTTGTTTCTAGGATAAAGGTAGAGTCCACTTACTGTGCTCCCAATGGAGGCAGACACAAGTAAAAATGAATGGTCATTTATTGGAATTCCTTGACTTTGTGATATAGTTCTCAGAAATATGTTCTTTGAGAGTTTGGGATTTAGTCCCATCACTGAATGTAAAAATAGTTCAGAAAAAGAAGCAATCAGAACTTCCCTTTGGAAGATCCCCTCCATTGATGTGCACTGAAATTTGTCTTAAAATGCAGGTAGGTACCAGAAATCAGGCAAAGGGTAAATTACTGCCTTTTCTTTTGCCTTGAGCTGCTATACTGTCAGTTACTAAACTTGGTGTAAGTTAGAGCATGGATCTCAAAAATTAACTGAAACAAACTTAAAAATGCCTACCTAATACTCTTCTCCAGGGTTTTAAGTACCAATTCATCTTATGCTTTGAAATCTGCATCACTTTTTCATTATGGACTATGTAACTCCTACCAATTATCCTTTTGTATTGTGCACTGGGAAAAACAAATCTGATGTCCCAGTCTCACAGACCATATTGTGCCATTATACTTGCTGAAAGTTTATGCACTGAAAAACTCCCACCTATGTATCTGTATCTCTGATTCTCACTTGCATATGTGTTTTAGTTTTATTACTGGAGACGAACTCTTAAATCATTATAAAATGTAAAAAATGTCAAGACAGCACCTGAAGAATGAAAATAAATGTAGAAGCTGGCTGGTACCTTTATACAGTTCAGTGCTCACCATAAGGATTTAAAAGCTGCTGCTTTTGAGGATGTGTTTCAAAGGACAACCTGAATATTTAAAATAAGAGTTGATTGTTCTCAAAGGGTTGTCCTTTGCTCTTCTCGTAGTACATAAAGTTCATCACTGCTTTTTTCTTCTCATTATGAATACACAAATGGCATCTTGCAAAACCCACTGCAGTACATTATTCCAAATGCCAGGCAGATCATATATGAAGACATCTATTAATATCAGACAGAAAGACTGGAGCTGAAAAGTAGACATGGTCTGAAATGCCCTTGTGTAGATGAAGAATGGCATTTCACAGCAAGCTAGCTTCATCAGAAGCTGTGAGGAAAGTATTTGCCATATCTTTAGACAGCATCTCTCTCCAGGCGCAAAGATTCTCTGTTTCTTCAAAACAAGCTGTCATATTACTTGAAAAGAATTTCATTACTCTGATGTGAAAAATGTATTTAAAGAAGCATTTTTTCCTTTAGGCCTGTAGGTAGAAGGTGAAGCCTAACAAAGCTTTGATAGATGCAAGTTAAGGTAAATAATGCATTATAAACTACAGATGCAAAATGATAAAGGAAACCATATAAATATGTGGAAGTGGCAGTTAAGCTGTGCTCTTGAAAAATTATTGAGCTACTCGTGTCTAGAAATCTACTGTTCCAAAACTGTTTTCTTTATGTTGTCAGTGGCTTTGAGTTAGTTTAAAATAATGGATATCCTGACCTTATCATGATAGACAATGCCTGTTGGAGGGAAAATCAGCACACATTTTGGGAATTGCTTGTTTTGCAATACAGTGTCTTGAAAGATGACACTCAAGTTGTACAGTGCTTATAGGCTCAGTAACTGCATGCTACAGGAGTAGGTGGAACTTGACCTGTAACTATACTGTACTAAGTTTTAATAAATCCTGCAGCAGTAATGAAAAATGATATGCTCTTCCATAGCTAAAAATGGTCCAAGATTTCTGCATGTTGAGCAGTGTTGGGTTCACAGGCAACTACATGTTTTTAATTCAACTGTCTTAATTACAAGAAGTTTAATGATAATGAGTACTAACAAAGAACAAATAATTTTTTTAAAAGATAAAAAAGATAGAACTTAAATTCTATAGAAAGGAAAGAAATAAATTGGAAATAAATTGGTGCCTTTACGTTGGAAAATTCATTTGTTTTACTTAGAGCACATATGCTGCTATCAGTTGTCCTTTATTTTTTGTTTTCCTTTTTATTTCTTCTTTGGTATCCTTTTTATGGCTAAAAATATCTATTTAGTAATTGGAAAAATATTAGATTGATGTATGATCCTAAAAAGAAAAGTGGTTTGTGTCTTAAGCATTTGGTAATAGGATATCAGATTCTGTCACTGCTATGAAATCAGTAATAAGCTTAGGTAAAATTTTTATCCCGTTGAAGAACAATTTTTCCATAGATTTCAGTAGGAACAGAACTTTGTTATTAGTATGTAGTAAGTAAAATCTGAGTTGGAGTCTGTTGCAGGCGCAGAAAGTCTGCCTGTTTGGTTTGCCTTATTCAAGGCCTGAAGTCCCTTCCTGATGACTCTCATCTGCCCATGGTTATCTGATGTGTTCATAGTCCCTATGTCTATGTCAGAGGGATTCAAACTCTCCAGCTAGTATTATGCTTGCTAGATTGGCTAGTGGCTGAATGGAATATCTGAAAGTTATCAAGTCGTGGATTGGGTCTGTTGGTTCGTATGTAAGGTAGCTTGGAGGACCTACTGCTGTTGTACGCTCTCTGATTTGACTTACAGGAAGTCACGGTTTATAATCTTTAAGGAATAAAGTAACCAAGAAACAATTGTTCAGCATTTGTCACCAAATTAAATGTAGAAGTGACAAAGTGTAGAATCCTATGCTTGGAAAGCTAGCCAGTTAAAATACTAAATGTTCTAGTTTAAAAAAAAAAAAAAAATCACAGTATAGTTGGAGAATTTTTTAGATCATTTGTTCATGATGATTCATTAGGTGAATGATTTTTATGTCCAACAACACACCAGCAGCTTCTATTAGACAAATCTCATGTGAAAGAAAAAAAAAAAAAAAAAGGAAAAAAAAAAGATGTAAACTATAGTGTTTCTCATGTCAAATGTTACAGCTAAATTCATAGCTTTACCTAACTCTTCTGGCAGATTTATTTGTGGGTTTATATCACTGCAGCATATATAGATTTATGACATTAATAAAAAGAAGTGCTCATGATGCAGCTCATCTGGTAACCATTTACTTGCATTTAGAATCAAAGTTTTAAAAGTACAAATTTCTAAAAAATTCCAAGTAATATTTGACAGTCACATTCTTAATTTTCCCCCACATTTATTAAGATGCATATTGAATGCATTTTGAAAATTGATAACTGAATCTTCACTTAAGTTCTCTCGATTTAAGGAATGTTTCTATCCTTTCTTAAGAAAAGTTCAGTAGCAGCAAAAATAGTGTTAGAAAACTTTACTTTTCACTCTAAATGCAGTAAAATTTTAAAACCTGTTGTGTGGTCCATAGCATTTTTCAAAGAACAAACAAAAAAACATTTGGAGTTGCATTTCACACTTGAAATGCCTTAGATTTAAAGAAATGTCAGTGCTAAATTTCATTTAGAACTTAAAAAAAAATAATTAAAGATGGTATTTTTTAACGCTGAGAATCTACATCAAGTCTCACCCATTTATTTCTGATTTCTCTTTAAATACTCATGAAGAAAGACCATTATACTAAGATTTTGAATCTTTATTTTGAGTTAGTACATCTATGTTAGTTTCTTTTTTGCGGTTCTTGGTGTAGTGACTTTAACTATGTGCTAAAAATTAGGTAGAAAGATGGGAAAAGTATGGTTACAAAGTAATGAACAGTAGACATTTAAATTTCTTGCGTTTAAATGCAACACATTGTATGTGTGATCTGTATATGTGGTTGATGTGACACAGTACAGAAGATGGAGCCAGATTGTTCTTAGTGGTAATCAGTGGAAAGATGAGGGGAAATTCTTTTTAAACAGAATAAAAAAAAAGGAACTTTTTACCATGAGGAGTTCAAACACTGCAGTGTGTTGCCCAGAGAGGCTATGGAGTCTCCATCCTTGGAGATAATTCAGAAGCCATCTGCACATGGCCCTTAGCAGACTTCTCTGGCTGACCCTGCTATAAACAGTGGGTTGGACTAAATGGTCTCCAGAGGTACATTCCTGCCTCAGTCATCTCTGTGAGTCTTTAATATGGCCTTGGCCAATGCAAGAATTTTTTACATGAAAGGTTATTTTAGACCAGCAATCTTCCAGAAATTAACCAGATTCTGAAGCTATTTTATTTGCACCTGTATTAAATCTTTTATATACATATATATACATACATACATATATATATATGAATGTATATGTGTATAGGGCATTATTTGAAGACAACATTAAGGAAAGACCGGGTAACTTTGTTATTTAGGTAAAAAATCAAAGGATTTTTTTATTGTAATAATTACACAGAGGGTTATGAAGGATAAAAGCATAGAGGTTGAAGAAGCAGAAAATTCACTGTATTAATGCCATGTTTAAAAACATGTCCTGGAGGCAGACATTAACTAGCTGAAAAATATGTAAATGAAGAGGTTTTGCAATGCTGAGTTGCACAAATAGCTCATAAGATTGCTGTATGTTGACTTTCTACTTTTCATTTCTGTCTACTTCTACTAAAAGCACATGTTCCACCTGAAGCTGTCTCTGTCTCTTGTGAACTTCGCTCTGGCTGTTATTCTGACAATATTATGGTATGATTTTTGGATGCATCTTGTTCAGCTAAGAGCTTCAGTGGGGTTTAGCGTGCAGTACAGTATTATTGCTGACGTATTTATATCTTAGCATGCATCCTTCTCAGCAGTGGGAGACACTCCCTGTCTATGGAGTCTCTTCCCAAGCACACCATCAGGAAGATCTGCACAGTAGTCTTGGCATATGATGTTAGTATCCTTCACTTTCCCTTCCTTTCTCAGGGATAGTTTGGGGCTATATTATAGAGAAATGGCTCTTGAAAGTAATACACACACTGAAGTGAGGAAAATAAATAAATTAAGGAAGTGGTTGTATGAAAACAGTTGAAGTACCACAATGAGCATAGGCGTGTCTGATGTTGAACATTTGGATGACATATTCACATGCCAAAAACTATTGAGAAAAAAAAAAAAAAAAAACACCCACAAAAGTTTGATAGATATTATACACTTGTAGTAGCTGACTAAAGTAAAGCTGTTCTTTCTTTATTTTTCCTTAAACTTGTAGGCAGTATATGCCGATGAGTCTGTAAGGTAAGTCCTTGTAAAATGGAGCCCTTTTTGGCTGCATCATATTATCCTCTTCAGTAAAGAAAGAAAAAACAAATTTATAAGCTTTTTTTTTTTTCTTTGTCTTTAAATTAACAATGCATTTTAAATATTTTTCTTTTTTTTAAAAAAACTTTTATTCTCATTTCTTTTCTCATAAAGATAGTTTAAAACAATAAACTGAACCTTGGAATAAAATGCATGGACATGTTTTAGTATATTCATGAGTGATCAGAATACAGTACAGAAATCACATATGCTGCTCTGCTGCAACTTTCAAGGTTCAATTCATCATTCTGGAACCCAGGGGGCTGGGATTTGACATCCTGCCTAGAAACCATACTTCAGATTGGTTGGAACTCTGCCATCTTATGTTCAGGTTAAAAGAGCAGCTGTAATTTGTCTGGGTAGCGCTTTAACTATGCACAGCAAATCATAAAACCCATTTTCAGTAATAAAATTGAAACTAAAATAGGTCCATTTGCTTCATTTCCTGATCCATACAAGATTTTCATCATTTTGATACAATACCATTTGGAGTTTGATCTGATAATGATGTAGATTTCTGTAACAACCTTTCTCAGATTAGCTGTTTTATTTAGCATATATATAGTTTGTAGGGGATTTCTTTTTGGCATTTAGTGGACGTCCTTTTATACTATTCTTTGAAACCAAAAATATGAGAATAACTTCATAGTAGGAGTTAAGCCTATGTCTGATTGCCATTATAAATAAAACCTGATTGTAATCTTTTTTAAATTGTAAATAGCATACGTGGAAATACTCTCTCCTGATCATTTTTGCCCACTAACTTCCTTTTTTGCCATAGCTTGCTTTCAGGGAAGTAGGAAATGAAAGTATTTCCAGCAACTTGCTGAAGAAGTTTCAAGAATGCATAGGAATACATTCATAAGATTTTTATTTACTGTTTTGGACTTTAATGATTTTAAATTTCAACATTCTTGTCCGCCCTTTTCTGTAAGAGTGAATTTGCCTGAGCAGCAAAGTCTAACTTAACTTGGGAAGTAAGATTTCTATGTATCTTAGTAACCCAGAGGATCACCTAGGATGTATTTTAGTCAAGGAAAGGAGATGTGGCAGTAAGCTCAGCTTTGGGGAGCCAGATCAGAGGCAATTACATTCACCTGTACACGGAAGCTCCTTTTCAGTGTTGGATGGTTTGGGTTTCAGTGTCTTATTTCCTCTCATACAAACATGAAGAAGCCTCATGAGAAATCAGGGCTGTAAAATTTAAGAAACAATTTAAAATGTCAGTCTAGTTCAGTAGACTACTAAATAGCCTCCTTGAATCTATAGTGCACTGACTTCAACAGTCTTCTAAAAGGGCCATATCTTTGGTTCTCTTTTTACTTTTTCATAGGGACATTTCTCTACCTGTGATTCTATTGGGACTTTCCTCTTTCATCTCCAGAAGCCAATCCCATGTCTTAATATGTTTTCAACTCCTAAAGTTTGCTAAGCTTACATCACTCTTCCTAATCCTCATCTTCATTTTAGAGTCAAGAGAGCTTGTCCGTGTTAGTATGTTGTCGTAACTCAGATGACTCCACTGAAAATATATTATTTCAAGATGTTTGTTCTCTTTAAATGATTTAGTTCTTAGAAAATGCCTCTGGAATAAGAATTTATGAGAGTATAGTCCACTTACATTAGACGGGTACTTTTCCTGAGGTAGCTTTGCTAGGGAAAATGAAATGTTTTTCTGTATATTCCATCTTCCTCTAGTGTAGTTAAGTCAGAGCAGGCTTAGCAGAATAGTATTGTGCATCCTGGTGGCCACACAAGCACTTTGTAATTCACTGGAGAGCTAGAGGTATGACAGCTGCATATAAATATGCATAGTTGGAGAGATTCATGGTTGTGTCTCATTCTGGGAATGATTGGCTGTAGCACTGCCACTGCAAATCAGTGAGCATTTTCCTCATCTATCAGCTGCGTTCTTTTTGAAAACAGACAAAATGGTTAAAACACCAGCAGCCCACAGAGGGCTCCTGAGTGAGTGAGACTTGTTTGCTACAGCACTCAAAACATTTCTCTGGATCTACAGTAGCTCTCAGTAGATGAATTTAGCACTCAGCAGATTAATTTAGCTCCCAGTGTGCTGGATTTAGAAAGAAAAACTAATATAGATGAATACATTCTGTTCAGCCAGCATATTTTGTTTTGCAACAATACACATGTCTTATTTGAACTGCAATCTGGTTGGAAAGCATTTTGCGAATGGTGCATTGGTCATAAAAATGAGTCATGCTTGCTCATTTTTTAAAAAGCTTTCATCTAGTGCAGATTAAGGAAAAGGTATTGAGCAAGGCACCGGAAAATGTATTAGAATTTTATCCATCTCTAATGTGTTTGGGACAGTTTTTTTTAAGGTAGACTTTGAGGTTGTGTTGCAAAAAATTAGGAGCTGCTTTTCACTTTGTTATCTGTATGGCATACTAAGGGATGAGTAGCGCCTTGGTCAGGGTTACTCTATTCCTCTGCCTCTTGTGCAGGCTTCCAGCAGGGTATCCTTGGAAGAATTACCATGTTGGAATGTGAAGGTATGTCTAATGGAAGTTGGGAAAAACTCTACAATGGAAAAAATCAGAATATAAAATCCATTGTTTTATGATTTTAGAATAACAGCCTTCTTCACCTGGATAACATCACAAGAAAAGTGGGACTACCTCACTTATGCATGGTAGCAATCTAGCTTTCAGAAGGCAGTAAACTGAATGAAAATATACAAATATCAATAAAGAATAGAAATCTGGGAGCCGAGGACATAATTTTATTTACTTTACATGTTCAAAGAAATTAAAAGAAAAATGCAGCTAAATGACAGTAAATGAATGTTTCATATGAGAAAGTAACTCATAACACACCTTTCAAGTGTGTTATTTCTACTGCCAGTAACAGGACAGTTGTTATAAAACATTCTTTCTGACTGTCAACAAATTTATTTTAAAGCATTAAGAAATGAATTGAAGAGCAAATAGCTTCTCTCTATTGAGTGGATGCTGTACAGTGCAGGTTAAATTTACTCAGAATGAGCTCAGCTGCTACAACAACGGGTATTTGATAGTAGTGATTTCTAATCTTATTTAATCAAAGCACTATCAAACCTTTAGAAGAAGACAAACAAGCCAAATACCTCCCTCTTCAGTGCTTCATTTACCAATAGATAAAAATGAAGCAAAACTTTGGGTGCTCTTTTGTGGTTTGTTTTCCCCACTTGTTCTGACACCACTTTGCATGTGTAGGGATGTGTGTGTGTTGTCCTTTTTTTTTTCCAGTTTTTAAAGTCTACAACTTTTTAAATGGTTGTCTTATAATACTTTACAGACTAACAACAGCTTTCAGTCAGTAGATTGATGAGTCTTGCTATGAAGACTGGAGGCATAGATCAAATGCTTCCTAAGGAGAACTGAATGTCAGACTATGAAGTGGTCCATGCACAGTTCCCCTCAGAATTGTAGGTGATACATGCTTCTTTTAGTAATGGACTGTGAAGTGGAAATCCCTCAGGCATTGTGTGGTATTTTATGGGTTCTCTTGTGAGAAGGATGAGGCATAAACATGCTGCTGATGGGTCTCTGTGGGGAGGCAGTGACGATTTTCCATCCTTTCTGGCTCCTGTTTTCCTAGAGGAGACAGAATGTGTCATCAGTACCTCATCCTGCTGGAAGAGGATTGCAGGCCAACACCATTCCTTGTAACTGGGCAAGGCTGGACAGCGTTCCAGGTCAATGAAACCCACATTATGTTTATTTACAGTCTGCATGTTTAGAAAATTATCAGTATGTGGTACACAGGTATCTATGAATGTACACTGTGTGTGCTAGGGCCCTGAGCACATCCCTTTCTTGTCTCCATCTGATGTGCAGTTGTATTGCATTGGGGCATAGGTGCTCTGTCTTGAAGAGTGCTGCATGAAATCTCAGCGGTGCCAACTCCCCTCTCTGGAGCCACATTTTTGCCCAGGGAGCTGGGCACCACCCCCATCATCAAATTTGTCCTGCCCCGTCCCAGCTGAGCTGGGAGCCTGCAGTAATATCTAATCATGGCTGTGCTCTAGCTGACCCCAGACATCATCTCCAGACCAGCTCAGGTTGCCACACTATGCTGTAGGATGAAGCTGGTTAAGGAGGAACACACTGCACCACTGTGGTGGCTGTGTGTACCTGGGCTTTGATCCTGCAGCCCCATACCTCCAGTGGAATAGGGTCAGAAGTGAAGAAGACAGTTCTTCATTGCAACACTGAGTGACATTTGGGCCATGCAAGATTTCTCTTAGATCAACCGTTTTTTTGCTCTTGGTTCTGAGTTGTCACTTCCTTGACTACAATGAAGTTATTTTGTGGGTCATAGGTTCTGGAAGGGTTAATGCTAATTCAAAAACAAGTAAGGTCTTCTGTCTAAAAGGCCTTTGTGGATGTGGCAACCTTGAGTATCCTAGGACTTCAGCCTCCCCAAAGGTTCACAAAGACGCTGAATGTTTCTGGAGACGGAGCAGTGGGTGTCAGCACAGTGAGATAGGGGGTGGCATGTCTCAGCAGCGGCAACAGCAGTATGAAAGACAAGCTGTGTTCTGGATGGCCATGTATATTTCGATGTGTGTGGCTTTTGTGCATCGGTGGCAAAAATGCATAGCTAAAGGTGATGACAATGTTAGAAAAACATTTTGTAGCTGAGAATTTGTCCTGTCAAATAGTGTTACTGTGCTCTTTGTATCTGTTGTAGTTTCCGTGGAAATATATAGGAAACATTACTTTTGGAGTGATCTATGTACAATGGGTAAGAGACTTTTTTGGTAGTTAAGCTTTTCTGTTGATAGCCTGGGATTTTGACCTTGCAGAATGCGACCCATCATCACCACCAAGGGAGGACACGACCTCATCCTGCTGCTGCTGCAAATCCTTACCTTCCACGGCTTGCTTCATTCATCTTCTCCTCCTCCTGTCAAGGTTTCCCTGTGTTCTTGGCAATAGCTATAGAGGAAATTAAAGGCTTTATTTCCAGCCTATTTTCAGATGTCACAAATATGGAGGCCAGCTTCTGAAAATCCAGTTCTAAAAACTCCAGTGTTTATTATTTTCTGTACTTCCCTGCCAAGATCTTCTCTCTGCTGTGGCAAAATAATGCCATCTGTAAGATATATCAAGCTACATATTAGTTTGTTGGTACTTACAAATGCACTAAGCTCATTCATGGTGTTGTTATGGTTTAAGATGTTGCCAAACTTCATGGCATGTAAGGGCTTGTTTTGAGTGCCTTTTTTTTTTTTTTTTTTTTCCTTCTTTAATTCAGTCTGATCCAGTTTAAGAGTTTCAGCTTGAAAAGATCCATAAATTTGAATAAATTCACCAAAATGTGCTCTTACATGTAAATGAACTTTGTGCATGGAAATAAGTGATAATATATACTGTTGGAATTAACTTGCATGTTGTAACATTATTGTTACAGGATGTCCTCAGTAGCTCCTTGTATATAGCCTTCTTGTATAGAATATTTGTTGTTATAAAATTTGCATTTCTAATTGATCTCTAAACTTGCTTTTATGTGACCCTGATTATGATATATAGACAAATATACAAATATAATTTCATCATTGTACTAAATGGGTTAGGAGCAAAATTGTTGACATTATTTTAGTAGTTTATAAATGATAAAGGAAAAAAAAGTTAACAAAACTTCAGATTTCCACCTGTGCAAATCTGTACTTTGCCTTAAGGACAGGACTAAACAAGTAATATAAAAACAATCTAGGCTGTTTGAATGGATTTCACATCATCAGGTGGTCTTTCTCTATTCCCTTGAGAAACATAAAGAATTTAAACAATCAGCTTGACTGAGGTTGATTTGATCAATTCATGGGATGTGGAAAGTACTCAATTTGAAACAGATAACCTTATTGATAAACCTCTTGCAGTTTAGAAAGAATATTTGTTCAGTTTGTTTTGGAATAAGCAGAAAGGGATCTAGATGTTGCATAGTTATAGTCCTAGAAAACATTAATTTTGTTTAAGAAGGCACAGAAATTTTAGCTCTCACAAGTTCTATCTTTAAAACTGAATAATAAATTAATAATAACTAATAAAAATATTTTTTATTTCTTATTTTTATCTACATTTTATATGGTGTTCCATCTTCATCTCCATAACTTGTAGTATTTTGAGGATTTGTACATTTGTACTCTGGCTGGCATATCTGTGTAGGCTGTTTCTTCATCATGCAGTCTTTTCAAAATAAGAAACAAACTCTGAAAGTGGTTAAATCTTAGTCTTCAGTAAAGTCTTCAGGTGCATAAAATAGATATCATTCTCCTGAATACTTTAGAACTTTATTTTTTTTTTTCCTCCATATTTGATGAAAGCTTTTCTGAACTAGCTGAGCAATAAGGCTTGATGAACTATGCTTTCCTGACAAATGGTCCTTTTTTTTTTTTTTTTTTCCAAGAAAGGGACTTCTAATGAACATTTTGACTTTATTTTATGTTCAATGTTGTGTATGATTTTCATTGTTAGAGGAAGTTAGTTGATCTCAAAGCACCACAGCCTTGGTGTAACCCACTGGACTGATGGACTCAAGTTACAAGTAAGGCACAGAGGTCCATCTCTTGTTATTGTAAACACTGCTGCAGCAAGGTTGAATGAATACATCAGCTGACAGTAGGAAGTCCAGAGATACAAGATGAGAAGATATGAAGGAATGCGCCAGAGAAAGGCTTCTGAAGAGGAACAAATACTTTGTTATACTCTCAAATATGGTATATCACGGGTTTGTTTTGGCCTAAGTCCACTACAAGATCTGTATTTCATTCAGTAGCACTAATATAAAGCTGGTGTGGCCCAAACATATGCTGTTGTTTTATAAATGTTGTTCGAGATATTCTTCAGATTTGTAGATAGGCCAACATCTCTCACATTTCCACATAAAAATCTGAATTCAGAGGTGGTTTTGTAGAATGCAAATACTTTAGTAAGTACATGTAAAGATAGATGACAGAAAATGAACAATACCTTTTCACATAAAAACAAACCATGCAGGCTATAACCAGTACAAAGGGCATTCAGAATTAGAGGAACAAGATGGCACTGGAAATAGCATACATTTTGCAGTTGCTTTGCAATTCTGTACTGAGACCACATATAACGCATCCCATTCTCCACCACTTTTGGTTGTGTGTATTTTGTTTTTGTTTGTTTGTTGTTTTTTTAACTGCACCTGATAAGAGCTATAGGGGCATCAGTTATCATTGTATCAAAGACTAAAATAAGAAGTGCTCCACATAGCAAAATAAAAATGACTTAGCAGTTTCTGGCTGATGATATATAAGGGGAAAAAAAGGCACCCTATTTCTTTACCTTGAAGCCAGCCAAAATAGTTCATGTACACATATATCACTCCAAGAGCAACAGGGTTATAAAAGATACTACATGAGGATTGCTGAACTCTTATCATTTGGGAAGTGGGAGGAATAGTCTGTAGATTAGCATTCTAGTTTGATTTGTCAGAGACTTAGCTTTGGTTCCTGAGTTATCACTGATATCCCATGATGAAGTAGTGTAAGTAGTTTTCCTATGCCTCAGTTCCCCATTAGGTAAAAATAGGAACATCTTGTTTTATTCATTAATTGAGATAGTCTAAGTACCTGAAAGCTCTATGTATGCTGGAATGTGTATAGGCTGATGATGTTTCTAGTACCTCACTCATAGCTTGGAAGACAGAAAAACCAATAACATGCCTGAAAGGACCAAAAGATGTACCCTGAACAGTGCAGTAAGTTACTTTAAGGAAGAAACTTTGTTGTGTTCTGGATGGACATAAATAGAAGTGTAGAATATAAGCAAAAAACTCAGTCTGAGAATATGACAGGGAATGAGAGGAAGCTACCATATTAACTTCTGTGCTGAAAAGGGAGGCAGAGGAAGGGCAACACGACAAAGCTCTAAAAATTAGGGCTGTTAATGGAGGTCAGACATACAGGGAGAGGATCAAAAAATGAAATAAGAATGAGGTATCAGTAAAATACAACACAATTACTTTTCCTTTGCTAGATTATAAAGCTCCAGACATGACTGGGAAGCTGAAACAGAGAATGTTTTGGAGAAGTGGTAGAGAGTAACAGTAGCTGCTACTGGAATAGAGGTGTTGTTTTATTGCATCTAACTAGCAAAGGGCTGGTGTTGAGCAAACGGGGGAGACTGTACAAGGATCAAAAATCAGATTTGTTCTTTGCAGCTAAGAAAAACATTTTCTGTGGGAAGAGTTCTGTATTAGAGCAGTCAAAGGAATATTAATAATAATTGAAATACTCCTCTCCAGCTGAAAAACCTCTGAAGTGAATGTGTCTGTTTTACCAGAGCAAAGAAGGGTGCCATAGAGATAACATAGCTTTTCCAAGGTTAAAGACAGAGGTCATGGTGGAACTGTAAATTCCACTTGCTTCGGTTGTCAGTGTCAGGCCCCAGGAGGAGACCTCAAGCTGGTTGTGTACAGCAAGCTAGGCGCTCCCACGGGCAGAGCAACAGCTTTGTGCATAGTCGTGGTAGTGAAAAGTGCACTGTAGCTAAGTGTTTGGCCACGTAGGCAACAGGTTCCTGATGTAAAAATAATTATGTGTGGGAGATGTGACTTGTGTCAAAAACTATTTAGGGGATGACTAGTCAATAGAGAGGATGATTTAGTCAACAACAGGGAAAACTGTGTGAAAACTGAAGCCTTACCGGATAGAATGGACAAGGAATAGAATTTATCTAGGAAAAGATACCAAAGTGTGCTTAGAGAGAATAATGTTTCAGAACAAGAGCACAGAGCTTTCAGACTGTATCTGGCAGATGAAATAATCATAGAAAACTTTAGATGAGAATCCTAGGGAGTAGAGATTTTGCTTTCTTTTGTGCCTTTAGTTTATTTTCACAAGGCCATGCAGTTTCATAGGAAAAAATAGAAAAACATCTCATCACATATCCTGTAGCACTGCATTTGAGTAGCTTTATTAGTGAAGGTTTTGTTCGGTTTGTTTGACTGTAGTCACGCTAGGAAAAAAAAACAACAAAAAAACCCGAGCAATTTGCTGTTTAGCTGTCAGCTCTATGTACTGCTCCTGAACAGGCTTTGTTTAACAAGAATGTAAGTAAATACGAATTGATTACTGAGAGCATAAAACATCCTGAACATTTTAAAGATGCACTGAAATACAGCATGATTATTTTCTATGATGCTAATTATACCTGTTAGGAGCTAAAACAGATTCCACTTTTCGTACATCATTATGTAACTTGTGGCTTTACAATTTTTTGAAATGCAGTTGTTTGTTCATGTGGTATACTAAAAAAATGTCAGAAGACATATTACGAAGCCTAACTGAAATAGTGCCAAAAATCTTGCACAGTTATTCTACTAGATAAATTCCTAGTGTAATGCTTGCTGTTATTATTATTTTTTAATCAAAAAGAAGCGATAACATAATGAGCCAGGGCTGAGCAGGATGTTTTCTGTTACATGATTTAATGGAATTGGTCTGTGTCTATAGCAAGGTATCTAAAATCATTCTGTGAGCTATCACTTTTGTGTAGTTTCCATACTTAACAGCACATTCTGCTTTATGTTGCACGTACTGTAGGTGTATCGTATCACTGAGCTTGAATGGTCTGAGATACAGGGGTTTATTAAAAGGGAGAGAGTCGTGGTTAAGCTTTTTTACAAACAGAATTCGCAATCACTAAGTGAAATACAAAGTAAAGCACGATGTTGTACTGGTCCCTAAGTGTGGGTCTGGAAGAGCGATGCAGGATGCCTTTGCCTATTGTAAGCCTTTAGATGTGGGGTGTCATATCCACAGGAAGACACTTCTGAACTGGCAGTGAGGCAAAGGAGAGCAATAGAAAAACACAAATCTACTGCTTGCCTTTTGAAGAGAAATGGAATGACTTCTTGGGCACCTACAGGATGGAGGATGGTTGCTTGGGTGTAGATGAGCTGCAGGTGCCCTACAAAGTAGCTTTCAGTACTAGAGGCTGTGGGAATTTGTGGATGTGCCTTCTGATTCTCTGACTCTCTGAGAGTTTTTTTTTTTCTCTCTTTTTTTACTACAATGGGCTTGCAGTGCAATACTACTGTTTTAGTATTTAAGGAGAAGAAAACTACTTTTACTTAAAAGGTGTTGTCCTTTTTTAGCAGTAAGTGAAACTGCTACCAACAAAAAACAAAACAGTTTTGTAGTTTTATTCCATTAGTCCATGTATTGTAGAAGGAATCTGCATTTTGCAGAGCCAAACCCACACATAGACATTGCGTAGGGCAATATTTGAGTATACTTTTATCCCTAATTTGACAACTGAAGTGAAGTTGAAGCCTCAGAAAAGCTCGCTGGAAATATCACAGAATCACAGAATCATAGGGGTTGGAAGGGACCTCCAGAGATCATCGAGTCCAACCCCCCTGACAAAGCAGGTTCCCTAAATCAGGTTGCACAAGAAGACATCCAGGCGGGTCTTGAATATCTCCAGAGAAGGAGACTCCGCAACCTCCCTGGGCAGCCTGTTCCAGTGCTCCGTCACTGTCACCATAAAGAAGTTCTTGCGCACATTCGTGCAGAACTTCCTATGCTCCAGTTTCTGGCCATTTCCCCCATGTCCTGTCTCCACACAGTGCTGAAAACAGTCTGGCCTCACCACTCTGCCCCCCACACTTTAGATATCTATAGACCTGGATCAGGTGCCCTCTCAGTCTTCTTTTCTCAAGGCTAAACAGACCCAGTTCACTCAGCCTTTCTTCACAGGGGAGATGCTCCAGGCCCTTCACCATCTTTGTGGCCCTCTGCTGGACTCTTTCCAAGAGATCCCTGTCTTTTTTGTACTGGGCAGCCCAGAACTGGACGCTACTGGACGTCCAGATGAGGCCCTACCAGGGCAGACTAGAGGGGGAGGATCACCTCCCTCGACCTGCTGTCCATGCTCTTTTTAATGCACCCCAGAATGCTACTGACCTTTTTGGCCATGAGGGCACACTGCTGGCTCATGGCCAACCTGTCTTCCACTGGGACACCCAGGTCCCTCTCTGCAGAGCTCCTCTCCAGCAAGAGATATGTATGAAATTCTCTCCCCCAAATCAGTAAACATTTACAAGAACATTGAAGAAGTTCAGTCAGTTTAATACAGTGTTTCTTTCAATTTTATATTATATTTCTGAGACATAACTGTCCACAAAATGCAAAATGTATATCTATATATATATTTATATACATGTACACACATATATAAAGCAAATCCTACAAAATAGTTTGTGCATGTTCATGCAAGCCTGCAGGAGAATTCAGTTCAACTTTACTGATATACTAGGTACTGATAGATAATTTTGTTGGTTTTTTTTTCCAACATATAAAATCAAGAGGATTGTATTGACTATTTAGCCATGTAGTTGTAACTATCCTTAATATCAGTTGTCTTTTGCTCTTGAAATATAGAATTTTATTTTTGAAAAATGTATCTAACTTCATCTGAATTAATTTTTAGATTGCTTTATATTGGAGATTTCTGTGCCACATAATGTAACTTTTTTTTTATTTTAGCTCTGCACAACTGAGGTAGAACCTGTCTTACTGAACAGCCATGGTGTTTGTTCAGTTTCATGGGTAGGAGTGTGTCCCGCTAAATAGCACAAGCCTTTGCATGTTTGCTACATTAGTTCCTGTTACAAATAGGGCAAATAGAGTACCAGAGCTTTGCCCACTGAGTGAAGTGGATCCAGTTAGATAGGACTTTGTGTCATGGTGAAACTCAAGTGCCAGGGCCATCTGCATAGCCAGTGAGCTGCAGTCTCTTCTCAGGACGGGTAGTGCTCACCTCCAGCGTGGCTTCAGTCATGGCCAGAACTGGGCATCCTCTGCTCATCCTCTGAGTGGTGTACTATGATATATCTGACTGCCACATGAGAGCAGACGCCTGATCCTAAACCAGAGAGCAATGAGTAGCTGACACGAGGTTAAAAATCATTCCATGCTGGTTGGCAGGACTGTGCAGTGGACACATTTGTTGTTGTGTTTGAAACCAGACAAGTCTTTTGCTGATCTAACAAGCCGTACTGTGTCCATCACAAATTTATGTTTAAAATGGACATAAAAACACGGCACAATGACATAGATGCAGTCCTTAAATGCCTTGCAGCTTTCAGGAGGCTACTAGCTGTGATTCTCCATCATCTCCTTGGCTCTTTTGGCGTCCCTTAGGCAGCCATGTAGACTGATTTGTTTTATCTATTGACCTTACATTCTTAGTTGGAAGATTTTCAGGTTTTTTTTATTATTTATAGAAAGACTTGAATCTATGAGAGCAAAGGAGTTTTCAGTACTTATAAAAATTCCTTACTTTTATTAGTCAGTGGCCCTCAGTTCTTATTTCTCTTGTTTGCTTTGTTTGGTTTTTGTTTTTGTTTTGTTTTGTTTTGTTTTCATGTAAAGGGGTGTATAATTGGAGGGGAGAAGCTTAAGCTTCAGAGTGTATATTCCTGTATTATCTTTGCAGACTTAACTTTAACTTCCATAACATTAGGGTCAGAAAAGTCAGTTTAATTATCAGCAAACAACCAAAAGCTATAGACAAGAACTCCCGTCTGTTGCTTTTAGTTATTAATATAATTAACTCCAGCACTGATTTAGTGTTGCAAAAAGAGAAACCCCAGAAACCCAGTTAATGGCACCTCTGTTCCTACCCTGTGACTTTGTAGGAGTCCTAATACTTCAGGTTTTAAAAACTAATAATGTAGAGCTAACATGAAAATGATACTTTGGAAAGGAAGATGAAACAAACGATTCCCTTTTCATCCTTCCCCGATGGTTTGCAGGCAAACACGTCCCCAGGCAAGTTCTGAACTTCCATAATTACATTGAATTCCTAGTTAATTGGGCTCTTCTCTTGCCATTGAGTTCTTCCTTGAATAATGCCTGCTTTATAATGATTTGTGTGCAAACAATAAATCTAGAGATTTAATAGGATGAAGGCTGTGGCTCCATATAAAGATATTTAGCCCTTAACTCCCATTGAAATAAATAGTTTTGCAAATCTGTTTATAAGTGACTTGAAATGAATATGCATAAAATAGGATTACTATTAATTACTTAAAGTATAAAAAGAGAATAACATCACTGTTCTTTGAAAAATGACTGAAAAAATTGAATCTACTATGATTGTTGTCTCAATACTCTCATGCTCTTCATATTTTATTGCATATGCTCAGTTTGGAAAAAACAACTTGTCTATTTTGTCTGCAGACTTTGCAGACTGGTAAGCAAACTCACTTCATTTCCTGCGTGGATTAAACTGTGGGCAAAAAGTCTGTCTTCCCCTGTCATAGTCTTCATGATGCCTCTTCATTTAGCGAGGATAAGTTTGTGATTAACTAGAAGGTAAAGAATCTGTGGGGTTTTTGTTGTTGTTGTTTTCTCATAGCAATTCAGGAAAAGAAGGGGTGAGCAATAATTTCTGTTTGGAAAGAGGCTGTGACATAATACTTATGTATTATGGAAGTTGAGCTGCTGATGCAAAAAGGTGCCTTTTTTTTCCTGAGCAGACTCAAATGCTCCAGGCTGTTAGAAGAATGCTGGCAGTGATGCCTGCATCAGCAGAGATGGGTATCCATCCCAGTTCTAATATCTGGCCAAAATAAGCAAATCACATCTGGTCTATCATTACTTCACTTACTCTTGGTAGTTTTCATGCATGTCATGTTACTGACAGGCTAACCAAAAGTCTAACAATAAAGGATAAAAGTTTTTTTCTTCAGTGCTGAATAAATTTAATTATTAGCACTATCTGTGATTTCCCTTGTTCTGCAGTGTAACCATGAATGACTAAGGTGTGGCTGGAGTTCAACTACAAACTTCTCTTTCAGTAATATCCAGAAACCATAGATGAACGTTCATCAACAAGAATGTTGGCATTAACTGCACAAGATGCTAGCCTTTTTCAGGCAGTTGTGGCTTTTGGTAAGCATGGGGAAATTGATATTTTCTTGCATTTTTTACTGCAGAGGACAAATTTAATCACTTCGGAGGATCATAAACAGAACCCATATGTTCTGTTTCTGTTTTCTGTTTGTTTATTTTTTTTCTGATGAAGTTCATTGCAATTCTTCTGTGTAGAACATCAGCAAAATGATCACTGTTGAGTTTATCCTATCATCAGTCATCTTGTCACTGTTTTTGTATTTGCTTAAACTCTTCTGCTATAAAACTGCGAAAAATGTTCTTACCATTCGATTTGAGCAAAGAAACTTTTCTTGTCTACACTGAGTAAAACATCTGTATGATTCCAGTGGTACAAATCCAGGTATGGCATTGTAGCTGACGAGGAATACAGAACATAAGTCCCATGGTAAATCTTTTGAAAACAAGAAGTCTCTTCCCACTGTATCGTGAGGATACAATTCTTTGAGCTCAAGATTGCTTGACCAATCTCAGCTTTTAACTTAAGATAAAATAATGTTACTGCATCAGAGGATGATAATGTACCAAAAGGAAGGGTTTTATTAGCAGCATAAACTCTAGGGTTTGCTGGTAATTGTGCCGATGGGACAGAGTTTGCAGTTTGTTCATAACCTTCCTTGTTGCTGTTTGCTGGTCTATCCCTGAATTCTCTGCATCAATGTCCCTGGCTTCCCTTTTAGTCAAAAATGCAAGGCATCTGCACAGGCACTCATATGATGATTGATCTTTAGTATGCCAGAAACTTCAGTCTCAGGTGAAAGTAAGAGACGTCTTCTGTGTTACAATAGTCTTTTTTTCATCATCCTCTTCTGTCACTTGCCATTAGCAGATTTCATTTCCAGGTGCCAGAACTGAATTATGTTTCTCTGGTCAGACATTTTCCTTGTGGTCAGTAAGTTTTTAGGGAAACACTGCCAAACCTTTCTGACTCAGATGGTGGAGAAGCCAATGAGGACTGATATGCTGATATGCTGATATGTTGCTTCTTACAAACAAGGGAGGATTGGTTGGGAATGGGAATGTTGGGGCAGCCTTGGATGCAGTAGTTGTGAGTAGTAAGTCAGGATCTTCATGGAAGAAATAGGGCTAGTTGACATTCAAGCACCACTTCCTCAAAGCTCAAGATTGGTGCAGAGTAAGAAAACAGACAAAGGTGGCAAGAGACCTGCATGAATGAACAAGAAGCCTGTGGAAAAGCTCAGATGGAAAAAGAAAAGTTCATGGAATGTGAAAAAGGGGTCTGTCCACTTGGGAAGAATATAGGAGCACTGTCATGGTACACAGGGAAGCAGTAAGGAAAGCTAAGGGCCACTTGAATTAAATCTGGTGACAGAGGTCATGACCAACAAGGAAGGCTTGTTTAAGTATGTTAATAACAAAAAGAAGACTAGAAAAATGTGAATCTACTGCTGAATGAGGTAGGTATCCTGGTATCAGAGAAGGCTGAGAACACTTCTTTGCCTCAGTCTTTACTACTGTGACTTTCCCTCAGGAAACTCAACCCTGGAGATAAGAGAGAGAGTCTGGAGAAAGGAAGATTTCCCCTTCACTGAGGAGGATCAGAGGATGTCTAGGCAGACTCAACACACACAGATTCATGGGTCTTACTGGGATGTACCCACGTGTGCTGATGGGGCTAGCAGAAGTGATTTGCAAACCTCTCCCTGTCATCTTTGAAAGGTCATGGAGAATGGGAGAGGTGCCTGAGGACTGGAGGAGAGCCATTGTCACTCCAGTCTTCAAAAAGAGCAGGAAGGAGGAGCTGGGAAGCTACATGCCAGTCAGCCTCACCTCCATGCCTGGGAAGATGATGGAACATCTTATTCTGGATGCCATGTCCAAGCAACTGGAAGAAAAGAAGATTTATCAGGAATAATCAATATGGGTTCACCATGGAAAATCATGCTTTACCAATGTGGTCAAGGCTTCTGTGATGTCATGATTGTCTGTATAGATGAAGGAAAAGTAGTGGATGTTGTGTTGACTTCAGCAAGGCTTTTGAAATGAAAAGGAGCCTCACTACATAGCTGATTAAAACCCTGGAGTATAAATACAGTCCTCAGGTTTACTACAGACTTCACCTGTTGAGGTACACTGCACACAGTTTTTGGAGATGGTCTGCAATTGTGTGTCCTGTATTTCTGTAATCTCAATTTAGCATCTAATCTTCAGAAGCGTTTACTATTTATGTGTCCAAGTGAAATTGCTTTGAGCAGTACCTTTAATATATAAAGTGCTGTGTAATGCTTAGTCCTCTGAAAAACTAGGCCCGTGTGACTCAAATTAAGTATTCACTTTTCAGCTTGATCCCTTAGCACCAAGTAACTCATCTGTAAAATGAGGACAGTGCAAACTCTCCAAAAGAATTTGCTGAATTTGAATTGCACAAAGTTTGTGACACAATCAAAACAATCGTTATTAGAGAGTATGTAACATAGCAATATAAAGCAATTTTTAATCAGGATTGAGTACTACTTCCTCAATGTCTCTCCAGTCCTCAAATTAAGCAGTAAAATTAATACAAAATGTCAATACTTGAATTTTTATGTTTTCATTTGTACAATAGATGGAGAGATGAAAGAATGCTGTATTGGTAACTGGAGAAATAGAAATTGCACTGTCAGCAAAACATTCAGCATTTTCTAATATTTATATGAATAACATTCCAGTCTTAATAATGGTGTTTGGTTTTTTTTTCATACTGTTTTCTAATTTATTGTCAAAAATATCAAGGAGAGAACTCACAATTAAGCATCTTTTTATTTTTTCCCCACAGATTTCTGTTTCAATATATTCTCTTCAGGGCTGTGATTGTAAGGTAAGCAAATATACAGTCACAGCATTTTTTTGTCAAAATGTTTTCCAGGTGACAAGCAAATTATTCTGAACAAAAAAAGAAGTTCTGTATTGCTGGAGAAAATGTACAGAATCTATTATAAAAATGTTGAAAATGCTGTCATCAATTTCCAATTTTAAAAAATGTTGAAATTTTGCGAATTCCATAAATTTCAGCTAGAAAAGGAGTTTATTTTCCAAATGTGCTTGATTATTTTTATTCTCTTTTATTCTCTTCTATTTTCTTGTTCTAGTTTTCTCACACTTTCTTGATATTTACTGTTTTAAAATTGAGTGGTTTTTTTTTTTTTTTTTTTTTTTTTCTTCCTGGGTGTTGTCAGTCTCCCTCTGTCTAACAGAATAACAGTGTTGCATACAGAATTTTTTGTCAAGAACTCCAGAGATCGTATTTTAACACCACAGCAATGGCACAGCAACAGTAGAGTGACTGGTGGGAAGTGGCTTTGAAAATTTATAAACAAGATTTCTGTAAAGCTGACAGTAATGAAATGCAACTATGAAATGACTGAAATCGCCTTCAGTGATATGGTTTTCAGTACAAAACCACAATGTCAAAAGCAAATCACCAACTTAAAAAAAATCTTAAAAAACAACCTTTTTTAGGTTTGTAGGCTTTTTTAGGTTAACTTAACTTTAACTTTTTTAGGTTAGTTGGCTAAGGTGTATCTTTAACCTGCGGATTTCTGGTTTGATTGTTGTTGTCTGTTGTAGATACAGTTGGCAGAAAACTCTTTTTGGCAATCTCTTGTACTGTTAAGAGAACTGGTGATGGAGTTAGGCTGATCTGCATGCAGTTTTAAAGTAACTTAAGATCATTCCCTCTCATCCTGGGAGAAGAAGCCAACACTCACGTTTCCACTACATCCTTTCAGGGGGCTGTAGATGGCAGTAAGGTCTCCCATCAGCCTCCTCTTCTTCAAGGTGAGCAACCCCACCTCCCTCAGCTGCTCCACGTAAGACTTATGCTCCAGACCCCTCATCAGCTTCACTGCCCTTTTCTAGACACACTCCAGGGCCTCAGTGTCTTTCCTGTAGTGAGGGGACCAAAACATAGTATATGAAGTACAGCTTCATCACGACTGAGTACAGAGTGATGATCACTTCCTGATCCTGCTGGCATCACTATTTCTGATACAAGCCAGGATGCTGTTGGCCTTCTTGGCCATCTGGGCATACTGCTGGCTCATGTTCAGCCTAACATCAACCAATACCCCCAGGTCCTTATCCTCTGAACGGTTTTCCAGCCACTGCCCCAAACCTGTAGCATTACCTGGGTTTGTTGTAGCCAAAGCACAGGATCTGGCATTTGGTCTTGTTGAACTTCATCCCATTGGACTCGGCCCAGCAATCCAGCCTTTCCAGATCTCTCTGTAGGGATTTCCAAACTTCAGGCAGATCAACACTTCCTCCAAATTTGGTGTCATCTGCAGATTGAGTGAGCATGTCCTTGGTATTCCTATGAAAACATTTCACTTGTTTCATGTTATAATGTTCCATAGCTTTGTATCTTTATCAGTAGTGTTCGATTCATCTTTATATTAGATGAGGTGGTTTCTTATCATGTCATTCTATCCCAGAAAGCTTTTTTGAGTTCAGTTTATCTAGGAGAAATCTCTTCCCTTTGAATCTTCTCCTGGCAAATCACTGTTTCCAATACCTTTACTTCCTTTAAGAAATGGATATGCACCTCAGCTAGTGCTACTATTTAAATTTCCCTAGTATGATATTCCTAGATTATTATTATTTATATATATATATATATATATATATATTTGCAAATTATTCTACAATCAGTATTACAAGCAGGGAGCGAAATCTTAGAATAAAAAAACATCTAGTTCTTTCAGATGTTAATCTTAAAGACTTCTCCAGAGCATTTCATATTGAAAGACTGGTAACATGTGACAAATGATCAAGGAGCTAAATTTGCATCTTTCAGTTCCAAAATCTGGGCCCTCTTCTTCTTTATCTTCCACATGTTCTAGTTAGTTACTCCTCCAAGTTTCCTTACTTACTCTTGAAAATATTTTTATATTTGGTTCAAAATATGCTACAATTATTGGCAATCAGTAAATCTGATACTATAACAGGTCTATCAAAAGAAAAAACAAAAAAGCTATTGATAACCTCTATTCTTATCTTTCTTATATGGAGGTGCATCCTGATGAGTTTGTCATGTCACTTTCCTTTCAAACATAAATTATAATGACATTGTAATGCTTTGATTGATTTAGAATAATAACTGATTTACTATCAATATGAAAAATCTGAGAAAATAAATCATTATGGCTTAAATAACAAATTTAATTTCATTTGTCAGATAGTCTTTGTTTGTCTAAGTTCCATTAATCATTTTTCCTGAAATGAAAATCAGTATATTTCAGTGAGATTTCCAAGCCCATATTTAAAAAACAAACAAACAAACAAACAAATTGCTTTCTTTCATTAAAGTAATGAAGTCAAGTTCTTCTGGATCATCTAATCTGCATTTTTACTGAATAAACTGTTTTCTCCATCTTCTTCCCATCTTCTACATTACATACACTTGTACTTTGGTTTTCCATCACAAAGATCACCTGAGGTGGTAGCTTTTGGGTATTATGCATCTGTCAGTCAAGAAAGTCTCATCAAAGTACTTGCTTATCAGTCAAGGTCCTAAAAAATATTAGTCCGGAGACAGAGATTAGATCCTTCAAAGAAGTTACATGTGTAACATGTATACATAGATATAGATGTATATAGATCTATAGAGATCTATAGATATAGATCTATATGTATACATACATAGTTATGAACCATTTGCTTACCAGATTAGTTTCATTTATTCATTTTCTTCAGTTACAATAATTGTCATCTCTAAGAAGCAAAGGAACAGAATACAGTGAATACTTCTGCTCCACAGACAGTTCTGTCTTTGTATTAATTGGATAACAGATTATGAACAAGTTTTGATGAGGTAAAGGTCTTGGCCAAATATGGGTGATGTATGATCAGCCCAACATGAAGTACAGCGCTGATCTTTTCTACTGGTAATAAAACAGGTGCTGATTTCAAACTTTGAATATCTCTCTACCAACCTAACCAGTAATCAAAGTATCTTCAAGATTTTTATGGCTTTGTTCAACATCTTGTTCTGTTGGTGTTTGTGAGTCTGAAAAATTACCTAATGGTTGAAAAGCCAATACTGTCTCAGTCAAGCAGACAGTAGGGAAAGTGACAGTTTATACACACCATTAAACCAGGCACTAGATTTTTTCGTGTTTTAGCCACAGTTGTGCATATAGGACTCCTTAAGAAACTGAGGAATTGGATTGTTACTGCAGTACTGAGCAGTAACAGGAATCTTTGCAGACACTGTCAAAAACTTTTCTTACTATACTAGCTCTCTGAAGCGAGATATTTTCCATGAGGATATAAAAAATGCACCATGAAAATTATTGCTTTTAATTATTTCATATTAAATCTGCATTTCATGCTCAGTTGTGTTGCATGTGGAATCCTCTGTCTTCATTAGAAGGAGTTACTGTTGAATCCTCTTGAAATATTAAAAGTTCTAAATAGATATTTTGGGGAAAAAAAATCTTTAGGAGAGCTCTAGTAACTGTGCCATGAAAAGTCACTGAGAAGTTTTTGGTACTCATACGCAGCTTCTTTGAAACATTCAGAAATGTTACCATTTGAAGAATATTCTAGCACATCAGGTTGCTGGCAAACACAAAGCCCATTACAAAGAACAGTCATTGAGTGAAAATTGGATTCACAGTTTTCACATAGAAAATCTGATTGCCAGTGTTATGCCTGAACCATGTGATCCAGCTAATCACTCTCTGCTCGATTTTCAGATACAGAGATTTGTTCACTAACTGTAAAAAACAAACAAACAAACAAACAAACAAACAAAAAAACCACACACAAAAAAAAACCCACAACCAAAAAACAGAATGTACTCAAGCCGGAATAAAATAAACCAATGACTGTCTCCTAATTGTGTTTCACTCAAACTTCCTCTGAAGCACCTGGTCCTGCCTCTCAGAGACACAGTGCTGAACTAGATTGCCTTACATTTAATCCTGCATGGCAGTTACTGTTTTATTGTTATTTTGAAGTCTTGCATGGCATAAAATTGTGTGCTTGTCTCTGTGCACAGCGTTGAGTTTCATACAGAATCAACACAGACAAAATCAGCTCAACTTGTCCCTGAATATTTAACAGACAGAAGAAAATAGAAAATGGATTTCCAACTAAATATTGGGTTTTTCATGCCTCTGTTCTCAGAACTGCTCATCACTGCGCTATATATCTCTGGGCATTTACACACAGTAAAAGGCAGTATGGTTTTCTAAAAGGAGGAGATTTCATACACATGCTTGTATTTTTCACTACTGAAAATAATTCAGATATATTTCTCATAATGCTTAAAAGGAATGTTCTTCCAGTCCCTTTGTTTTAGTCCATGAAATAATACATGAATGTGTACGTTTTGAAAGAAGCCTTGAAGCCATTTGTTAGGGGGCTGTTTCCTTTTCAGCTTGGGTGTGCAAGAATATGGAGGAGTTTAGTACATAGCTTATGTATCTCACTGTAACTAATGTGGCATTTTAGTACACAAAAAGTATGTTTTTCTTCAGTTTATGTCATTAACAGAAGCCACCAGAACTCCTGTTAACTTAATCTACAGATTTTCTTTGGTGGCATTTTTAATTAACAAGTTCTAAATTCACTCCATTTTCCCTTCTTATGTAGTAATAACTGCAAGTTAGCTACACCAAATCATGTGGGTGACTTGGACATCTCAGAGGTTTTTTCTTCTCCAGATGCTTTCTTCAGGGTGACAGTAGATATATATGTATCTTTTCCCAGCAAGATGTTGTCATCAGAAATTCCCCCTCACTTCGATCACACATTTTGTGCACTCTAGGTCAGATTCTGCTCCCACACAGTTAAAACTCAATCTCAGTCACAGCAGATCAAGCCCTTTCTATGCAGTTCTCAACTTGGAAATGATAAATGCTCCCCTTGAAGAGGGAAAAACTGTGTGCTTCAGTCACTGAGAGAGCTGTTTAGTGGATTGGGACTGTGGTTCCAGCCAATGATGTTGAAGTCAGGATTCCCAGTCCTGTCTGCCTTCAAGTAACTGCCACAAAGCCTTCTCTTTGTCTTCCCTATAGAAAAAACCAATTTTTTGTGATGTTTTTGGATGAAACACAAGCCTTGAACACTAGTTCCTAATGTCTGTGGAATGCACAGTGTCTCATTTTGTGCTATGTCTGTAGACCTAGGAAAGTCTAAGTGTATCATAGAGCCTCAAGCTAACTAACTAATTAAAATATTTATAATACCTCATGTACAAAATGCACATATTAAATTGTTAGCATACAGAGACTCTAGTCTTGGAGCTACACCCAAGAGAAAACCCTTGTTTCCAGACAGGGCAGGTTTTGACCAATCTTCATAGAAGGGCAGGAGGCCACTTGTAGGGTCAGGATCTCAGCAAGCTTGGCAGCTCTTTTCTCCCACCATCCATCCTGGGGGTAGCGAGGCCCTGCAGAGGGATCTGGACAGGCTGGAGAGGTGGGCTGAAGCCAACGGGATGAGGTTCAACAAGACCAAATGCCGAATCCTGCACTTTGGCCACAACAACCCCAGGCAGCGCTATAGGCTTGGGGTGGAGTGGCTGGAGGACTGTGTGGAGGAAACGGACCTGGGGGTGTTGATTGATGCTCGGCTGAACATGAGCCGACAGTGTGCCCGGGTGGCCAGGAAGGCTAATGGCATCCTGGCTTGCATCAAAAACAGTGTTACTAGCAGGAATAGGGAGGTCATTGTCCCCCTGTACTCTGCACTGGTGAGGCCGCACCTCGAGTATTGTGTTCAGTTTTGGGCCCCTCATTGCAGGAAAGACATTGAGGCCTTGGAACGTGTTCAGAGGAGGGCTACGAAGCTGGTGAGGGGCCTGGAGCACAGGCCTTATGAGGAACGGCTGAAGGAGCTGGGATTGTTCAGCCTGAAGAAGAGGAGGCTCAGGGGAGACCTTATAGCTCTCTATAACTTCCTGAAGGGAGGTTGTGGTGAGCTAGGGGTCAGTCTTTTCTCTGGTGTAGACAGTGATAGAACTAGAGGCAATGGTTTCAAACTGCGCCAGGGGAGATTCAGGCTGGACATTAGGAAATATTACTTCTCAGAAAGGGTGGTCAGGCATTGGAATGCACTGCCCAAGGAGGTGGTGGAGTCACCGAACATGGATGTGTTCAAGAGACGTTTGGATGTTGTGTTGAGGGATAGGATTTAGCTGGGGAGTATTGGTGATGGTTGGACTGGATGATCTTTTAGGTCTTTTCCAACCTTGATAATTCTGTGATTCTGTGATCTTGCAAAGTTTGATAATTTTGTTAATGCTTTAGCTGTTGGATGCGATTGTGAAATAAATCCTTTTTTCATCCTCTCTTTAATTCTATAGCCTTAGCAGTTATAGATGACTTTTTCAGACACTAACTGTAATTTTTGACTCTTTTAAAAGTTCATGAAAGCAAAAACATGTAAGATTCAGAAGTAAGATTCAGGCCTTTTTAATTCACAGATCTAATCTTTTTTGCAAATATTCTTAAGATTTTTTACTGTGGAGAAAAGTCTGAAAAATAGGTTCATGCAAAATCACTCTAAATTTAAACAATTTTAATGCAAATATTGGAGGTGATTGTCTTTTGAACATTTTTTCTTTATTCCATATTATAATCTTTTCATAGGAAAATGTCAAATGAACCACAAATTTTCAGTCAAACAGAATACATGAGAAATTCAGAAGAAGCATGTCCCCAGTTTAACTCCATTGAGCTCCAAAATTACTTTTAACAATCGGTCAAATGAGTAAGAATAGGATACTGTAGGTAAACTATTTCTTTCTCAAGTACCTCCAAACAGTTTTATATCAGGAATTACAGGAGCTGTGAACTACAAGCCTCATCTTGGAACAGTGGATCTATAACTACTGCAGCTTTGGCATTTTCTCAGAATGAATAACTGGATGAGATACTAGCTTGCTTCATGTCTTACAATATCTTAAAATCTGTTATTAGTCCAAAGGCTTAGTTTTAGGTTGTTTTCCCTGGAGCATTTAAGGGAAAATTCATCTGAATGTACCAGAATATTCAGATGAATATATAAACTGCTGTTTGCAGTTTGAACTGTTATCTTCAGCAATTTATTTTTATTGCTGCATCTTTAGTGTTTGAAGAGTTATTTGCTCAATTTTCATAGTACATAGCAAAAGTGAACACATGTTTTACTGTTGACTTAGTCCATTTCTTAATGGTTTCATTTTTCTAACCCTCTCCTGGCATGTTTTTGCACACTACTGACAACTTTGATTTCTGATTACTGGAATGTAACTAAGCAAATAATTGGAAAAAATAATCTGTAGGAAGGATGATGAGGAAGGGCTTAATAAAAATGAGTGAAAATACTTTCCTTTTTTTTTTTTTACAACTGCTTTTGGGAACACTTGAAGCCGTAACAGATTAAAAGAGTTAAATTATTGATTTTTGTGTGCCATTTCGGTCTTAAGACATGAATGCAGTCTAAAATTTTATACCCTATTAACTTAAAATAATTTTAAAACAACAACAAAAAAAAGCTTGTTAGCAAATATATCTAATTCTTGAATAGACACTACACTGTATAAAATTATTTTAAAAGGAAGTCACTTACATTACAGAGGGAAACATATGAAAGATAGAAAATTGCGTATGTGCAGGTCTAAATTTGTTTTCTATGTATTCTTCTGAAGACATAATGTGGAGGGGCCTGCTAGAAAATGATGATACTTCAGAACATACCCATGTATGTCTTAGTCTCCTTGAGACTCAACAATTGTAATGCGTTCTTCACATTTTTAAAAGTAAACACGATAGAAGCCTTTAGAAATATTGCAAGTTGTGTTGCCTGTGCATTCAGTGGTGTACTTCACATAGTAAAAGAAAAACATATGACATTAGAAATTCTCTGGCTTCTCAATTGCTTGTTTGTGTTGCCCTGCAAAATTCTGAATCCTGTTTGGGTTTTGTTTGCCCATTGTGATACTTTGGTAAATGAGATCAGCCCTTAGGCTTGAGCTTTGTCAGTCTGGCCTCACAGGATCTATGGTGCAATTCCTGCTGTGCAGTGCAAATGGGCATCAAACTAAATTCCAGAATACCCATCTAGTAGAAAAGGGCTTACTCACATCAACGATGACACCAGACATACAGCTTTGTGAGGTTTTTGTGGGTGTGTTTCTATTCAATAAGAACCATCATGTTTTTAAAACAGAAAAATACTTACAGCCAATATTTCATGTTTATTTAATGGTGTACTTCCTAGGGAGAAGTGGGAAGGGGAGAATGGAGGCAGTATTAAGAGTAGGTGGATGAAAATGAAGGTGGACAGCAAATTGAGGGAGATAATCCTCCTCCTCTACTTTGCCCTGATGAGGTCACATCTGGAGTACTGTGTACAGCTCTGGACTCCCCTGTTCAAGAAAGACAGGGATCTCCTAGAAAGAGTCCAGCCAAGAGCAACAAAGATGATTACAGGACTGGAGCATCTCTTGTATGAGGAAAGGTTGTGAGACCTGGGACTGTTCAGCCTTCAGAAAAGAAGGCTGAGAGGGGATCTCATCACTTTTTATAAGTATCTGACATGTGGGAGCCACATTGGTGGAGGGTGACTATTTTCAGTGGTGAGCAGCAATAGAACAAGGGACAATGGACAGAAACTGCAACACAAGAAGTTCCATACTAACACAAGGAAGAACTTGAACTTCTTTACTGTCAGAGTGATGGAGCACTGGAACAGGTTGCCCAGAGAGGTTGTGGAGTCTCCCTCTCTGGAGATATTCAAGACCCATCTGGATGCCTGTGTGATCTGCTGTAGGGAACTTGCTTTAGGAACAGCAGCGGGGTTGTACTCCAATACCTTCTTCTAACCCCTGCAATTCTGTGATTTGGTAATCTGAAACTGAAAAATGTGCTATAAGGTATATAATACCAAGATCTAAAGAAAGATACAGAACATACGCTTTGCTTTGTTATTTTCATTTCTGAGGCTTTTTTGGTCTTGAACGACTCAGGTTTATTTTGTAATTCTTCTGTATGCCTCTCTTTCACAACTCTTCTGGTGGATTCTTGGATTCATGGATTCTTACTTATGTATGTACTTATATATGGACTTCTGGTATGTACATAGGTCACTCTGAATGTAATGCCTCCTATTTATATCCATGGAATCTACAACAGATACACAAAGCGCAATTTGATAGAGCAAATTCACAGCTACAAAACGCTATTTTTCAACACAGTCTCTACCATTGGCTTTGCATTTTCACCACGATGAATATACCTGCATGCTGCACTTGTAAAAACCTGCATGGCCTTCTGGAACGTGGCTTGTCTGTCATGTCACTTGTCACCTCTGCTGAAACAGTGGTGACAAGCGAAAAAACTCACATCCACTGTTTAGTCCCCAGAAATGTTCAGCAAACATTGATGAATGTCAGTGGGTACAACTTTTTCCGCATGGAGGAATTCAGTGATGCACCTTTGTTTCATGTGTGCTTCCATGTCAGAAACCATTTTGTCAGACTGCCCTTCTGCTGCCATCTGTCACATGGTAACAAAATGTAGTGGAATATTGATAGAGAAGGTTCAACCTCTACTGCCATATTACTAACATCTGCCTCTGAATTAATGGGACAACAAAATAAAATCAGAGGCATTACTTTTGGTGCAGCCATAGTATGTAACAGGTATCATACAAAGGAAGAAAACAATTTTTTTTTTAAATATATGAGGAAAAGATGGAGAGTGCTTTAGTGCATCCACTATACCAGGACAGTTTCCTAGGACATGCTTTCTTTGGAGGCATTCAGTTTTTCTCCCAAAACCGATGTCTCTTCAGTTGGTTGTTTTACTTTGGAGCCACTTCCTCAATTGCAGCCCCCAGTATCTGCAGTGTGCTGTTTATGCCCATTGAATGTGCAGTTGCCAGACTTACTGGGAGTGACACTGTGTAATTATTAAGTACATGCTGCAATTTAAAGGATAATATAATGCAAATATTTCTACGCACAACACATTAAAAGATAGTTACATTTTATACACATCCATTAATATTTTTCTTTGAATATCAAGTACTGCTTCCCACCTGCCGTCTCTCCCATGTTTTCACTTGCTCTGACGGTTAAGTGTCATAAACCTGTCATAACGCTGTGACTAGTCTTTGGTTCATAAAACCTGGAACATTTTGCATTTACCTTGTGCTCAGCATTTTAAAAACTGATTACACATTTCAAACTGTACCAAAAAGCCATATTTTTGTTCTGTTTTTCCTCTTATGAAGCAGAGTCTGAATTGTTTTTGTTGGGTTTCTGGTAGAAAGCATTGCTGTGTTTTGCCTCTAACAAGTGTAGAAACAAAAGGCTTTTATTGGCTCATACTAAGCCCATCTTGCACCAAACAGATGTAGCACTCAAACTTCAGTGCTACATTTACGCATGCTATGTTTTGCACACTTTGGAAAGTACATAGAAAGTCTAGGTTCATTGATGATGGTGGTGATCTGCTCATGAGCCACCTCGGCCACTATTTTAACAGCACTGTTAAATTTTAACAGTGGATTTCTTCCTCCTTGGAATTTTGTCAGTGACTTAGTTTAGACTTCTGTTATCACTTGCAATACACTCTAGCTCTACTGTTTCTTATTTATAAAAAAAAAAGGAAAATTAAGCATACTTGCCATATGCTCTTGCCCCCAACCCCTGCCAGTCTGACAGAAATACATGCTTCCTGTTTATTTTAGTTTGTGAACATTTGCAGTTCTTAACACCTGGATTTTAATGTTAGATTTCAGGTTTCTGTATTTGACAGCTAAGCAAATAGATGAATTGCCAAAGTCTGTAAGTAGTCATAGCCCCTCTTCAACACTGGTAGCATTTGAAGTGCCAAAATTTTATGTGTGCAGCAGGCTATTAATGCCATGATTTCTTTTACCTCAACCAAAATTCAGACAGTTGAAATAAAACAAAAACTTTTTAGAAGAATGTATATTGCAGATTGGTTTCTTCTTGATGCTAGTTACACGGTACAGAGGCTTGATAACTTCACTATAGGGAAGCAGCTATGTATTGGCATAAGGTATTAGGAAAAATTTCTTCTAAGAAAGCATGGTCAGGCACTGGCACAGGCTGCCCAGGGAAACGGTGGAGGCACTGTCCTTGGAGGTGTTCAAGAACCCTATAGATGTGGCACTGAGGGTCATGGTTAGTGGGTATGAAGTGATGGCTGCATTGATGATCTCAGTGGCCTTTTCTAACCTTAATCATTCCATGATTCTGTGACTCTATTTCATTTGAAACACTAAGGATTTAAAAACTTGCTGCTGTTACAATTCCAGCTTCGGCCTTTTGGAGAGTAGTAACAGGAAGTCATGATCTCTACGAGTATTTCTTAGCTGCAAATGATAGGAAAGCTATATGAAGACCCAAATACTTAACATGCTTCACAAAACAGTACCCTTCTCTCCAGTCATCCTTCACAAGGCCTAAGCACCATTTACAGATTTGACCAGTGAATGTAGTTATTCACATCATCAGTCCCTTTATTTGAAAAATTCTTAAGTTAGATTTCTATTGTGAAAGACAGTGTATAATTCTTTATATTCTGTTGGTACAGGAACTGCGACTCTAGGCAACAATTCATGTCATTAACTTAGCAAAACCATATGAAAACTGTTATAGTCAAAAAGCACAACATTGACAAAAAGTGTCAAATTGAGAAGTCTGCTAACACAGAAGGTCAGAGTTATTTGGAAATTTAGAAAATTAACCAGTAGACTAGATTAACCAGTAGACTAGTCTGTACTAGTGATGCACATAGTTGTAATGGCAATGTAATGAAAAAAATGATTACCAACGTCATAATTGGGTATTTTAACATGAACAAGTTATGCAGGAATAATATCCACATACGAAATTTAAATGATTTAATTTTATCTCTAATCTGAAGAATATATTTTCTATGAAATGTTGCAATTGTTTGGTTTTTCTATCCTTTTTTTTTTTTTAATGTAACTTCAACATCCTGGTGATTCCTCTAATAGAAAAAAATCACAAGCTACATTGAAAATGATATCCTAAATAGAACCAAATTTAAAGTATAAAATTATAACAGTTAAAATCATTGCATTTATGTAAAAGAATAGAATTATACATGTCAGATTTAGATAAAATATTGTTGTTTACAATAAAAAGTTTTCATCTGATACCTTCATTCAGCAAGAAACAAATATGTTTGTTTATATATGTGATTTATATATGTACTTAGGTTTTCATTTTTGTTCTTCAGTTAGGAAGTAGGAATGATATCAGAAGAAGTAAAAAAATGATAGAAATCTTGATACTTAACCACGTTGGATATTTTGAAGAGAGCATATATTAAAAAAAAAAAGAGAGAGAGATAGGAAGTGTTTAGATTAGATTAGATTCCAACTGTAAAAGGTAAATAAGAAAGTTGCTGGGTATTATCCAAATAAACCCACTTGGTGATGAAAAGTTATGAAATATAGATGATATAAATCAAAGAGTAATTCTTTTTACACTCAGCATTTTAGTTGGAACGTGGAGATTAATTAAACCTTATATTAAAATAAGCAGTAGGTATCTATGTGGTTAAGTATTTGAATGGTAATTATATATTCCTAAAAGTCGTACAATATTATCAGTGTAATAGACTTGATTATACAGAGTAAAAGAATTCATGTTAACCATGCTGTCATTTAAAAACTACATCATAGATTTGCTCCTGGGAAATAAGCTCCCTCAAAGCACAGAAATCCAAATTGGGAGAGAAGATAAAAATGAACAATGAAAATACTTTATTCCATGTAGGTTATTATACTGCTCTTATCATCACAATATCTGATTACTTTCCAGTGGTGCATTAAGCGATGGGATTAGCATCTGCTGCTCAGCAATCTGCTTTTGTATGGTGATTCTTGTAGGCTTGGGGGAGGAGGAGTAGAGAAGCTGTGAAAACTTTCTTAAATACTAACAAATTCTGCATGTGGAAATGTAAAATTAAATAGGCAGAAGGAAAGAGCAATAATAATGAAATGTTATCCAATTAGGTGCAAGAGAACAGTTTTACACATCTTGGCTGGCACTGCAAACTTCTGGAAAGCTGCTAAAGGGGTTGCCTTTTTTGATCCATGAATGTTGATACTGATTTCAAGAGCAGTTCAGAAATGTCTAAGACAACTAAAAGATGTAAGAACCTATAAAAAGATTCAGTATTTTTGACTAATGTATTTTAATCAACCCCACATTTCATTTAGAAAGAAAAAAACTTTCAAAATATACTGCCTTAATAATAAGTTTGTTTTCTGAGGAGGAGGAGTTTCAGAAAGCCCCCTACTTTGTTTGGTATACCACTGCTCTGCCCAGCGAGGAATGCTGGCAGTTGGGCAGTTGGCTGCCTTGCATTTCAAGTAGCACAAGTTGGCAAATTGGCAAGTGCCAAACAGAACCTGCATGCACAATACACCAATACACTCAAAGTATTACAGGGATAACAGGCAAATCCTGTTTGCTAAAAAAGCTAAAAATTAAAACGGGGTTCAATCACTGCAGGGAAAAAGCAAGAAGCTTAAAAGATATAAACAGACAGAGGCCTGAGAGGCATCTAATAGCGATCAGATGCAAATTAGAAGACTACAGAGTAAGCAGATATCAAAGAAGATTTGAAGATGTACTTTCTACCAAACATAAAGGGAATTTTCTGATATTTCAAACACCTTTGCAATTCTAATGTATTTTCCTGTTGGTTTCTGTAAGTAGCTCCAAGAAAATTCTGCTTTTAGATCTTCTACTAGTTGTAAGAGAACACTGAAATAAATAATACATTTCTGAAAAAAATAATACAAAATATGTATTTTAAAGTGTCTATTCACATTACATTTTAAAGAAATGTCCAACTGAATACTGAAATGAATACTTCATTGATATCACACTCTAAAATTTATTGATTCCTTTATTTAAATCTGTATCTAAACTAATTAGTGGGAACATAATCTCTTTTCACTGTGTTTATTTTGTGTTAGAGGTGATTTTGTAGATATCACAATTGCCTTTCTCATGGCCATTTCTCATATCTAAGTTATATAGAATCACAGAATCATGAAATGGCTTGGGTTGGAAGGATCCTCATGGATTATGAAGCTCCAATTCCCCTGACGCATGCAGGGCCACCAACCTCCTATCTGATTCTAGAAAAGTCTGCCCAGGGCCCCATCCAACTTGGCCTTGGATACCTCCAGGAATCCATAGGCATCCACAACTAATCTGGGCAAAGAAGGAAATGCAAGTTTTGTAACTTTTTTAATCTGGAAATAGCACTGTGATGGGAAACCACATTGTTCATTCTATCAAATAACTCATAAAATAGTGAGCTTAAAGCTTCCTAAATTTGAACTTAAACCCAGATATCTTACAACATCAAACTGCTTTTTTTTGTACCTAAGTGAGTTTACATTAATTATCTTGTTTTTGTAAAAGCTGGGAAGGCAATGCTGTATCTTTTGTTAGATACAGCAGGTATTCTTTAGTGCTTTGAATGAAATAAGGTATTTAAGGGAAGAAATAAATTATTTGTTAGTTTTAGAGGAGAAGTATTGATGGCACTCATCAGGAGCATAATCTCCTTTATTGAAGAGCTGAACTCTAGTTTGCAACAACTTATTGATTATCCTTCCTCTCCAGCACAAGTGAGTATGTATTCTGTTAGTAGTCGTTTCTTACAGTACCACAGAGACAATTCCATAAGGAAGAAAAGCAGGACTTACTCATCAGCTAAATGACTCATTCTTTGATAAAGGCCATGGATCCATACTAGCTCTCTGTCATGGCCTCTACTTCAGAAACCTGATTCCAATGAGTGCTTTCTGAGATACTGTACAAGAGCGTTAAAGTTCTGTTATGCACTGTGTTCGGGAAACATAACACCTGCTATGTTGACAAGGTTTTCTTTGGCTACGTATGTGTGAGTACACACACACTGTGGTATCTACAGAGTAGCTCAGGATGGACTACACACCTGTAGAGTAAGAACTATTGTTTGTAAGTGTTTCCTTCATATTAAAAGTAATTAAAAATTTAGGACACATCTCACTAACTCAACAAGTGCAAACTTTTGGGAAGGAATTGTTTCCCGAATGAAAACCACAAGAGGAGGTTTGAAAGAAACAGTGCTGTGGTAGAGAGGTTTGTTTGGCAAATATGTTTATTTCCTATGATAAATTTTGTTTATGGATATTTGTGATTAGAATTTACTTCGTCACTGACAATGTATACAATTTTTATTTTTTTTTAATTTATTATTAAGTCTACGGCATTCTATGCTTTTTGTTACCCACAGAGACATCCATGGCCAGAACAAGAAAGATGGCTGATGCCACTGAAAACAAAGGGAAATGGATAAATAGGGAAGTATTTCAGGAAATGAACAGTGACAGAAGCAACTTTATGCCAGCTAGATAAGGAGGTTACTTATAAGGTGGTTCCTCACATATATAGAAGTCACGTGGCTATTCATTTGAAACTGCTACAAGTTGTCAGTTGATACTAGCATAAGGTACTGATCAGCAGTGGAAGATGACATACTGATGAATGTTTGATTTCGTGATCATATTATATGCTGTTGTTTTGGTCTTCTCTAAAGACCTCAGGGAAGAATGGGAGTTCTACTGCATTAGTGTTTTATATCTATGTAATTAAAAATATCATCTGCTATAGGTGACTTTCATTTTAAGGTTCCCATTAACTTCTGCATGTGTGATTATATTGTTATGGATGATTCCCTAATTTCAGTGAGAAGGCTAATTGTGGTAAAGATGAATACAAGTGAAAGAGTTTGCATGATAAAGGCCTAGATGCCTTATGCAGATCAGTTCCTCTCTCAGAGTATGGAAATGGTTCATCATTGGATACACTAAATTATGGGCATGCTTACTGCACTCTTTGTGCCCAACATTACATTCTATAGAATTTATACTGTAAAAATTCAGGCAAGAAATTGATATTCTTTCTGAAAATGTATTTGTCTGAAATCCCAAACCCATGGCTGTTATTAATTCCCTGAGGTCAGAACGAGATTCTGCTTGCAGGACTTAACTGCATTTTAACTAAGGGACTGTTTCCTAAATGTTTCATTCTGCTTCTCCTCTGCTCGATACAAGCCATCCAGAAATGCATTCCAGAAATCTGGTTGCTATGTTTCATGCTCTGCAAGCATTGGTTACCATAGTGTTTTAGAAAAATACCTTTTCAGGAAGCAGATACGTAATCAAATATAGTCCGCTGTAGTTGAGCTGAATGAACCATCTGTTAACAAATTGAAAGCAATGTATTTGTAGATGAAGTGATTCGCACCCTTTAATTTCCTGTTACATTCGGAGAAACATAAAAAAGTGGGCATGAGAATTTCTTCAGAAGCATCCCTTTATGTAACCTGAAGCTGCCTACGCTTTGAATATACCTGGTTATGAATGTCTTCTGGCAGTATAATCAACTGTCCCTCTTCAACAACAAAGTCTTTCCAGAAGGCAAACCAGTTTGTCCTACCTGGACTGAACATTTCTGCATTTACACTACCTCTAAGCCACTGGAAGCATTAACACCTCCTAGTTCTTAACCCAGGATGTGCCCAATACTGATCAAAGTGCTGTATATTCATATTGGGCCACTCTTGTTTAAAATAAAAACCACTTTACATGTTGTTGTTTTAATAATGAAGGCAAATTCTGGTCTTTGATCCCAAAGAACTAGGCATCATATAAATTTAGAGTAAAATCAGTGTCCTTTAAGACTATAAAGTCAGTGTAACCATCTGCAAATAGTTTAGAGTTCCAGGAAGACATTGAGACAGGATTGAAATACTCTTGTCACAATTTTAAATAACAAATAAAAATTTTCTGCTTGCTACTAGGAAAGATAAAAACACCTTCTAGGTACATGACCTGTGTTGATTCTTCAAAATCTCTTTGGTGTTGATCAGGCATTCAGTAAAAAGAATTTCAAGCCAGTAAATAATGGACTAAGCTATCTGCTTTTGTTTAGTGGTATATTTCAAGTTGTCCAGTAGTCATTCTGTTCTTATTTATGTTTTACCCTTTGCCCAAGTCGGCGGCTTTGTCTGTCAGTTATAAACGAAAGCCTTTCCTTAAGCACAAGTGTATTTTCAGCTACACTGAGGTCATACCGGCTGTGGTACACTTTCTATCTCCCATCAAGAAAGCAATTTGAAGATAACACGAAATTCACCATCATTTATATATGGAATGGTCCAGCAGATATATGTAACGTTATGAAATTCAGTGAGTTGAGAGGTCACAAATTCATACATCACTACCAAATCAATGTACTGCTGAATTTTTTTATTCTATAAGTACAATGTTTGGTATTAATTTTCTATACAGCAGCTCAGGATTTTTTGAGAAAATACACTTAGTTGCTTTGCCAAGTAGCAATAATTGCTACTTTTTAGCAAAATTTTAACTGGGGTATTTTCTCTGATAAAGATAAATAATGACCAAGTAACCAAGAATTCGGTACCAAAGATACTCAACTGATTGTAGGAATTCTCATATCATTGCTAACTTCGCTGTCCTGAGAAGCTGTGAACAGTGTCATGGAAAGAAACCTGGTTATACATTGGAGAGCTACCAAACTGTGTAGGACAAGAACTAAAGAATGCCCTTATGTGACTATACAATTTGAATTTCACATAAAATAAAATTATAATCTGATTTTGAGTTACAAGTGTCTAAATGTGTCTAAATGTCTAAATGTGCTCTAAATGTTCTGAAAAGCAAGCTAATTTAAGTAGCAATTCTCTACTGAGAACATGAATTTTCCATTATTCCCATGAGTTATCACTTTCAAACAACACAATATCTCTTTTATCATGACACCAACAAGGAATAGTGTGTGTTTTTGTTTGTTTGATTTTGTCAGAAAATGCTGATTCATTGAAAACAAAGCTGCTTACATTTGCACCATTTCTGTTTGGGAAAAGTGCACTGTAGAAGATTCTTCCTGGATATTTTCAACAAACATAGTGTTTTGTGTTTTTTGGGTTTTTGTATTATTATTATTATTATTTTTAATTTTAAATAATTTTTCAGGTCTGTAATCTACTTTTAATGTATAAATAGTTCCCCTCCCCACAATTCAATAACCTGTAAATTATACATGTGTAGTGGAAACAGGAGTTAAGATCCAGAGTCCTCTCTCCTCTGCCTTTGATCACTCATATCCTGCTCAATCTTCCAGGAAGGCTCCCATGCCTTTGATCTTTGCTACTTTCTCAGTGCTGTTCAGGTTATCTGAGGATGTTTATTGTTTTGAAATGTAGGCTTTACTCACAAAACTATGAGAATCCAAATTAAAAAAAAAATTAAAGCATAGTCATTTATACTAAAAAGTATCAAAGAAGACAAAATCTAGGATAGATATTTAAAACATTTTAAGATACGAAGAGTTAACTGTTCCAATATAGAAATTTTAAAATTGGACTATAATGCTCCTGTTCTTTCTTTTGGGCTTAGAGTTATGACTCATCCATATTTTTTGACTAACAGAACTCAACCTGCTAAGAATGTAACCCAGAAAAGTGCATGCACAGCCTCCATATTTTTGTAATTAAATTACCAAAAAGATGTGTGATGGTTTCAGATACGTACATGTATAGGACTGCCTGCAAAAAATTTTGATATTTGGGAAAATGCTGTCCAGATTTGTAAGAACATAAGTACCTAAGGATTCACATATCTTCCTTCCTGAAATAATTAAGAATGTTTAAAAAATACTTATTTTCTGTCTTTGCTCAAGAGCACCGCACTGTGCCATTTTGATATGTAACACTATATTCAGTTATAAAGGTGGAGGAAGGAATGATACTCTATTGAAGACTATTTTTGGCACAAGGCAGCTAAGTGAAATGCTCCTCTTAAAAAATATTGCATAAGACTTCAGTGAAAACTCTTGAGCAAACAGGATTCATACAGGATTGTGTAGGAAAATGTAAGAATAACATAAAAACTGTTTGTCATTGATTAAGAACTCAATGGTACAAAAAATGTCCTTGCGGCATCCTTATTTTCCTGAGTCATATTCTGGTCAAGAATGAGTTCTAGATAATTAAGTTGTCCTGATGAACCCTTGCTATGCAGCTCGTTGCACAGTTTAGAACAGGAAATCATCTGTGCTTTCATCTGAGTTAAGTCCATGTGTTGCTACATCCATGAAGTCTGAAGCTTGTAATAGGGTTGCTGTTGTGAAAATGTTCCCCGGTAATTTGGCATGCAACTGAGCTTAGAGCTGCAGCAGTTTTTGAAGGAGGTGCATGGGTGGGTTTTTCATGTGGGCAGGTCTAGGCTGCTAAATTAGAAATCAGTAAAACTTCTCTACCTTGAATTCTGTCTGTACTTGTCCTTGTCTTGAAGAGGTAGAGTGAAAGAAATCAACACTTTTATTAATCAGAAGTTGAAGTGATGTGAAAAATTATTTGTTTTCCACGCTCCTGGCCACCTAGTTTCCTTTGTTTACATTTCTCCTCCTCTAGTGATGTTTTCCAAGAACTAGATTAAGGTATTTTCATATTTTAGTTTTTAGAGATAGTGGTCAAGGTGGTGCAAACTGTGTAAGTCGTATGTAAAGATCATCTAATTCAGTGTAGCACTTAAGATTCAATGCAGTGTAGTTAACACTGAGCAATGTCAAATATTCCATCTTGTATTAATGATAAGTGACTTGTGAAAAGAAGTCTTTGGTATCTTTGTCTCTAGCACTGGGAAAAAAAAAAAAAAAGACATAACTGCCATGCTGGTCATGCATTTAGAAGAGTGACATGCAACAAACTTTTAAATTTAGGAAGTGCAGGTGCTTCAGATCCCATTAATGTTGGTAATACTGAGCCATATTTACACTTAGACCTGCAAAGAGCACATAAAAATAGTTTTTTAATGTCTGGCACTTGATGTATATGAGGGAATTAAATGTGGTACCTTTTGATCTGCACATTTCTAATGATTCTAGAGTAACTGGTGAAATAAATGGAGGATGAAACAAGTATGTTGAAGGAAATGTGTACAGCAAAGCTCTTCCTATCATCACATATTTGGGTTGGTAGTTTATACTGCCACAGCCTTTTTATCTGCCTGAGGTACTGTCTTGTTGCTTGTGGAGAAAATGCCACACCTCTCTGTGCCTGAATGATCACCTCCAAGGGAAAAATGGGGAACAGTCTGATTTTTGCTTTGGCCTCAATGTGACCTTGTCTCAGTGCCAGCCTTACTCCAGCAATGTAACTGTGTTGCTTATTCTACCACAACAGCACTTCATCTTGATCCATGGAAAGCTTGCTCCTGTTTGCAATGGTATTGCAAAATACTTACTGTAAAAGGCTCGTTTGAATTTTTTGCAGGTGCTTCAATTCATTATATTTGTATTTTTTGCTCTTTGTGAATATCTGCACTTTTAAGGGAATAACTGACCTTCTTAAGAAATCTGTGAAGAAGGTTTTTCCTCTGTGAACAAGAATGTTTGCTGTGCATTATTCAGTTTCCATTGCTATCAGTTTTAAAATACTCTCTTTTCCAGCAGCAAAATAGAAAGAAGTTTGTTGAGGTATCGTGATGTAGAGCCAAAGTAGCAAAACATGTAATTTATAAATTTATAAATAAGTAGGTTACAAATAACACTGTGACAAGTTTAGAGGAAAAAGAACTTAAATGCAAGAATTTCAGGAACAGGAAAATTATAGTTAAATTTATGATGACTGACATCTTTGGCTCTTACCATGGAGCATCTTGCTTTAGTCTCTTAATTTGGTCATGTTAACCTTAAGGCAGAAAAAATGGGAAGGCAAAGTGCCATTTGAACATAACATGAAAGTAGCTAGCAGATGATAAATTTTTATTGCATGCATTTTGAAAATAATTTTTATATACTAGGGCATTTGGAAGTGCTCTTTGTAAACCAAGGCCTTTCTAATGTGAATTGTTATAGCATGCAATACAGTACATTAAAGTTAAGAAGAAATGTGTAATATATTCATTACTTTCATTTCCTCTTCACTTTTGTGTGTTCTCAACTTTTAACTTGTAGTAATAACAGCAGTATACTTAGTATTTTTGTGTTTAAGAATGAACTCATGAAAGAGTAAACATTGCCTACTTCATTTGTTCCAATTTGAATATTAGAAAAAATTCTTCTCAGAAAGAGTAGTAAGGCAGTAGAACAGATTGCCCAGGGAGGTGGTGGAGCTACTGTCCCTGGAGCTGTTCAAGAAAAGGGTAGATGTGGCACTGAGAGATGTGGTTAGTGGACATGGTAGTGATGAATTGACAGCTGGACTAGGTGATCTTAGTGGTCTTTTCCAACCTTAATGATTCTGTTTCCATGAATCTCTCTGAGGGTGCCGCCCTGTTTCTTTCCTGATCTCCACTCCCCTTTTTTCTCATCTCCCATGGGATGCCATTGCCCAGAGAAGTCTCTGTTTTTGTCCTTTCCATACATCTGTGTGTTAAGCTGGGATGGCTGAGATGCCAGTTGTCCCACGGAAGCTCAATACACATGCAAAAGCTCTCAAGGTGTTCCTTTCTCTTTGCCATTATTTTCCTGCCTGCTGTGGAAGAACCAGTTCCTCTGCTCTGTCCTACTGCAACTGCAGAACAAGGCAGACTGCTCTGGCAAAAATGTCTGTTTGCTTCCCTTTGTGTCATCCTTGCATTAGTTCACAGGCAAAGCACTCTGTGATCCATCCACATCTATAATTTGCCAAGCACATATGCAAGTGATTTTTTTAACAGCATTTTAACATCCTGTTTTGGAATACTTGCTCTTGAGGCGGGAGTGCTCCATTGTGGAGCGCTAGCTACATGTTGAAGTGTTTTTCCACACTGCAGTGACTGCAGATTTCCATGCCTGTCGCCCCTCAAATACTGCTGAGCATTATTTGTGGTGGTAAGAGTGGCAAGCATCCTTGAGAGATCTGAAATATGAGATGTTCTCTTGTCCTTTTAAATGCCATCACTGATAATAATAGGGATAAATTTGAATACAATATATATTCATTGTAGTTCAGTTGGAGATTTCTACTCAGTTCTATAGGAAGCCTTCCTGTCACCTTGGTTTAAGGTGCCAAACAGATTTGAAGGTTAGACATTTCTGAGTGCAACTTCTGAGGCCTGTTTGAAGACAATTAAGTATTTTGTTCTAAACAACTTTATGAATAATAATAAAATGTGAGATGGAGCAAGATGAACTTGATTCCCCCTGCCCTGCTAGAAGAAAAAAATCGTTTGATTTGTTGGCTCAAATAAATCAGTAAGAAAACCATCAGATAGAGCAAGCCTTCTCAGGAGCACTGATCTGGCAGGAGAAGTAGGCTGCTTCCCTCCCCTTGTTCTCTAACACTTCCACCCAGTCCATCTTGCCCTTCTCCATCCAGTGACTGCACTGCATGCCCTCCTCCTCCCTGCCATGCCTGCTTTCTGCAAAAACCCACCCAGACAGAGGTTTGGGCAATCTGTGTGGAACTGCAAGAGCCTGCAAGAGCCATCTACCTCCACTTCAAGGCACCCTATCTCATATGTCTGTCCTTTGATTTGCTCCAGGTAAATACAATAAAATCAGAAAGAAGCACTGAAAAGCAGAAAGGAAGCAGAGCTAGGTGACTACTGCCTATGGTATCCCTGGAATTTTTCCTGTCCTCCTTGGCTCCAAGCTGCAGTTTCCAGCCTGTTGTCTTCCATTTTGTTTGCCATTCCTTAATTTCTGGCCATAAACTCTTTAGCATGCAACCTCCTCCTCACAGCAGCGCTTGTGCAACTGTCTGCAGATGCTAATGCAGAGCAGCTTCTTCCATGGCTCCATGTTTATTAGTGTGGGGACCATAGAGAATACCTCATTTTTAGCATCTCTTTTGCAGTAGCTATGAAAATCTGTGATGTAGGAGCACCAAGCGGACCTTTTTCATTTGTTCACAGCACAGCCCCAAGATAAAATCTCCTACGCAACTTTTTACATGCTGGCAGTATGCATATTTATTGCTCAATATTTTGCATGGTACTTTCATTTGGAATTGAGATTTTGTGTGACATTTTACACAGGAGCAATAGATGGGCAAAACTGAAATTTCAAGTCTGAAATTCCAAGTCTGTTACTAAGAATTAGTAGTAGTCTTAATCTATTTTAAATAACTTGTGTCTTCTATAAATTCTTTTGCATCTTTTCAAGAAAACGGAATTAAATGCATTTTGAAGACGGGAGGGTGCAGATTGGTCTGGACGTGCTGGTTTGCAAACTTGTGGAGCAGCTGTCCTACTCAGGGGTGACAACAAGAGGGCTCAGATGGAGGGGTCTGTGCTGCTGGAGACATGACTAGCGTTCTCAGGAGACTGCTTTCAGAAGGATTGAAGCAATATTGCATTCCCATCGTTACTAGTGGGTATTGCTGCACATGTGTAAAATCTGTGCTAGATAAAATCAGGAGGTAATAAAGGGAGGTAAAACAGAAGAGAAGAAATGAGAGCTCTCTTATGTGTTTTTCTTTTCCTTAAGCAGAAAAAAATGTCCTGGGGATGCCACATTAACTCAAGAAAATCATGAGCTGCTTTAAATCAGAAAACTTGCATTGCACCAAGTCCTTTAGTTTGGGAACCATTTCAGCATGTTATGAAGGAAAGTTGCAGACTAGGCATGTTTACTAGACCTTTAATTGCTACACTTAGTGTAAAGCCTTTTTTTTTTTTTTTTTTTTTTCCCTTTTTAACGACAAGAAGCCAGAGTTTGCTGTGCAAATGAAGCAGGCTTTGCGAGAATCAGATTCACTTTGGACGACTCTTCACATTCCTAGTCATCATTACATTAGGCAGCACAATCCCATCTCTGGTTGATGGGCAGCAAAAGTGGGCAGCCTGCCAGGTAGACGTTTCCATGGCTCCCAACCCCCAAAGGTGATGCGTTTTTCAGCTAATTCAATGAAGAGTGGGCTGAACTTTGGGTCTAAACTAGACAATAGCTGCCTTCGCAGTATCAGCAGAATGGTTTATGGGAATGCACTCCACATTTGGCAGAGCATCATGTGACCTTACGGCTGAGATTTTGTGATGGTGCCAACGGAGACTTGGAAAGCAGCACTCGTTCTGACTTTTTTCCTCATTTCTTACATGGCTCAGAAAATGGTGGATCTTAATACTTGACTTTAGCCAGACTCAGCAAGCGACTGAGCTTTGAAGCACAACTTTGCCTTTATTCTGGCTTTTTTGGCACACCACCAGGAGGCTGTCCCTTTCACGCCTGATAAATTCTGCTTCTTATCTCCAAATAGAAAAAAAGAAAGAAAGAAAGAAAGAAAGAAAGAAAATATAAGCAGAATATTTAGACTTCATAACTGCATTTTTAAACTACGTGTTGTATTTTTTTATTGCTGATCTGTAGTTCAGAACAGCCCTCCTGAGTGTCTGAAGGATAAAAGTGATTTGGTTTTTTTTTTTTTTTTCCTTTTTTTTTTTCTCCCCGTGTTTAATGAACAGGCGTTTGAACTGGGCAAATGGGGCGACAGCATTGAACATGAGCTCATTGCAGCATAGTGTAGCAAACTGGCACCCTGCCTTTTCACCCCTTTGCTTCGGCAGATTTGTGCAATCCCCATTTATAAAACCGGCACAGGGGCGAGGTGAATTTTCTGGTCTCTCCCCACCTCTCGCACTGTGCAGGCGGTGGCGGCAAGGATTGGTGCAGCTTTTGCGCAGTGCTTTGTGCCTGGAATTCCGAGAAGAGCGAGAGAGAAGACAGGCATCCTGGTCTTCTTCCGAGAAATAACAGGAGCCCTCAGAAGAAGAAACAAATCTGAGTTTGTCCTACATACAAGAGTGCAGAAAAAAAAGTGGCTCTCCTGCTTCCAAAAAAAAACCTGGCATGTTTCACTGCAGAGACATCAGGATGTGTTAGAGCTTCTTAAAGCAGTGTAGCAAAATGAGCCCAGGAGACTGATTCTTTCAGTAAAAACAAAAGAGAAAGAAGGCAATTTTTTGTTTGTTTGTTTTTCTATTGCTAATATAGCAAAATTTGGCACTGGGTGAAAACGTACCTTTCATATCAGGTATAGCTTCTTTACCTTTTTTTCCTTTTTTTTGTTCCATTTTAAACGTTGTTTTGAAACTGAGTCCTTGTGTATTAATTTTAACATAGCCATTCACACTTTTTTAAAACTAACTTTTTGGGGCTGTGTTTAAGCTAATGCTGCTAAAAATAGAAAGTAAACAAAAATCGAGGATCTGTGGAAATAAGCGCTTAGGCACATTTTATCTTAGCTAAGCACTGGAGTTAAGCAAAGATTGTAATGTTACATTTATTCAGTGTAAGCTTTAGTTCTTGCTACGAAAGTTGTGGGTATTTCGATCTGGTTGCTAAGGAAAGTAAATTCTTTTTTTATGGTGTGACTCATGCTTTCGGTTTCTAAAGAGAGGAAGAAAAAATTTTGCTAACCGGTAGGAAAGGCTCGCTCTTGTATCAAGTGTATTAAATTTATGTTTGAGTTAATTTGTATATGAGTTCCTTACAATTTTGTGTATAAATCCACTACAAAGAAATCACTGTAATAAGCCCTGGAATAAAAGGCACATTATTGGGACGTTCATGAAGTAAGCCTGGCTTGCAGCTAGTAACAGTGGCTATTTTAAGATGTTCGGTAAAGCGGCATTTGTCCAGGAATAGCTGAAAACAGTATTTAAGATATCCATTCAGAGTGTTTGTGATAACTGCATGTGAAGTTAAAGCAAGTTTGGAGCATATGATGCTTTAGCAGTAGACCCTGTTTGTTACAACATTTGTCTGTCTTTTGTAACATATTACTTGGCAGTTAGAGCAGTCTGTAGCAAAATTCAGTTTGACTGACGTATTTTAAAATGCTCAGTCAAATCAGTCTTTTATCTGTTTGGGATTCTTTATTTATTTATTTTCCCGGACTTTTACATTTATATTTAAAATACATTTCTTCAGCTAGAAATTACTTTGAAACTTGCAATGTCTTTTTCATCAGAAACTCTGATGTATTTATCAAAATGTTCGTGATAGATGCTTGTCTAATGAAAAGGCTACAAATATATTGTGGCTTCACAAAATAGAATTGCTTTTTAATACTTTGGTTTTTATGCATTAGTGCTTAGATAGTAAGTCCAAAGATCCGATGCTAATTTCGCTACCTTATATTTTTGTTGTTTTGCAATGAATTCTGGGAAATTATGGATTGGAGATCTTATGTATATGACACATATACCTCCATTCACCCATTTTGTACAAGAAAGCGTTCCTGAGATTTATGGTGATACTTCCCTCTGGAGTCATGTTTTTTGGAATAATTCTGTGTCATTACTGTCTATATCTGTTGAGAAGCCTATGCTTTCATTTGCTTAAAAGAACTTTTAAAAATTTTTATAGTTTGTGATATTGATAGTATTTATTCCCTTAAGGTTTGCCACATTTCTTGATTTAAGCCATAGCCTTTGTGTGCACTTCCATACCAAACTATCTCGCTGTATTCACCATCTGATAAAAACTCTTCATTTTTTGTGAAGCATTCTTCACTTCTGGTATTCCTCTTAAAAATGAAAAATTTGTTAGGTGTAATAGGATTAGGAAATGCTAAATGAAATTGTCTGTTTGTCAAAGTGTGTGTGTTGACAGCATGTCTTCCCATGGCCCTGAGAGGGGCGTAAGCAGTGTGTCAGTTTTATATATTAAAGGCATAATTTATAATTTTTTGTAGGTTTCCTGTTGTTCTGGAAGCACTTTCCATAGAACAGCTATTTCAAAATCTTTCTCTTTCATTCATTTTAGTGAAAGAAAAAATTTCAAAAGAAAAAGGAAACTGAAGAAGTTAATTGTACCAGAGCAGAATCCAGCGAAGGTAATACAGTGATCTTAAACAATTTTCCTGTTACAAATTAAAGTTCATGACAATAACATGAAGCAGATTAGCTTTAATAGAATTTTCTTCCTTTCCTTCCTACAAATATTATTTTATAGATACATATAAAACCTTGATTACTGTGATTACTTTTTGTTGGGATTATTGCAGTTTGGGTAGCCCTTATAGTTATTGTTTCCATTAAGCTTTAGAATAGATTGGAAGATCAAAATACGAGTTATTCTCTTGTTATGCCTAGTAAATATGTTCAACAAATACATGTACTGCTATATTTATATTACTAGTATATTTATTGAACAAATACATTTACTAGTAAATGAGTATACTAGATCAAGTCCTTGTGAAATGTGGAATGCCTCTTCTATTTACAAATAAGAAAAAAGAAAAAATAGAGAAGCCATTTTATAGCACTTACTAGAATCATTCAGTAAATTAAATATGCATACATACTTATTTCTGATACTAGGAGAAATATTGTACTTTGAGGTTTGCCTTACTTATTCTCTCAAGCGTCAGCAGAAAATAATTACAAAAAAGTCTTTCCTTTTGAATGCTGAAGTGTTGTGTATTATGTGAAAGCAGGTTTAAAACATACTGCTCTAGAATAAGAAGGAGTTGACACTATTTTTAAAATGCAGAAGAGTATACTGGAAAACATAGCATTTAAATCAAGTAAATTAAAAAATAAAGGGACCACTTAGTAATGGTCAGCTGTTATTACTGAACCAGAAATACATGTTACAGTTTGCAAGAAAGTGAAGCATTGGCCTGATTCAAAAACTTTGTTATAGGCAGCGCTCGTTCCCTTAAAATGAGTTTTACCCGACAAATGATGACAGACTTAGACCTTCAGTGGAAAACAGTGGAAGTCAGGCATTAAAAACTTATTGATACAGACTTCAGTAAGCTGTTAAAATCAGAAGTAACTGTTCTATAGTAGCTGTTTTAAAATTTATACCAGCTTCTTATGCCTGCTGTGTCAGATATTATGCTTTATGATGCAGTGCTTATAAATGCTTTCCTTTAAAATATATGTTATAATAACACATCTGTGTCTCACCTTTTTACATTACTGATCATTACTGATCTTTTTCAGTAGGACATCCTACATTTAGGAACTGATAATTTATATTTCACTGCTTACTGGTCACAAGAAGAAAGCATTTATTGTAGGAGTTAACCCTGAAGTTTTTCAAGATTACTTTTCTACTTTGACTGCAATCTTATTATTAGAGAATAGCATTGATGGGAGGATTAGTGAATAAAATATACACATTAACTTCTTTGCTTTGATTAGTAGGCATTGTTTAATCAACAAGTTATAGTCAATCAGTATTTAGATACCCTGTAGAATGAAGAAATAGCTAAGCAGTCTTTTTAGTGTTGTATGAGAGCTGCAATCCAGTGTGCCTCATTGCATTTCAGATTTAGTGGGGTGATGTTTATTTTAAGCTGCAGAACAAAATGTGGGCTCAGGCACAGAATACAAACCTTTATTGTTCACTATTATGCCACATACAATTTTGGATTCTGGTCTTGCAGGCTGTGTGCTGTAGTATGATTCAATTCCAGTTGTTGGGATTTGAGAGTTCATGTGTAATATGAAGTGTGATCAATAGGATATTAATTCCAGCCAAAGTCAAAACAGTGGTGCATCCAACATTTATGCAGTTTTAAGTAGCCTTCTTTATGATTGCAATAATTTTACTCTCAAATACTTGTCCTTACAGTTGCTTTCTATGTTTGTTTGTTTAAAATCTTCTGTGTCTAACTTTAAAAGGAAAATGCTAATCAGTGATGCCAACTGGCATAAACCCGTAGATCCGATCTTGTGTTGAAACGCACTGCACAAGCTCGCTTCTATGGGTCTGTGTCAGTATGGTGATCTGGCAAAAGTTTATGTAGCATGCACTTCAGTGGAATTTGACAACAGACCCAAGTGAGCATTTCAAACAAAACCATATATTGTTTTTGGAATGCTTCTCTTGTCTATTGCCTCTTCTTCAAATTTAAGTGACTTGTTCTGTCATCTGTAGCTTCAAGTACCTTTGGCTTAATATCTTATTAAAATGTAAAGAGAAATGCAAGGGAATTGTAACGTTTTCAGTGAGGAAGAGTAGGGTGTACCATTTGCCATTTTTAATAAATACAACATTACAAGGGATTATGCTAGAAAAAAAAGATATTTACATTTACATTTGAATTTCATTGTAAAAGAAGAACAAATGGTTGTTTCTTTCAAAAAATGTAGTTGCACAATTCCTATCAAATAAGTACGTATAAATACATACAATAGAATAGAAACATCCATTATACATACATTATATATTTATATGCATATAAACATGATAGAAAATAATCTCTACCTAGTTGAAAAATCTGTCTAAGAGTATACCTTGTCATTTGAAAAAATGGGGAATAACTGCAGACTATTTCAACAGCTGAAAGCCTACCCCCATGGGAAATATATAGGCCTGTGGCTGCTGTCACATTTCAAAGAAAGGCTGAAGAAGTGAAGAAGACTTTATGGTCACCGTCGGAAGCTGTGTGCATCCGGGTTGAGGTAGTAGGTTGTATGGTTTAGAGTTACACCCTGGGAGTTAACTGTACAACCTTCTAGCTTTCCTTGGAGCACACTTGAGCCATCGAGGAATTCATCATCACTTTAATCTGATCAGGGAAAGTATGCAAAAAGGTATTGTGTCATGGCTGTACAAAATAATCACTCTAAGGCTTTATTGATGTTGAAATAGTCCTGATTACTTGATTATTTCATTTGCATCCTGTTACGAACAATTCTAACATGTTGTCTTAATGGACTGTGACTATTTACTGTAGACACTTAGGAAAGACTGATGATCATTTTAATTTCATTAACAGAAAACCTTAAAATTTTATTTTGATTTATAAATTCATAAATAATATCAAGTATTTAATGTTTTATCCTTTCTGCATAGAAATAGGTTATCTTGCAAAGTAGATTGTTCATTTTTTTTTTAAATGATCAGATGCAAATTATTTTTAAAGGGAAAAGCACAAATATTTATGTCCTTATAACACTTTCCAAAAATACTGCATTGATGATTGGATATTAAGGGGCAGTATTACAAGTTCTTCAATATACAAGGTCTTCATCTTCTTTGGGTTTATGATTTGCTTTCTTTGTACATACGCAACTCAGTGTTACAAAGACTGCCACACTGCCTATGTTTTCACTGCTTCCTGATTCATAAGCTTCTCAGCCTGATCTCATTCTGAAGTTTCAGCATCCGTGTCTTGACACAGCTTATCAGCCTATCCAAGTCCTGACTCATGATGCTGCTGTTATTTCTGGCCCATACTGAAATTCTAACACATCTTTGTTAGCTGGAAAGACTTTGAGAACTCATGTGCCCTATGCGAGCTATTCTGAAGTGCTGGGTACCTCTTCAAGGCAGCACAGTGTCCCAATGCTACGCAGTTGTGTCACACAATTTTTAAAGATATGGGACCAGCAAAACAGGTATTTTATCCCAGTCAGAATTGAAGATGAAGGTATGCTTATGGAGTTCTGCTGTTGTTATGTTTTAACTAGTAGAGTTGTACATTCCTATTTCATGTTTTTTTTTTTTCAATCTTCTTTATCTTGGGGAAAAAAAGAAGGGGAAAAAAAAAAAGCATGAGGTGTATACATCTCATAAGCAAATACTTATCAAACAAAGGATAATGAGTATTTTCACAGTTCTGGCATTCCTAGAAGCAAGTATCAAATGAAAGGGACAAGGATGGTGCCAGTTTATCACCATGATTCTTCACGTGAGGCCTTAAAGATGAGTTCAATCCCATCAATGTGATAGAAAGCATTAGCACCACAAAGAGAGCACCTGGACCAGCCAGTGGCACTCACTCTGAAAAAACTGATTCTGTCCTCTATAAACAGAGAGAATCTTCATCATTTTTTATGAGTAATGATAATAGCAATAATTTTGCCATAAAATGATTTAAGATCTGCCAATAAAAGTCAGAAGAGTTGAGCCATGCCTCCATAGTGCTGTGGCTGTAGGAGTGCTGCTGATGAGTGATGTAGGTATGTCAGATCCCTGTGGGCCAAGGGTGAAACGATTGTCCCTCACAGCACCACAGGCTGTGATCCTACAGTTCCCAACTTAACAGCAAATAGTTCTTTCTACAGGGTTTTTTTGCAGCATGGCATTTGTTGCTTTACTTTTATTGCATGCAACCAGAACAAAATGTTTGATATTATCCGCATTCATTTTTTTTCCAGCAGCAAGAAAAGTTAAGGATTCTTGTTTTAAGTGGATTTGATGCTTGCTCATGTTGTGCTTATTGTTCTCTTTTCAGTTCTGTTCAAAAAATCAGTTACTTACAGATTCTATGTTTGACTTTTTCTACTCCACTGTAAGGCTTGCCTAACCGCTCTCCTAGATAACAAATAAAAGGAGGAGATGAAAATGGATTTAGTCTCTTTTTAATAGCAGTTATTTTCAGCGATTAATGTTTGTAATAGGAAATTGATAAAGAGGATCTGTGTGACAGTTAGAGGGATGTACAGTGGATTTTAAGCCTGTCTTATTGTGTAAGGGAAAGAGAGAGGATGTTGAGTGAATCAGAACTACTCCAAGCTAATAGAAAATGCTTAATGGGGCAGAGACTAAACAGGGATATAGTGAGTAGACCTTCATGAACCAAGGATGCTTAACAGGGGCCACTCACAACCTGAATAAAAGCTGTAATATCCTCTGTAGATTCAAAAAGACCCTGGTCACCAGCATGTTTTCTTCCCCTTCTATTTTAAAAATATTCTTCTATAGTGAAAGTCCACTGTAATTGTAATCTCTGTTTTCCGCCAACAGAGCAACAGGTGTTCAATCTTTTTATATTAATTCTTCAATTAGTTTCAAAATACAAGAGACTTTTTATTCTGAGCTGAACCAAATAGAAATGACTGACGCAGAAAATGTGGGACTGTTTCATCTGTCTTTCAAATGCATGGTAAATTTGTAACTCTATCAGGCACAGTTACAGGTTGCTATGCAAATTCTCATAGCAGCAACACTAGCTTTAAACAATATACATTTAAAAAATTTCCTTTTCTATTTTTTAATTTAATTTTTTTTTTTTTTTTTTCTTTTTACTCTCTAATGTGCAATAGATTGTTTTGGTAAGAGTTATCAAGTTACGAGCAAAAATGAATGAACTGTGAGGTAATTCTGAAGCGGATTAAGGTGGAGAATGAAAAACAAAGGGTAAAAAAAGTCTATTAAGAACAGCTGGATGGAGTTAGGTCTTCTGTGATTTTATTTTAAAGCCATAAAACATATTGTCTGTTTTAGACAAAGTCTGGCATTTTTTACTTTTAATGCACTGTTTGAATACTAGTCAGTTTTGTAGCATTCAGCATTATATTGCTATGTTGCTTCTGCAGCAAATAAGTACACTCTGTAACATGGGTAAACACGAACATGCTCCAAATCTAGAGTGTTTCTAGCAGTGCTTGCTCCTGTAAGTAAGCCACAACATTGTCGTCCTCACATGTAGAAGAAATACCCACTAAAAAATCTGAGGACATATCCTGAGATCCAAGCAGAACTCCCATTAGTTTCTTTGGGAGACACAGGTGTTCAGCACTGCACTCATTTGGTTCTACAGATCAACTGCCTTAATTACTGCAGATGCACTGACCAACTCAACAGCCTTTTGTGGCCACAATTTCCGTGGTAAAGATTAAGTGTGATCCAAGGCCTTAACCCTGGTTCCGAACACAGAAACTTGCAGGCTGGTAAAAACCTACCTTAATGCCAAATCCTGTTTGTCTTAAGAACTAAGTCACTCCGGAGAGATGGGGAGAATTTGGATTTCCGTCTGCAGCCCAGAATGCCTATATCCAAAGGCATTTTCCAAAGAAAACATAATTAAAGAGACATTTCTGACTTAATAACTGCGGATTGGATGCATTTACAAAGTTTGGGTCCAGCTTTTTTTAAGCTCTTCAGGGGAATATAGCTGCCATTAATCCAGTTGACCAGAGAAAGTAAATCAAGTTCTTAGAAATTCGGCATTGTTGAAACAGTGCAGAACAGCCAAACACATATAAGTGATATGAGTCAATATAGTTCATATAGTGTATTTTAATCTATTATAAAAAATCCAATAGATTTATGCGGTGAAAACTAGAAGACATTATAAAATGGCTTTTTTTTTGGTGGTTGTTGTTTTTCTTTTTTCCCCCTGTATCTGATGCACTTTCTGTATTTGGTCTTGTGCTTAATCTAACTTCTTCATCTTCAGATAGGTTGGAGTTCTTTATATATTTTTAGGAAAATAATGTGATAAAATATTTAAAAGCAAACTGAGAAAATGTTTTCATTGCAAATCTGTCCTTTAAAAATGACCAATAGTCCTCAGTAACCTTTAAAACTTGTTCATTGAAACTCTTCAACAAGAGACCTGTGATAGGTGGTTTAACTGATAAAGTTGGAGTTGAAGTGCACTTGGAATTTTTTAAATTTTTTGAATGTGGTTTCATATGACATTAATTTATCTATTAAGCACAGCTTCTGGTATTTTTAATAAAACTAAAATTAAATACGTCTGGCAGGCCCTGTTGCAATGTGAATATAACTTTTATAGCTTAGTTAAATACAAGAATGAAAAGCTAATGCCTTTGCATTACATAGCACAGAAGAATTAAATTATTTCAGCTTTGTCTTTTCTCACATAATAAAAAAGTTTACATCTGAGTGATCTTTTGGTAAAATAATTCTATACAAGGCTTCTGGATATTTCAGCTGTATTTTATTGCAAATTGTATAATTTATATGGAAATTTCAGGCAAATTTTAACTCTATTTTGCTCTCTTCACCACTTCTCTCCTCCTAATTCTGGAAGCAGTAAGAACAAGGCTTGCACTGATGAAATAATTCCAGGAACAGTTATTAAACTTGAATAAAACCTCAAAGATGATGCCTCTCTTTTCTATCATGACTACTCTTTTGTTCTGTAACATGGGTAAAATGAACATGTTTGGAACTTTTTTTGGACTGAACTGTATCCAGTCTCTTAATTCTTTTCTTGCAAACATGGTTGATATCTTAGTTTACAGAATAGTAGCCATGGATTCCAGTGCTCACTTCTACCTTTGTTGCACCTCCTTTTAAATAGAGAAAGCGTGTTCCAGAACATTGCAGTAATTTAAGGCTTTCTGACTGATATGGTTGACTTTCTTGCATAAGACTGGTATTGATACAATCCAACCATTGCACCAAAATCATCATCAAAAGGAAACAGATACGGCATAGCAGACTAATCTTTCTTCTAACAGTCTGAACAGCCTTTGTGTACTGCGTACTTCTGTGGTTGAGTGAAAGATGGGTATGTTTTACTTCTCCTTTTTTGTATGCAGTTAACATACTACATTTATTGCCATTGTCTGAGTGTTTTGAGTCCCTTCAACTAAAACTTGAGAGGACATCTTTGTGAACTTGGATACAGGGAACCAGTGAACCAATGCAGATGTTCACCTCTACACTCAGTAACATGTTCTGCTCTTCTGAGCAAATAATAATAATTTTGTCCTCTGTTCAGGCTAGATTTATCCAGTGGTACATATCTGACCATATCTCTTTCCAATCTCTTCAGCCCTACTGCCAAATATCCTTTTCCAGGTTGTGTACGGTAAAGAACTAAGCTCAGACCACCTAAATTCACATATTGCCTTTATGTGTCTTAACTGTATTTATAGAAAGGCAGTGTCTGAAAATGCTCAGTAGTAATCGGTACGTATTGATTACTGCCCACATAAACGTGAAGATGAAGCTGAATATCTGAGTCCATCTGAAGTAACACAGCTGGCAGTCTCAGTACAGCCACAGTGAGGTTTTGTTAAAAACTTATTTTTCTCTTTAGATATCATTTACTCAGGATGTTACTTGTGAAATATGTGATTCTTGTGGTGATAAAGGGTTCTTCAAGAAGCATTATTATATTGTAAGAAGTATACTGCTCTGCTGAATTTTTCAGCTTCTGCTACAAGAAGAATGTATGGGTATCTCTTTTATTATTTCCATTTTGAAGTAAAAGTGTACCAATGGTCCCTAATGTAAATTTTAGTGGTAAGTACAGGAACTGATCTCATACTTGATGTAACATTTTGACATGTTGCTACGGTTTTCCCAAAATGACTTGGGTATTTAGGAGCCTGCAGTCTGTTGATTTACAGCATGTGGGTAACAATTAAAAAATAAATCTCTGATCCAGAGGCATCTTAACAGCTTTTTGACCATAGGCTTCTTAATGAGCTGCCCCACTGCAGATTGTTAAATACGTAAACTTGGTGTTGCACCTATGTCATGCTTCTGATTATAAGGCTCTTGTCAAAACATTCAGTCCCCACACATTCTTAGGCTCATTTATGAGAAAATAGTGCCCTAATTTCTTCCCTGAAACAAGATGATATGAGCAACATAATTAGAGATCATGTCGGATTGGAAAAATTAGTGTTTTGTAAAATAAGTTAAAGCAATTTAAAGTGCAATTTAAAGAGATTGAGGCCAACAATATGAACAGAAAGCAATCTGAACACCTGATGCGCCCATGAAGGTGTAGGCAGCTCCTTCCCTTCCATTTTCCCTTCTGTAAGGAGCTTCTAATGTGTTTCTGTAAAGTGTGAGCAGCCTGGTGCTGGTAAAAAGGAGTGGAGCGTGGCTCCCAGACAGGTTTGGTTGTTGGCTTTGGAAGTAAACATGTGGTCTGTCTGATGAATGCATTATTTATTAGCTGTGTGAGCTGCTGGATATACCAAAGTGGCTCAGGGCTGTGATTCAAGGCTTCTGTGCAGTGCTGCATGGAACCTCGGCTTGTCCTGAGCCCCTGTGCTGGGAGCCCATGTAAGGGTGGGACATGGAGGATGGTTGTGTGACTCCTCAGGCGGATACGGGTTCTCATAAAGGAGAAGTGGCTGTTTGTTACTGTGTAATTTGATTTGACTCTAATTTAATGGCAATCCTTATTAGACAACATGATTTGCAAGGCTGATTTCCATTTCTATTGATTGGGCCTTTATTTATTTGGACTTGTGCTCAGATGCTTCATCAGTGATTTAATGCAAATCTCTAAAAACAGCTTTCAGATGATTTTTTTTTTTTTTGACAGAACTTGAACTCAGGTGTTTCAACAATGATTCAGTGAGGTTGAGGAAGAAAGAAAGAAAATAAATAAAGGAAATAACTAAACGTCACTTTTTAAATAATGGGCTGACAACATTTTCCCCCTTTTTTTTTTTTTTTTTTTTTGAGATTTTTTTTCCAGAATCTTATTTTCAATATCTGTTCAAAGCAAATTAAATCTCATTTAATGAATATTGTAAAATGAAGATTGAAAAGTGTTTAAAAGATCAATTTTGACAGCCTTCAGTTGGCAATGACTAACATTATTTTTGGAATTTTTCTATGATTTTATTCATTAGTAAAAGGAATTTACCAAACACAGAACTTGTATTACAGAGCTATCTACCACAGTCTCTTGGTTACTTCCAAATTGTATGTTTTATTCAAAGCAGAGGCATGAAAATTATTTGTTTTTGTAATGTACTGTTTATTTTTTATAAAGATTTATAAGATTTCTTTTTGTATCTTTATCAATGTGTGTTTATAAATTTTAGAAATATATGGTCCAAACCAGACTGCTAGTAATTAATGGTAATTTTTCATTACCTTTTCCAAATACAAACATTTTGCTCCTGAATTCATCATTAAAGAAAGTAGCAAGATATATGCGGTGTATAGGTGTGGGAGTAAAGGTGTACTGAGGATATATTATCATATGTTAAGAAGATATAAGAGGAGGAAGAAAATTAAAGAGGTATGCAGTTAGAGAATATAAGGATTTGGGAGTGCAGTGATTGCATTTGTCCTCAGGGAAAGATCTCTGAGCATGTAAGAAGAGGAATTCAGGAAAGTGGAAGAAACAATGGGAATTTGAAAGATGTGGGGAAAGGACATGAGGATGTTGCAACTTCACATTGTTTTACTTCATCCATCTTGATACATTTTGGCAACTAATAGCTTTTCTATCTTTAACCATGGGAGTTAAATTTAAATGTTTAGAGAGATAGGCAAAATGTCATATTTGTTAATAAACAGATGGCTCATGGGAGTAAGTTTTTCTATTGCATATTCAATTTCTTTTTTTTATAAACAAAAGTCCCACTATAAGTCTAAATTAGAGGGGTAGTAAGTCTGAAGAGTAGTAATTGAAGGTAGCATGGATACCAAATGTATTGAAGCTATCTCAAAATTATTCCACATTCTCAAGTATTAAGAAACCACAAATTTCAAAGCTCATGATAAACTTAAATAACCACTCAGATAACCAAAACTCTTCTTAATATTGACACATTTAGATGATGCATCTAATGATGTCGATTAATTCAGTCTTGTCTAAAACAACAAACATTTAATGATTATAGTACAGCCGTATAATTACTGCCTGGTGTCATCTTAGGGGACGATTCAGCTGATGTGGGTGCCTTCCTTTGCTTCTGCTCTATTTATTTATATAAATGAGAAGTATAAAACACTCCAAAGCTTGATTCAAAAAGACAGTGATAACTCCAGCTCTTATATGAGCTGTAATTAATCCTCAGCCTGTTACCACATAACTTAATTTAGGGAAATTCCTAGTTAGAATCAAGAATGCTAAACATTTGTGTGAATAAGAACAGTATGTGCAGTGCTGCTAGAAGTAGCAATATTTCTGATTCAAACCACGCACTAAAGAGCTGTTGAGGTTACAGAACTTCTTTCCTTTTAAAACTAAGTGCTTTATGAGAGAATGAAGTTACTGGCTGCTGATCACTTCCAGACATAGAATTGTGGTCTATCAGCCCATTCCAGAGTGCAATAGCAGTTCCATATGATGCATATTAACAGAATATCTCATTAATTCCCTAAATATCACTAAACTGATCAAGTCATTATAAATTTCCACCACCCTAATGAAAATTTATCTGCTTCAGATTTTTCAGCTCTATGAAAGTATCTAAAGTTTACGGAATGTATTAAAACAGCAGCATCTATTTTGAGAGATACCAAGACCTCAACTTTGCTATTTTTGTTACTGAACTTTCTGTATTCACAAGCATCCAAACAGAGTTTGAAGATTTCCATCAAGATTCGTTTCTGGAGGAGAATGTGGGCACCTCTCTTCTATACATGAAAGCTACTTTTGCAATCCCATTAAAAAACAAAGAAACAAAAAAAAAACACATCAGAAAATGTGAATATTTATGCTAAGAGCTATCAAACGTTATTACGTACTGCTACATGTATTGCCAAAATAAATTTTAGGGCTATAATGCAGTTTACATGATAAGTTAAATCTAAAGAGCAAAACACTCTTGTTGTGGTTGTAAAACAATTATTTCATTGCCTTGATCTTCTTATAAGGTATCCTCAAAGCTTTGGTTTTATACAAAGCTTAACACAAAGTGAAGTGATAAGATATTTGGCTGGGCAGTCCCAAAAATCCTTAAATCTCTTAACATCTTCTGAATAACATAATCCAATAAGTGTAAATATGTGTTCATTTGAAACTGCACAAAAGCATTGGAGTGTTAATCAAGAATCACAAGGGAAAGGCAAATAATTACAATATTAAAAGCAAATTGTAAATCTCTTTCATAATGTTTGCTGGTGAACTATCTAGACTATTGTCTTTCTGTTAACCATATTATTTGTCAGATAAAATCCATTATCTAAATATAGCCCAGCTTCATATACAGCAATTCAATAGCATCCACTTTAAAATATTGCTATAATCAGAATGTGGAAGAAAAGTAGCACTTAACTTCCAGAACTGCAATTCACAGAACTGTGAAAAATTCACTGGGCACTTAAGTAAGCCTGTTGTGCCTTTAAACAAAATACATTCATGTATAAGGCTTTTCAGATGTGTACACCAGGAAGTAGAGTATAGGTGAAAAAATACTAAATGGCATATACTTTCACACTTCTGTAATCTTCCTTACACTGAAGCCTTTAAATGGAAAGTTATATTCAGGAAAGCTTTCCAATTTATTACTCTGAAAGCAAAAGTCCTTGTGTCTTTCCCCTTTCAAGTAACTCTATTTAATGCCTTTCCATGTACATTTCTAAGCAGATGATAAGATGTATCTAGGTGTCTGACACCTTTTTGTGATTTGGCAAAAAGCAGGAGCTCAGAATGATTCAACAGTTTGTCTATGCTTCTAAATGTCATTATCATCATCAAGTTCAAGAGATGAGCCTTATATGACAAAGCTAACACTATTCCAAAAGGTGCACGTGGAAGTTCTTTCTGGACACTATGTTAGAGATTTGTTCTTTGTGCTCTAAATTAAAGCACCATCTCACAGTTGGAAGGCCATCACATTAGAATGTGTTTTCTTTATCAGTATGATGCTTTCATATTGTATTTTGCAATATGGTAATTATGCAGCTTGCCCCTTCTCGAAATTAATCCATATCATATATTTAATAATAACATACATTTAATGATACAATTTCATTGTCATAAATATTAAAAGCTACATAATATATGCATATATCAAGACTGCTGTAATGAAGATGTTTTAAATAAACAGCACAGATTGAAATTCAAGTACTGAGGCTCAATTGATCCTGAAAGTACAGCTGACTGTACAAATAACACTAAAATTGGTTTTGTTGATCCTCATTGTCTAAGATGACAGGAATATGGCATATGAGCAAGGAAGGTTAGCCAGTGACAGAAAAGTTCAAACTTTTTTCTTTAAGTAATCTGCAGCACTGACTTCTTATTAAAGAAGGTGAAGAGATTAACATGCCCACAACATGTGACCTTATCCATTCTTTCTCTTCACCTATCCCCTGTTCTATGGCAAAAAAAAAAAAAAAAAAAAAAAAAAAAAACAGCTGCCAGATATGGCTCTAAAAAGCCCTACGTCTGTCTATAGAAGAGCTTCGTCTGTCTGTAGAAGAACTTCCCATGCCACAGGGAGTGAGGAAATGGTCATTAGGCTGTTTTCCAGACTGAGTGGGCACTCAGAGCATGCAGGGCACAGCTGGAAAAACCCAGTGGCAGCATCACAGAGTGCCAGACACTACTGGAGTTCATGGGCAATGCTTACTGGGACCTAGGCAGACTCAAAGAGATGACTACACTGTCTGAAGGGATGCAGAGCAGTCCAGGATAAAGAGGGCTCAAAATTGGCTTACATTCATTTTACTCCCACTTTCTGCAAGCTGTGAATTTTTTGTCCTGACCTTAGAAATAATAAATTCAAAGTCTTCAAATAAATTCACTACTCTTCAAAGAGTAGTGTTCACTTAACTCCTGAAAGTATGTGGCAAAAAGTGAGATACTCTCAAATTGCACTTTTCAGATACGAAATTAAAGAATCCCACTATGGTGGGAATAATGTTCAGCACACAAGTGGGAAGGTATCAGCTGGGAAATTTACAAGCCATGAATATAGAAAAGATAAGTTTAGAATAGTTGCAATCAAAAGTTGTCTAGGCCTGTGGATTTTGATTCTCCTTGGAGGGACTCAGTTACTTTTCTTGTGTGTTAGTACTAATGGAATTAAAAAGTCTCATTCTCATTCTCTATATTCTGAGAGGAACAGCACTGATAATTTCTTGCATTAAGCATAATAACTGATGGAACAATATGATAAAGAATGTGAATATTTCTTATTTAAATGTTGCCATGTTATATTTTTTTGACTGAAGAACAGAATAGTAGCTAATACTATGGATAGTTTTTGGAAATCTGTTTTAGATTAATCCTGTGATGTATCTTTCTGGCATACTGAAAGAAATAGGAATTAGAAGAAGATATGTTTAGACATATGTGGTGGTAAAATACTAATATAGATATTGTAATTATCAAATCTATTTCTTTCTGAAAATGTATTCCTTGATAATGTTCTACTAGCTCTTTTTTTTTCTTTTTTTTTTTTTTGGCAACAAGCTCTTGCAAAAGAATTAAAAAGCAAATGGAATTTATAGAATTTTGTGGTCTTCAAACGTTTTCTCCACAGGAACAGCAATTAATGAAGCTAAGTAGTCACTGAGGGATAGGAAAATCCTTGTCATGAGGTAAAAATGGCTAGATGACAAAATCTAAAGTAAAAATATACAGTCATTTTCCTCTATGTCAAAACCAGTATAGTGGTATGTTCCATTGTTCCATGCTTGGAGAGATGTTACCTGGTAAATGTATTAATGAGTTGGAAAGAAAGTTAGGCAGTGAGATGACAACATCTGTAAATGCCATAATGTACATTGTTGCTCAAGTCCTATGCACAATATGTCCAGAGAGGTTGTGGGTGCCCTATTCATGGATGCATTCATTCAAGACCAGGCTGAATGTGGTTCTGGGTAGTCTGGTACAGTGGTTGGCAACCCTGCCCACAGTGGGGGAGTTTAAACTAGATGATCTTTAAGGTCATTTTCAATCTAGGCCATTCTATGATTCTAGAAAAATGAATCTGCAGAACTACAGCAATGGATGACACAATGTCAAATGAAATTCAGTAGTGATGCAGGAAAGCTAGCAAGCACGTAATTTGAACTATTTATGAATTATGTTGTGTTCTAAACAAATTAAAAATACCAGGGAAAAAGATCAAGTAATTGTAGAAAATTTGATAAAATCTATGATCTCTGTTAAGGTTATGGCAGCCTTTCCACTCCCTTCCCTTAAAAATCATCCAAACAAAACAAATCTCATAAAGACAAAGAAGAAGGAACTGCAACAAGGTCTTTTCTGTGCAATATTAATCTGCACACAGTTAAGATCACAGAATGTAGTGCAAAATCTTATTCTGACCTCTGTGGTGGTGAATAATGACCAAAAGGAGTGACAAAAAAAAGTGAAAATCTATTTCCAAATTTGTTGTGCCTTTTTCCAAAGTAAAACAGTAAGAGAAGATTCAGTGAAAGACAGGAGACGCCAATTTTAAATTAGTGAAAAATGTGTATTTTCTTCATTAAATATCTCGTAGTCACTGCAAGAAAGGTTCAAATTTGTAGGTGCTTTCATTCAGCAGGGCAATTTTAGATGCAGACAGCCAAAATGAAATTAGAGTGCTTTTAGGATTATCCATTCAAGGGCTAAGAATCGCATGCAGATTCATATGCTGACCCAGAAATCAAGAGGAGGAAGGTATCTGTGAAGATCTTAGCTAAGTACTTATGTCCTTCTGTTCTCTCCATGGGGCAGGATTTACCGTTTGCATTGTTGTTGAAACAGCTGAGGAGTTTCTGTGGATAGTCCTTGTTCCTTGCTTATAATTATTACTTAGCAAAGTTAAAGTTTACAAAATTACACCTGTAATTAGCCAGACTCTTCTGCATCTGCCAGGCACATGCTTCTTGGGTCTCCATAGAGTTTAAAGGTAAGGGCAATAGCAAATTACATATGGTGTAATCAAATAAACTACATATTTGTGCAGGAAACATAACAGTCTTACCATGAGCAGTCACACAATCACAGCAGTGATATCTACACAGTGTATTTGCAAATTGAATATGAGTGGAGAATAATGAAAACATGCAATAAACATATCTGTATATAAGAAACTAATTTAAACAGATTTCTAGAAGAAAAGTGCATTATGCTGTTCGTCAAACAACTGCACTTTTGAAAATGAAGTGTTTCATCATTCTATTGTCATTAAATAGTCCTCTTAATCCTCAAATGTGTCTTGTTCTCTTCTTCATTTTGTAATATTTTAATGCCTCTGTTCCGTGGACAGACGGACAGCAGAACTCTCACCATGGTGTTGCTATTGCTAGCTCTTCTCAAGCCCTGTCAACGCAGGCAAAACTCCATTTTACCACTGAACTGCTGCGATGCTCTAAGGTCCTTCCTATTTATTGATACTAACCATTCACATTTTCTGACATTATCAAAATTTTGCAGGTAATAACGAGAAAGTGAAGATTATGACTGGTATATCTCATTTTAGGCTACTTTTGGTGAGAGCCTCAGTAGTCAAGGCAAAAAAAGGAGATATTCTGCTACAGTTTGTATATTGGTTATTTCCATGAATCAAGTTTATGTAGAAAAAATATCTATTGCAGCCTGTCTGCCCTAAGGCTTACTGAATATACTACTCCGTGCTTTACCGTTATATTAAAATAGAAGTGCAAGAGTTTTTGTTAACTGTGATCACTTCTTCACCATTGCACTTCCCATGTATTTTCTAAATCCTGCTAATGTTATAGCTTATTCTTCTAAAATTTAAAATTAACTTTTTAACATTATTTATCTAAAATAAAGGCATTCCGATTTTTTTTTATTTTTTTTTTATCTATCTCACCTGATTCTCTATAGTTTACCATGATAATTAATTCGTTTTTATAGACCTTTCTTTTTTCAAAAACTTTCTCTCAAGGTACTGTTGAACGAATACTTAATAACGGTTCAGTTATCTACAGTTAAACATGTTCTGATAACATTTGTATACCCAGGCGTGAAGTAAAATAAGGTCTCTATTTGTGACATTGAGGACTCCAGCAATGAGTTTACTTTGTGTTAATTCCTGATCAGTGTGGTATCTTCCCTGTTGCATTTGTAAAGTGCATACTGGTTTTGTTCCCCAAACTGGCACTGACATCACTCACTCTGCTTTTCCTCCTGAACTTCTTTCAGAGGTGCTAATGGCATGGTGGCAGTCATTTCTGCCATGATTGGATGAAATTCATTTCAATGCAGACTGTTTATGTACAGATGTAAATTTAAAAAAAAAACAGTTTGATATAGCTATGGAAGATTCTTGAAAAAACTATTGAATTTCATATATGGTGTGCATACGCTTACTTAAAAATGTACTAATTACAGTCACTTAAAATTTTACCAGTTTCAGTCAACTTGATAAATCTTTTATAACATATTGGATGATGATTTTATTTCCATGCATCCTCTGACAATCTTTATTCTTTTTATTTCAACACCGATTTGTCCTGATGTCAGGACTGTTTTAGAGTAGGTAGCAGCGAGATTCTTTAATCTTATGTTAATATTTCCTTCTATTAACCTCCAGTAGTTCTTAGTAAAGTCAGTACTTATCCATAAATCCTTTTTCGGTGTCATCTCAGGTTCTGCTCTTTCCTGTGGTAGATGCAGGGGAATAGTATTGGAGTTCTTTGATGCTTAGAGTAAATTCTGATTGTAGTCTTGAAATGGAGAAGTGGGTCTAACCTATACGATGGACATGAATAGGTTTGCACAGAAAAATAATTTGTTTGAGATCACTTTAGCTGATTTATTTTGGAGTGAAAAGGTGCTCTGTGACAGAAATGACAGCTCTATGAAATCTGTTTTGTTACTTTGCGAAATAAGCTGCAATGTACATAAGTATTGTGGATTTTAATTTCAGTCCTATTCATATCATATGTGAAACTCTTAGAAATCGGATAAAAAACCCTGTATTCATTGTAGAAAATAAGAAAATCAATTTCTTCCCTTCTAGGAATTTCTTCCCTTCTAGGAATAGAATACAACTTGTAGGAACTCAGTGTGTAAACATTCCCGCACATGCCATCCTGGACACAATCATTCTGAGGCTCTAGCTGATGAATGTAGAGTACCCCCTTAATATTTTATGCTCTTTCCTTGCTTCTTTTATGCTTTTTGTTTTGTTTTCTTCTCTTCCAAAGGGATGAAGGTTTTCAAGGGATGCAAAATAATTTCCTTTTCCAAAAATGTATCTTGCTAGTAAATGTTAAGACATGAGATTAATAATGAACAGAGTATTGTTTTATAATGTTTTCATTTATGCCACTGTTACTCTGAGAATGGGGGAATAATCTACAGTTACTAGAGAGAGCTCAAAAAGTAGTTTTCCCTGTATATCTGGGGAAGATGTTTGGTATGTTTTAGTGCAGCTTACTGGCCATTTAGTGAATTTAGAGGACTAAATTCACGGTGTTTAAAATTGAAAATTTCTGCTGTGAAGTCACTAGTTAAAGTAGGATCAGAGTGCAGAAGGCAATTTTAAACAACTGAAACCTGTAATAGTTGATAGAGGTAGAAGTTACAAACCTGTCTTCTGGTATTATTTGCCTCTTGCTGGTAGTTCCCACTGAATAACATAAAAGCATGTTGACTCATTTGCTGAATTTAAAGAATGAAACCATTGTAATGGCATTGCTTGTCAGGATGAACTGCTTTAAATTTTGAAAAATTTGTATATAATCAAGGCTTGATGTACTCCTTTTGTATGGAAAAAGGTCATGTGACACTTCTCTTGCAGGTAGATTTATTTAGCAAATCAGTCTGCCACTTCCTCGTTGTATTGAACCACTTCGTAAGGTCTGAGGACTTTCTCAGTTCAGTAGATCAGAGCTTGCTTGCAACCCAGGAACGCTTGAAGTTTTTCATCTGAGGTCCACAGGAAATGTTCATCATTTATTTTTCTAATAATTAGAGTGTCTATACCCATACAGAAGTATACTTCTTTCTAACTAGAAGCAATAACAAAACAAAACAAACAGAATCTCACATTTGCTGAATAATGACTTTATAAAGCCATAGTCATTTATGCATTTTATACCATGTAGGACACAATCACTTTTAATTATGTTTTATTGGAATCACCTAGAGGAGTGGCTCCCCAAATGTATGTCAAATACCTGATTTCAGCATTAGGAAATTTGTTTTACTTTACTCTCTTTGCAGAGTTCTGGAGTTGGGGGTTCCTTGCACTCCCCCACAAGCTTCAGGGGCTGACTGTATGAGGTAGCTCATGTACAGATAATATCAGATTCCTTGCAGCAAAGAATTAAAGTTAAAAATTTTGCACTGTGGCTAATGCTGCTGATACTGTATGAAGTGTTCTCTGAAAGTAATGCCTCCTATTTTATTATGTTGCCCACGATGACAGAGAGTGGTGGTGTGGCAGTAGAGGCTGAACCTTCCCACCAATATTCCATTATCTTTCGTTTCTGTGTGACAGATGGCAGCAGAGGGGTAGTCTGACAAAATGGTTTCTAACATGGAAGCGCTACGGAGCAAAGATATACCACTGAATTTCTTTATATAGAAAAAAAATGCATCCATTGACATTTGTTGATGGTTGCTGAACATTTCTGGAGACCAAGCAGTGGATGTGAGCACAATGGGAAAAGGGATGGTGCATTTCAGCTATGGTGACAGCAACAGAGGGTCACCTCCACTGGGACAGATTGTTACAAGAGCAGCACGCAGGCTCTTGTTCATTGCTGGAAAAAATGTATTGCTAATGGTGTGAGCACATTGAAAAAGAGTGTTTTGTAGTTGAGAATTTGCTCTATCAAATAGTGTTATTGTGCTTTTCGTTGCTGTTGTAGTTTCCAAATAAATAGGAGGCATCACTTTTGGAGAGAACTACGTACATAGTGTGGAATTTGACCTTTATGAAACAATTGCAAAGTACATTTGTAATCACTGTAATAATATCCACGGAAAACAGAGAGGAGTTGAGAAACAGGAAAGTTTTACTGAGTACAGAATAACAACAATGCATTATGCTGTTATCTTATTACCTACTCTACCTTCCATCTATCTTCCATCAGTTCCTTAAAATAGGTTGTTACAACTGTGCTATTTCATTTTTCCCACCTGGTACTTCCTTATCCAAAGCTTCCTTATCCAAAGCAATTGTCTTTCCTCACAGACAGTACATATTCTTTTCTTACTGAGATCATCTGTGTTTGTCTTGTCCATACTCTTACTCTGGCACCCACGTGTAGGCAGGATTGGAGAAGTAGATCAAGGAGGGCTGTGCATGAAACCTATTATGGCCACTTTTTTTTTTTTAATGTTAAATAAAGGACTAAAAGTTTTCATTTTACCTATTGAAGGCATCTAATCTACTGGCACAGAAGTATATTTTTTAAAATGCACTGCAGTTTTCCCTTCTTCATGGAGAACACAGAAATATTAAGAAGGATTTACTTGGTTTCCTTGGGTGCTCTTATAAGCTGCAGTTTTGGACCCAGGAAATCCAAATTCAAGGCTCATACAGCAGGATTTCTAGTAGTAGTTAGAGTGGAAACTGTGGCTTCTACTTTCTTCGAGTCTCTCTGATAATTTAGAAGAAAGTGTGCCTTTCAAGATATCATTGCAATCTTGCAATCAAAGATTCTTTTATGCTTGGATACCTGTATCTCCTTGGTCAATGCTGAAGGTTATGTACCTTCCAGGATGTACAAATAATTTGCTTTACGATAATACTTTGTGTTAAATTTACTTTAGAAAAAATAAGGTATGCTTTGGGGGCTATTTTAAATGTAAATTTAGGATGGACTTGTAAAGATTTGTTTAACAGTCTTTTAATATGTGCAATAATTTTTTAAGCTGTCTCGTTGCATACGTTGTTGGTATCTTTCAGCCAGCTGATGGGTTCCAAGGCAGAGACTATCACATGTGTGTATCACATAGGTTTCTGATGATCTTGTAGATACTACAGTCCCTAGAGACACATGGTCCTTTTCTGGGCTGTGAAGCTTAGATATAATGATGAGATGTTCTGCTTAGGAATTCAGCACACAACCTAGACCTAGTTGTGGATCGTGCTGCTCCACCTTTTTTTTTTTTTTTCATAAGTAATAGATGTGATATGTTTCACAATTATATGTTTTGTCTTATGTTGTTGCTCTCAGATTGCACGTGTGAGAACACATCATCTACAAAATGATTTACAAACATGGATGCAGTGTCTGATGGCACTTTATTTGTGAAGGAAAAGGCATATGTTTGCCTTGTGGTGTGTGCTCATACATCAAAATCCAATGAAAAGTGCACATCAGTGATAGGCATGTTACCAAATTAAAAAAAAAAAAAAAAAAAAGCAAAATGCTATATGCTACATAGAAATAACACACAATTCATTGATTCTCTCTGAATGACTTATGGCTATAATGGATGGACATCATGAAAACCCTGAGCCAGTCTATTTTACCTTTGTAAATAATTGACTAAGAACACAATTCTAAATTGGATAAGTGGAATGAGATAAATGCAAGTGGAGAACTGTAGAAGTAATTATATGTATACAGTACATAGCAGTCTTTTTCACAAAGTTAAAATGAACTTTTTCGTAGTGTCTGAAAGACAGAGATGTAATTTCAGTTTTAATTCCATTGTTGCAACTATCCTTAGCTCTACCATAATTTTCATTTCAGATATATTGTAATCTCTGAAGTTCCTTCTTTGTGTTTTGTATAATGACTGTTAATTGCTTATATCACATTTATTTGTAGGCTTGATATATTAGCAGACTGTTGCTAATATCTCATTTACTTTCTGACCACTTTGCACACTTTCTACATGATTCTTCCAGGAGTGTCTAGTCTTTTCACCTCTCAGTGTATCTTCTACTTTGTCTGTCTGCAATACAGTCTTACATCTTTGCTTCTGATAGTTTTTTTAATTCCATATTGTTGTGGTTCGCCATGGGTGCCTCAGCGTATAGTACGATTAGTTGAGGGTCCCCATCTTCAGGCTGAAGATTGGGACCCTCAGTGTCCTAAGGAGGTGACTTTGAGAGTCTCTCACATTGCCTGGCTCCAAAGAGGTGTAGGACCACTTACATCTTGCCAAAGTTTGGGTTGCCACCTAATGGAGAATTCCATCCTTTTGCCAGTGGCATGCATTTTCACCAGGCTTCTTAGCTGGCTCTTAGTTTGTGTACCTGTTTAATGAGCTAGATCAGGGACTGATCCTACTGCAATCTGATCTTTTATTTCTCCTGGCTAACTTTTTGGATCAGATTCCTAGTCTGTTTTATGATGCAGCTGTAAGATGCAAATGTCAGCACAAGCAAAGTAGAGGAGCAAGCGTCTGAAGCCAGGTGGAAGAGCAGAAAGGACCTCTTCTTCTGACAGGTGCCCCTATGTATGCTGCAGATTAAATGCCTTGGGTTTCAAACACAGAGAGAGCCAGCACATAGGAAATGCTGCCTTGCATAGGGGCAGGAGTCTGCCAAAAATATGATTGGCAACATCATTCATCTTTAAATGGCAGGAGATTCTGGCTCCCTGTTCAGTTTCTATTGACAAGATCTATCTTAAATGCGGGAAAGGTATGTGAGGACGGGCAACTTAGCTGTAGAAAGTTGCTCATCCCCACCGCAGAGCATTCGGTGGTACAGTTTACAAAAAGGACTTTAGGTAATGTAAACTGGCATAATTAAACACCTTATGGATGATAAGCATAATTACCCAAGGCCCCAGGTAGAGGCAACCATAGCATTTGCCAAACAAAAATTCGGGTAATTGGAAGATCTGGCTGAGCACATTCAGAAATTTGCATGTCAGATTTCAGAATCTCTGTTTCAGTCCTTCTAGCAGATTTCTTGTTAGATTTCCAATGCGGAGCTTTGTTCAATAGAACTTAGGTTTTCAACCAAATGCATAAAAACCAGTGAGGTTTTTGCCTCAGGATCTGCCATAGGAGTATAATTCTTGGATAAATCAGGGTATCTTCTGTACTGCCAACTGTGATACGAAAGATTTATGCGAGGTTCTCTAAGCAACTGAAGTCACCTTACTAAAACAGGTAATGCCTCTGTGCAGGGTCTATTTGAGACTGTGACTCAAAGTCACCCTGATCTAATTTACCTGAAATCCTGAGCATGCAGATAGTGTTACAGTTGGGGTCATAGGTGATGTCTGATTAGTATAATAAATCCTGATCTGTTCAGTAAAAATGGAGGCAAATAACCTTAACAGTAAAGAATCTGAACTAGAAAGGACAGCTGATGGCGAAACAAAAGAACTGTGGTAAATGGATGGTAAACAAATTTTGTACTGTTTAATTGCGTGGTTGATTTAGGCAAAGCTGAAAACAGGAAACATTGCAGAAGCTTAGCCACTGGTCAGTTGCAACTTATGTTCTGTCATGTTTAACTCCCTTTTGTGATATTTTTATTGTTAGGCAAAAGCTAAACCATATTTAAGAATAAATAAACATCAGACACTGAAGAGAGAGCTTTCTAGAAACGCTGTAATTAAATGCAGACTAAATGCTTTTCATTCTAGAATGTTTACATAAATCTATGTATATTAGTATATAGAAATGTACATATTAATTCCTTAAAGTTTGCCCTGGAGTGATGTAGCAATTACCTGGTTATTATTTTTACATGTTAGTTTTTGTAGATGATTTATCTGATTTATTTGGCTATTAAAGGCATATTTTCCATCTTTCTTCTTTTTTCTTTTTTAATGCTTTCACAACAGAACACAGATAGCATATGTAACAGTGCATTCCTGTAATTATGAGGGGGGAAGCACAGACAAGAGCAGACAACAAGTAGCAAGAGCTGAAGGTGAGGTAGCTACTCATTTCATCTGCGAGGAGGAGGTGGTGGGGACCAGCATGAAACCCAGGCAGAGATGTGGCCAGAGTGGCAACTAGAAAGAATATTTTTATCAGCATTGTTTCAAACCAACTCTGACTGTAAGTATCAAAAAAGGAGAAGAAGCCATTGCGGCAGTGAACCCTGGCTGAATTGCAGGATACTTCTTAATAATGTATGGGAAAGGAACTGTGTCTTTGGGAAAGCAGTCGGGGCACTTTCTGAATGTGTCCTGCTCACCTGTTTGAGTGGAATTAGACGTTCAGTGATGGTTCTTGATATGTTTTGTAATTGAGAGTTCATGGTTATGAATTTGCAAATAAAACAGCATAGGAACTTTCAGCGCTGTTGAAGTACTTTGTTAACATGACCTGTGCTAGGCATGAAACCCCTCCTTTGTAAACTCATCTGAGTGCCCATTCCATCCGTTCTTTGTCTGAAAAGCAATCAAAGATACAGATTATATAAGCCTTTAATATTCACTGTTATTTACCTCTGCAAGATTCAGCTGGTTTGCCTTGTGATTGTTTTTCCAAAGGAAATGATGCATTGTGATCAATTTACTGTGTGGAGTTTTAAATGTCAGGGACATTTTTGTTACTTAACAGACTCATTCAGAAAGGGATGATGCAGACTTTTTGAAATAAGGCTATTTTAAGGATTAACTTCTGAGGTTCGGCTTGTCTCAGCACAGTGTATGCTTTCTTATTGTTTGCTCTGTGAATTTAATGTGGAGTGGTGTTTTAGGCAACAGTTAAGATGCATGCATTGAGGTATATTTTGACATTTTATTTCAATCCATCACTGTTTGTCTGACTGCTTTCTTAAATGCTATAACTGTGATCACTTTTGAGTATTGACACGTTTGAAAGTTCTCAGAAAACAGTAAATACATATTTGAATGTATAATTCAATTAAAATGTCATAATCATAAAATGTTTAAAAACCAAACTGTTATTTGCACTAATTTGAAAAACAAAGAAGTTTTTAAATGAAACTCTATGTAGCTTTTGTAGATACTTAGGCCTCTCTTCACTGTTGGTTGAGTTTATTTAAAGAGCTTTTCTAGTCACCTTTGAACCCAAATGATTTCTCCAGATGTACAGAAGTGAACAATGTAAAAATCTTGCTGCTTCAGCAGAACAGGATCCAGCTGGCAGGGAACTGGATCTGCAAGTCATTGGTTACAGCTGTGTTTCGATTTATGTGATGGTTGAAAAAATAAATTACTGGATTAAATGGCTAGAAAGAGGACTCTTTGTTTAGCCCTTGCGTGGGGACTGAAAGTGTTTATGGTGCTGTTTTCTGCAGAGCCTTTGCGAAGTAAGCTGGACAAATAGACTTATTCAAAACTTCTCTGAAATGTTGCACATTCAGCTTTATTTCTTTGTAGAAGAAACTGCATGTTTTTGTGTAATGCTGTCAGCCAGCAACCGTTTTTAAGGTCTCCTTGCCTTTGAGAGTGGCGGTAACATTTTAGTGATGTCTCTTAGGCACTGCAGTTTATCACTGGAAGTCAGTTTCCTTTAGTTAAAGGTTTTTAAATGCAATTCTTGGCATGCACACAAATACTTGTGGAGATGCTGTCAAACTCATAACTTTTTAATAGGTTTAATATTTCAACTTAGTATACCGCTTACCTTTTGCTTTACATAATAATGTTGATGTAACCGTAAATCTGGAGCACAATAATTTACAGAGTAGGCACAGTGAAATCAGAAACTGATGCCAACCATTTGGATTATTGTTGTCTTATTCTAAGGTTTTAATGATGTAGGTGAATAATTTCGTCGAGATGATGATTGCATCTTATTATACAATTCTGCAAAGATTTACATGCTTAATTTTATCAAACCACTCCACTGATCTTGCTGGGGCTGTATTGTACATAGAGCTCATCACAGCTTTGTTGGAGATTTTGCAAGGAAGCGTGTTAATTTTTTGCACCTTCTTTCTGAGGGTGTCCTTTCTCACTGTCCTGTGAGATTTGGTGAGCTTCCCTTCTTACTGAAGGTAGCATGAGTTGAAGGAGTTCAGATGTCAGTTCTTGCTGTGGAGTCCCAACTCCACTGAAGTCACTGGGCATTTTGCCACTAGCTTCTTTTATGCTACAATTTCACCTCTACAACTGGATTTAAATGCCTTTGCTTATAATAAATATCACAAGACCCACAAGCGATTTCTCTTAAGTAGCACAACTGCCTGTGAAGTGAGAGGATACCAAATGTGAATAAAAGGTTTGATACTGGACCAACAGTAGTTTTAAAGGCTGCTTGCAGATGCTATGGAAAGATAAATAGTAGCATATAACTTTCAGTCACGACAGACAGCGAGCATATAGTGCATTTTTTAAAGCTTTAGCTGGCTTTCAGCATAATAGATTGCAAAGCCAGGAGCTTTTCAGCACTTATATCTGTTTATTCAGCAATATTTCCTAGCAATTATTTTAGGCTGACCGTTTAGTTTCATTTTACAGCCATAAAGCAGTCAGTAGCTGTAGCTGGGTATCAGTTACATTCTATTTATTAAAATATCTCTAAAAGAGTGTATAAACATGTACGATTCTGGATATGATTAGATCCTAATTGTTGTTCTGTTGAGATCTCGTTACTTTTCTGAAAACATTTTGCACAAAACATTTGCAAAGGATTGCCTTTATAAAATCCTACAAAACGCTGACCAAGGAGAGCTAAATACCAGAACAGGAGTTCTTTTCCAAGTCAAAATGAAATCAGACAAGTTGGCCAAATTCCATCATAAGCCACCCTCAGAAATACCAGAGAGAGGCTTAAAATATTTTACATAGAATATTTCCCCTCCTCCCCCCCTCCCCCCTTTTTTTTATTGTTGTCCCCAAGCAGCATTATTACATTGAGAACCATGCGACAGAAAGTCGTGGTGATGCAGAATAAATAACCATAATGTATCAAAAGCAGACAAAGGTGTGATTGATCTGTCTGGAATTGGCAGACTCTTTCGCTGTGTCAGGCTGTTTCTTTGATCAATGAAGGTATAGCCTCTGACCCTTAAAAAAAATCAATGAGATTGATTGAAAGGAGAGAGAGAACTATGAGAATGCAGGACAGCTTTAACCTTCACTGTCAAGAAAATTTAAAATATTCCAGTTTTGCAGGCATCAAGCCTGCTATTTAGTATTTTCTTATTTAAAAGGTTCTCTTTTCCCCAGTCTTCTTTTGAAACCTTTTAAAACAAGGCTGTCTGAATGTTTGTCAGAAATGTTTCTCTTCAAACCACACTGTTAAATAAATAGGAGGGTTTCTGTCTGTAGTAGACTTTTACCTTTAATTGATAGAATAATTTCCTTTTATAAACTCTGACTCTTATTGAACATACATGTAAACAAGAATTGGTGCTCAGGAAAATAGTTCAAATAATTTCAGAGAGAATATCCATCTGAATAGTTACTTGAATTGCCCTATTTACAGGAGCAGGACCACTGTCGATTGCAACAAAAATATGGAACTTCAGGGAATAAATAACATATTTTGATAAACCTGTTCCATGTAATCTTAAGTTTTTGTCAATTAGATATATACTTATATACCTATACTTTAAGGAAATAGTGAAAATGCCATATTGGAACATTTATGAAGATAGAGTTTTAAAATACTGCTCAGGACCAGACTGAAAATGCAAATGTGTGTGTTTGTTCAAAACCAGTTATATGAACAGTTGTTACTTCATTTTAATATCAAGATCTTTCTTTTCTTTTAGTGACTTCCTTTGTGTAATAGTGCAGAATATCAGTAATTTTAATGCTGCTTGATCAGGCAGGAATTTCAGCCAAGCACTGTTACCTTAAATGCTATAGTTAAGGAAGCTAAAATTATTTTCAAATGGGTATCAGTTTCATGTGCACTGTGATGAAGAAACTTTTTCTTCTGGCAGAAGAGGGATGGGGATGTTATCCTCCCTTTGGAGCACACAGAAAATACGAAGATGAGAACTACAAAATCAGAATACTGTTTGCTACTGCATTTTTCCCTTCATCTAGGATACACAGTGATTCTGCTTAGTTCTCTCTTAGTTCTCCATTCCTTTAAGATTATTTTTGGTTATTACTGAGAACACAAAGTTTATGTTAATCCTGCAAATCACCTTATTCTTGCTGATTAAGAAACAAAAAGATCATCCTGTGTTTGGGTGGGTTTTGGCCCCTGACATCCGCATCCAGCCTCACCATTCCTCCTTGTCTGTCCACAAGTAATAATCCAATACTACTTTATATCTTTTTTTTTCTTTTTTTCTTTTTTTTTTCTTTTTCTGCTGCTTTCGTTCATTTCTTCAAGAACACAAGCCGCATCCTTACAGTGTGGATGTGAATGCTGTCCCCTGGTGGATGATGCTTAAAGTCTGTACTGCTGCCTGCAAAACGGAGCAGCACCTTTCAGCTAGCAGCTCGATGTGCCGTCTGGTGCATCACATTTATTTTGCATTACTAAAGGACAGTATTAAGGTTCTTTTGTATCTCATCGTGTCAGCTAAACCTTTCCCAGAAACGATGTGAAGCTGAGGTCATTTTTTTCCATCTGTGAGGGGTCAGTTCCTCCAACAAAGCAGTTCCTGGCTGAGGTATAAGCCTGTTAAAGAGCACTGATGCTCAGAGCTGAATCATTTTGGAGACCAATATTTTATATTCCCACTAATGACAACAGCTGGATGGTGAAACACAGTAATCAATCTCTGGTAATATCCCATCCTGGCTCAGCTGGGGCAGCCCCAGTGTAGTGCAGGCGGCACACAGCCCTGCTCTGGCAGGTACCATTCTCCAGACACATCCCCTGGCCTCAGCCTCTGTGGGGAAACACCTATGTGCTGTCTCTGTCTCATACTCACTCCTAGCACTTCCAGGAGCAAAAATCCCTCCCCAAAATACCACTGCCATGGCACAGGGACAAGTTCTGCTATCTGGCACTCACAACACTGTGTGGGCTGAGGCTGTGCACTCACTCCCTCCAGCTGAAAGGCAGTTCTGTGGTTAAAAAAGGTATGGTTGTGCTTGGAGTCCAAGGCAGTGAGTAAGGCAGAGGTGGAACTGTAAATGTAATGGGCTTTCTTTCACTATCAGCATTTGAGTCTATCAGCAGAATAAATCTGAGACCGAAATTCTGCATACTTGCCACCTATCTAGCAACACCTGGATTTCTTCCTCCCTCCTAAAAATAGAAAGAGGGATATGTGACAATTGCTACAGCATTTTTATGAACAGCTTTTTGATCTTTCCAGGACTTAATCAGGAATAAAAGATCTTAAATCAATGAAATGCAATCTTCAGACAGCAGTATTTACATGCAAGATTTTAAAGTGGCACTGCTCATATTCAAGGCTGATGGCTCTTTTCTCCATGTGTTGTGTGTGGATTTACTGTATTGTGAATATACAAGGTGAATGACTGGACAATTCCATGAAATTGAGCTATGCATATGAACATGTCTTTACAACTTTTTTCACACTTACCCTCAGCTGGAAATGGATTTTCCTAGTGGTTGATTAACAGGGAGCAAGTTGTTCCTAACTAGGTTGAGGGCACGAAGAGCTGTGTGGCATTGGATTAGTGGAAAGAGTGAACGGCTTCAGATTAATTCAACTAGTCTTCTATTTGTAATCTCCAAGGAAACAGCTGAGTTGAATGTTAATTAAACAGCAGTCTTTGATCCACCCAGCCACTCCCGGAGGCATGATAATAATATATAAGCACGCACACAGCAAATATATAATAGGTACATTTAAAGGAGTGCATTTCACCTTGCCATATTCACGCTCAAAACATTATCTGCTGACCAGTTCTTTTAAATAGGGAAAGAGAAAATAGAGAAAAAGGCTAAGTTAAACTTGGATGATCTGGAAGGTAGGGCAGCAGAGAGAATATGAGCTCCCATTTTGAGGATGTAAAAGGGTTAATGATTAGAAGAGTAGAATCAGGAAAGACCTTAAGCCCAGTTCTATGACAGTGGTAATTGAGCTGATTGATTACGACATCTCGTTTCAGACGACTATTGATTTAATCTAGTCTGCAGTCCCATTGGTCCCAGAGGTGCTCCCAAGTGAGGCTCAGCACTTGAACCTGGGTACTCTTCCCTACTCACAGTGTGGATATAAATTTCCAGAATCTACAGCCATTTATGATTTTCACTCATCTTAATGTTTTTATTCAAATGCTTCTAATTTCGGCAGTGTAATGTTCTTAACCACTGAAGGGGCGGAGGCTAGAAAAACGAGATGGCTCAGATAGAAGAGATGGATTTTTTTTTGAAACAAACAAACAAACAAACAAAAAACCACAAAAAATCAAGACAGAGAACCAGGGCAATGTGTCTTGTATTTGCATCTGTTGTTTCTGATTCGCAGAGCTAGTAAAGGCTGCTGTTGGAGGCAGTCCACAGAGCTGGGCTATCAGTAGGCAGTTTGCTGTACGCGTACGTTCAATTATTAAAATAGTAGACTTTTTTTTCTGTCTGATAGCCATAGCAGGGTCATGACATTAATTTATCCAGGGTATTGTGGGTAACTATACAGAAAAAAAGCATAAAGGGCACAGATGCTGGAGCAGCAAAAAATGGATGGGTCTGAGCAAAAGGAGATTAAGAGGCGATGACCAATCTAATGTACGTATAGCAGTAAGAAGCCGGCATCCGTCACAGACTATTGATGGCAATACGTATTTTAAGCCATGCTGTGCATGTGTTAATTTTTTTTTTATACCTCAGTAAATGCTAAGCTGAATGCTGTAATCCTGTATTTTTTCAGTTTCCCAAATCTGATTTCTGTCTCGCTTTTCTTGTCTCATGCTTGGCACTCTCCTCTCGCTCTCTGTGTCTGCCTGTGGGTGTGTGTTTGTCTCTGTCTTTGCCTTTCCCTCAGATCACAAACTTAACTGTTTCCTAATTGTCTACTTTCTTCTGTCCTTTCTCGGAGACATTAATTACCACTGCGATGACTGCTCACAATCATGTACGAACCGGGTTCAAGGCGGGCAGCCAGTGTGGTGCCTTGCCCTGGGATGGCATGTTGCTTCCTGCAGACCCCCAGTAGTGGGTGGATGTCCTTGGCGCTGGCTGCCAGAGGGCCACCATGGCGGGGCTGGGGGCTGCCAGCAGCCTGGTGCCACCCGCCTGGGCCAGCCCTGGGAATTGGCTGGAGCGGGGCCATCACCTGCCCCCCTCTGGTGCATAGCCTCTGCGCTGCGAGTCACAGGGCTGTGATGGGGGTCTGGAAAATAATTCACAAATACCGGTGGTATAAATCAGGAAAAGCGGAAAGATTGTCAGTGCCGTAAGTCCTTGTAGTACCTTGTCTTAAGAACAAAGGAACAAGGTGGAAGTGTACGCAGTAAGCGTGCTCTGTGGATTCTCACAGCCTGTCATGCAACCTGTGCCTGTGTCGCAGTTTGCAGCCTCCGTGCTTTGTTTCAGGTTGGAAGCTTTATATATACCTCTTGAGTTTGTGTCTGTGGATGTGTTTGATGCACGCGAGTATGTAGACTGCTCTGCCAACACGGCAAATACCATGCAGATAAATACATGAGTGTGGCTCAATCACATATTTTCAGTATTTTGTACCATACTGTCTTTATGCAGTGCCATTGTTCTCTCAGAGTGCTCACTCGGACACATGCAGCTTCTACTTCTTTCTTCTTATTATTATTATTATTTTTAATTAAAAAGTGTGAAATTAAAAAATCATATTAATAAAAAAATTGCTTAGTCCAGTTAAATACCAACCAGAGTCTGGGAACGTACAATTTCAGCACAGTTAATGGTGATTCAGACCCTAGCAGTGTTTTGGCTATGAGACAATTCCTACTTATAAAGAGCACAATGAGGAGGGGAGATAGCATTAATTTTAAGGAAGATTAATATTAGCCTTTTTAATGATCATGGCTCTGTGAAGAAAAGAATCCTCATAGCTGCCGAGAGCTGTTGTGCCCTTCCCACTAGTATTTATTCAAGCAAAGGAAAAAATGAAGAAGGCGTAGAATAAACTAAGTCTGTTCAAGAATTACTGGCATTATTTCTCCCTGCATCACGTGTGAGCTGGGTTGCCTGCTATTCCTGAGGCAGAGGATTGAGGATGAAAGTCTGTGTGTCAGAGCCTGTTTTCACAACTGCATTTGGAGATCCGTCTTATTGATTAGGAAAAAAAGGGGGTGGGAATAGGAGTGTGAGGTGAGGGGAGGACCGACCGACTACTGGCTTATTGCAGCTCAAGACATTTTCTTCCGGAAAGATGTCAAACAACTGAGACACAGCAACAGAGGAAGTAGAAAGGTGGAAAAATAAGAAGAGGGACCCTTTGGAAGAAATGAAGGCATTCCTTATGAGAGCCTTGAGGCTTTTTTTTCTTCTAACATCTGACCCACAAGGGCTAGAGTGACAGCGTCATGCAAATGCTGCAGTCCAGCAGGTCTGAGAGAGGGTGGATGCTAGAGAGTGAGTTAATGTTAATGATGAGTGCAGTGAAAATACCAGCCGATACCACCCCCTCCACACACAACTGCTCTGAGTCAGCATCCGCCGCTTTGCCTTGCCTTTTTGTGCGTGCGTGTGTGTGTGTGCATGTGCGCGCGCATGTGGATGTGTGTGTGTGCGAGTGTTGGTGACCGTGTGTGTGTGTGTGCACGGGAGGTAAAGCCAGTCAGTCAGTGAGAAGCAAAGGTACGTTTGAGAGCAACTAAAATCTGACTGATTTCCATCTTCAGAGCATCAGATGAATTCCCTAAAGAGGATGGGTCTATGCGATGGGGGTGGTATAATTATGTTAATGTCATATTTATAGAGGGGAGAGATTTTTCATTCTAATTATTGATTTGAAAGCTGCGGTCAAAATTGTTTGTTAAATCATGATCAGCTTGCAAGAAAGAAAGAAATGGAATGAAATGCAGGGACTGCTATACATATATCTCTCTCATATATATATATATATATATATCTTGTTTCGTTTAACTATTTTGTGTCTGAGGCATAACTGATTGAACGCTGCACAGTGACAAAGGAACGGCTCTTATGTAATATTGCATTCTGTCATCTACTGAAATATTTTAAATAAGCCAAAATGTTCTGAAATCTGAGGTAGCCTTCTGGAGGGGAGAGTGAAGGGCAGGGTGGGGGTGGGGGGCACTGGCAAATCTTTTCTTCAGCAGCGCTCTCTGTGCAGCTTTCTTGTAAATGGATGATTCACCTGTTCGACCAGCAGAGATTCTAATTCTTCCCCCCCTTCTTCTCTTTTTTCCTTTTTAAAGCTGAACGGCTTCCCGAAGAGCACTGAGTTTTCTATACCAGATTCTGCTCCAGTGGCTAGGACCTTTATGGCTGCTGTTTCTTTTGCTCTGGGCTCTGATGGAAGAAAAAAAAAAAAAAAAATGCCACCGTGGATCCCGTCCCTAAAGTAGAAATTTTCTTTTTCCTTCTGCAAACAAGGCTAAAGATCGGAGGAGAATGAATACGAAAGTAATTCGGGATCGTGGTCGTGCCATTAAAAGTGTTCGGCTTCAGAAAGAAATTGTTTGGGAAATCCGATTATTTCTTCTCACTGTATCGACAGTATTTGAAAGTTGTGTGTTCCTTGAGTAATCTGGTGCAAGTGACAACAATCTCCGCATGTCAGTGTTTTCTACAGTTTATGGAGCGAAAGCTCACTTTGCCATTGAAAGGAAGAAGCTTTTGCTAGCAGTCTGTAGAAGGATTAAATGTTGAACGTGGGGAAGAGGCAAAAAGTGAATACACGCCCAGAGGTTATCCTTGCATCGAGAAGGGCTCTAAAGTACTCTGTAACCTAGGGCCCACCTGGAGGAGGACTGAAAGTATAAAGGGGAAATATTGCAATTAGAAACCCCTTCACATGCATTTAATCCTTCTTTAAGGCATTAAAGGAAATAGAATCAAATCGTTACTGTATGATTCTGCTGGAAGAAGCAGGTTTTAACCCATTTTTAGACGCTTCCTTCCGATGCATTGTAATATGGCTACTTGTGAGTCAAGGCAGTGAAGATTTTTGCTGTGCTCTTTCTTTTTGCTTTCAAAAGTTAAGGACTGTAAGAAAAGTCTGTTCAGTCAGCTGATACACTGTCTTGAATGTATGTATGTGTCTTGCCTGCTTATTTGATCTTTTCTGCCCCCTACGTGAAAGTGCCTTGTGTTTATTTGGGTGGGAGGAGGGGTTGATGATTGGGGTGGGGGGGTGGGGGGGTGGTTGCTTTTTGTTTTGGTTTTGTTTTAGTGTTGTTGTGTGTTGTTTTTGTTTGTTGTTTTATTTTATTTTATTTTTACAATAGCATTGAAAGTTTTACTGACAGCAATCATGACTACTAAGCAATTCAGATTATTGGAAGACGAATTCTACTGGATCATATCAGACTTTTCCTAGTCCCTGAGACCCTAACTTGTGAGGTTTTGTAGCAACAATCACAAGTCAGGCTCTTGGGACCTAGGCGGAGGGGAACCAGCAGCTTTGGACTATGATTGTTTCTCTGCAGAATTTAGAGAGCCAAAGGAGTTTTCCCTGTCTGGAAGGGAAAAAGGAAAATACACCTTTCTTAATATATTGGAAAATATACCAAATGTTAAGCAGCAGACTTGTTCCTAAAAGAAAAAAAGCTGTTATCCTTCGTGCAGCTTTAGCATGCTACCTGTTCGTGTTTAGAAAAGTAGACTAGATACCATGTAACATTTAGTATTAAAATTTAAACTGAATGCCAGTTCATACCTCAAAAAAGAACCAAAAAAATACAAAACAAACAAACAAAGAAAAATAAACAACCACCAACCCACCAGGTACTAAAATATACCAAAGGTTTTCAACCATAACATAACATTATCATTACAGACATTTCTGGTAGATAATTACCACAAAGTGTATTTTCAGCTGTATTGCTAAAGCACTTAATTAAATTTTAAAACATAAAGCACAAATGCTGATGTTTGAGGCCTAGAAAGCATTCATTCTTTTGATTATTGAGTAATGCTTTCGGTCTACAGGAAAACTGTTGCTTAGCTTTTCCTGTAATAGGGGACAAAGACAGTTTTATAGTTAGTTGCCATTATTTTTCTTTGTCTAAGTGAGGATGCAATATCACATTTAAAAATATTGTCTCAGTTTAAATTTTAATCTGATAGAGAACATTAGTGTAAAAATCATACTACAGCATTAATATCACTTCACTCACAGAATCACATTCTGTGTACCTGTTAAATTTATGTGGAGATGGCAGTACTCTGAGAATCGAACTCAGCCTCAACTCAAAGCCTTTTGCATTTTTCCTCCCAGTGCCAACAGCACGCTGTGTTTTAGGTTGTCCCCAATATGCAAAGTACTTCACTGACTTTGCATAGGAAGATTTACAGGGGCATGGGTTGCTCTGCTCCATCCATTGCTCTTAAACTTCTGATCTGTCATGCATAGTTAGATTTGTATTTCTTAACATTTTGTAGGTGGGTTAGTTCTAATTCATTTTTCTCTGTTTCCTGTGTTTAAACCAAGATGCTGCAGGACCTTGTTGATACATCAGACTTCACTGAGACAAAGGCTTCATACAGATCAGGCATCCAAACTATTTGTTCATTTCAGAAACGGTATTTTGGCTGCAGTGTTCTTTTTCCACTTGTGTGGGAGGAATTGTTTTACTGTAAGCGTCAATACTTTTGTTAAAATAAATTGTTCTTATCTGTTAGTGTAATACTTTTTCTTGTTGTCTTGTTTTATTAAGAGACAGAAACTATGCACTGTACATAGCTTTCAAGTTGCTCAAGGTATAATTAGTGCTTAAATAGTCATAAAAATATTGTCTTACCAATTATAATGATGATACAGTTCCAGTAAAGATGCAGTTCTTTTCATCATAAACTGTCAATCGCACATACTCAGAACACTCAAAAGAGCTACTTGTAAACATTCAGTCATGGAGGTAATTTATTTTTACACAGATGTGTTATTGAACACCACTGACTTATATTCAGATGACATTAGAGAAGTTGATCTGAATTTGTATGTGAAAAACTAATTCACTCAGGTAGGTGTTACGCCAAGGAAGCAGTTTGGTAGCAGCTGACATGTATTATGTATAATACTCATAGTTTTCAGTCCTGAAAAGGGTGTATTTAAGGCACTGCTCAGGTGAATGCACTCTGATCATTCAAGCTACATAATTTTATCTCAAAACTATAATGCAGGTAGGTATATGCGTGTTGGTAAACAGTTTAAATTATGCATATAATTTCTCAAAATAAAATTCCTAATATATTTAATCAGATATACGGTGCGCACGTCTGTACATATGAAAGACTGTGGATTGCATTTCTTTTTGAGTCAGCAAAATTTACCTGAATGTTCATAGTTCATATTCGGTACTCGTTTTGGTTTAATATTCTGTGTATAATGCATGTGAAACTATAGTATGAAATGTCCATCTCTATCAGTGTGAAGATTTCAAGTACTTTTTTCTCTGCAGTGAGAGTGAAAATCAAGTGAACCATGAAAAACTCCTACCTGTCTTATTTGGAACTACAGCAAAAGCTGTGAATACACAGTACTGCCTCTGCATCACTGCTTGAACTGGGATAGCTCTGGTGCCTCCTCTCTGCCCATAGTACTCACTGCTGCCCCTTGGCATAGAGATGAAGAAGTTGCTGCACTGCCTTCCTTTTTACCTCCTCCCTCTTTTTCCCTGGTTTCAACATAGCAAAACCAACCTGTAGTGTACATTAAACTCCTTGTGGTGGGGCAGAGGCAGATGGAAGGGAGGAAGAAACCCAGCCTTTGATCGGGAAGAATTGCCATCATGATCATCACAGCATTTCCCCAGCCTGGGACTATGTGACAGTGCCTGCAGACACCTCACAAAAAGCAGTCTTATTTACACTTCGTCAGTGTATGAAAGCTGTATCTATTAGTGCAAATAAATGGAAACATCACTGGTAGACTACGCATAGCTATATGTTCAGAATTTCAATATACTCCCATTTCTGTATGACTTTTTGCTCTTCCAGTACAAAATACTTCTAAGTGCTACTTAATATGTGATTTCAGAGTAATCAGCTTGTGCTACAACAAAAACAAAAAACCAAAACACAAGCTCTTGCAAAGGGGAGAGAGCGTGAGGGGGAGAGAGAGAGAGAGAGAGAGTGAAAATGATGTGTGGTGCATACAAAAAAGGAATGATATTAACAATTCGATGAATTCCTAGTTGGTAGACCAGACTGAGCCAGACGCATATATTAACGGCTGTCTGCTGCTGATGTGAGCCTGCTCAATGCGGTGGAAATGAAGGATCACCTAGTCTCTGACACCAGCTTATTTGTACATTTTAATTTTAAAAAGGAAAATCACTGTTTTACATAAACATCTTAACCCCTGCATGATTTTCTTTCTTTTTTTCTCCCTCATATTGTTTGCTAATTTAGTGTCAACTTAAAGTGCTGTTTAGCTGCAGCCCAACAAAACATCAGTCAAAAATGAGAAAGAAGTATTAGCTTCTCTTTTGTCTGCCATGTACAACTGGGTTATTATTATGATAATTGTCTACTTTAATTTTTAGTCTTCATGAGAGATGGAACAATTTTCCAGAATTTCATTTCTGAGGCGTTTTAAGTTTCAACAAGATACTGTTTCATTTTAAACCTAAGCCAGAAAAATTCTTTACAGCTCAGGCTAGGGTGATTTGATCAATGCTTTTCTTTAACCCGAAAATTTTTAGTGCCTTAATAAAATATTACGTTTATGGGACAGAATTTCTATTCAAACTATATAAACACTAGGATCCATTAATATAATGTTGAAGACTGTTACATGAGTCAGGGGAATTCCAATCCAAGTTAATTACTGCTGGAATTAGAGGAATGAATATTTTACTCAAAGTTGTACAACAAGAGTCTACAATTATCACATTTCAGAGCATTGCTCTGCACACTTGATGAAAAATGTCAATGAAATTTAACATAAGATGTTACACATTTCCATGGGTAATGAAAATCAGCACATTCACCATTAGCTAACACAACATTTTTGGTGTGTTAATATGCACTGCAGCAAAAATTTCTGTAGGCAGCAATTGTAGCCATCATTTTGATTTGCCCATATGATGATTATGCTCAATTCCTGACTGGGTAGTTAATTTCACTCTGAAATGCAGCCATCTCTGCACAGGAACTGTCTGTAGTGCACAAAAGAAAAAGAAAAAAAATAAAGGAAAAAGAAAGATCCGCTGTCTAGGCTAACTAGGTAGTCATACAGAGATGTATAACAGAAAAAATATCTGGAGCCCTATAAAAATGCTGGCTGAAGCTTAATAACTCACAAAATCGACATATTTTTTTTCTGTACAAGTATTTTTATCCCGTGTAAATAAAACATTCACCTCGTTTGTCCTTCCCTGATACTTTCAATAGGTCATCTTCAGAGTTTGTCGAGTGCTGCATCATTCCACCCCCAAGCACCACCAGAGTTATTCTTACCCGATGAGTTAGATTCTTACCTAACTGTATTAATTTCTGTGCTAAGCTATGTTTTGCTTACAGTGCCTGAGTTACAACAGGTGGATGGACTATGAAATCCTATGAGAGTAAGTGAACATAAGATTGTTAAGATCAGCAATGCTAAAATGATTTTTTCTTTATAAACATTTTTAATCTAATAAGTAGGATTTAAAATAAATCAGAGAATCATCCAGTTGATCATACTATAAAGTTTATCTGGTCAGCTTTTGGGATTGCTATCATTACTTCTGTTCTTGCTTATTTAGGAATTAAGGATTACTTAGTAATTGCACAGTAAACTAGATACAGTAAACGATCACTTGAATAACACAGGGGAAAAGGCAGATTATATTCTGTACTTTTCTTCTACTTTTCAGTTGTTACGAGCAGGTTCTGATTTTCTTCTAGGGACGCGTATTTATTTAAGTGGCCATGCAATTCTACAAGATTGTATGGAGCAGTTTGGGAGGTTTTCTTGCACCACCCCCACCCCCAACCTCTTTTCTTGGATGTGTGCGTGTTGTGCATGGGAAGGTATGAAGGAAAAACAGCTATTCAGCAGAGACATGTACCACCCCTTTAATTAAGCTTTTCCTGGACTGTAAAAACACTGGCAATGTGTAAATCCCATTTGGTGCTTTTTTTTTGTTTGTTTTGTTTTTCTTTTTTTTTTCTTTCTTTCTTGCATTTATTTATTTTAACAGAATCTGAAGTATTACATTAAGAAACCTTAGTGATGAAATACAAATGAAAATAGTTCCACTAGTAAGTCACTGGGTACTGAAAGGGTTGGCTAGCGTCGGCACAGAGCCAACTGGAAGATTTTTTTTTTCATTTAATTCCTTTCACCTAGTAGGCTCCTTAAGCATTAGGCAGAACCCAGTATGTGGCTAAGTTATTGCTCTACTGTTCATCACACAAAAAGCACAGTCTTAGCATTTGTAGATTTTCTTCTGGGAGGTTTCTAATCTAGACAGCATTTGCGTTTGGGGATTACACCACAGTCTGTTCCCCACCACCTCCCCCTCTAACATGTAGCCCTTTCAACTTCTTCAAAGAAGTGGCGAAAAGTAGGTTCTTTTATTAATAGCAGAAAACAAACCGACTGCTGGACTTCCGTGGCAGAGCTCACATAATGCGCCAGGGTGGGAACTGTAACAAAGAATGCTTGAATGCACTAAACGTATAGTGAAACCCCATTTACATTCACTGATGGAGCTTAAAATACAATAAATGAGAAGTTTAAAGTAGAAATAAGCAGGACCATGAAAAGAGTTCAGTGAAGGTAGATACTTCTTGAAAAGTTTAGCACAGGATTTAATTTCCAGCTCAAGCCTTTCCTAGCAGAATGCATTTCTTCATAATGCATCCCTTTACGCAAAGCATCTCCATCAGATGAAGGTAAATCAGATAAAGAGAGTATCTTCAATGCATAAATAAGTAAATTCTTTTTATCCGATTTATATACTGATTTTCACACAAGTGAGACAGTTAGCAGTGGAACGGTCTTCATGGTTCACTGTCTATTCTGCACTCTTTCTACAAAATGCCTTTGATGTGAAGGAAACAACACTGTGCATAGAAATAAGTTTGATTGTGGGATCCTCCTGTGATTTCTAGGCCTTTCTCCTTCTAAATTTTATGTGTACATGGTAGAATTGGATGAGCTAATTGTTTTTCTGCCAGCAGTTATTCTGTGAGATAGAACTGCAATATTCCTAGTTACAGGTCATTACACTGGGCAGCTGCCCCCTCTCACCTTCTCATCCTCCGTGGTGACCATCTCTTTGTTTTAGCCCTTCTATGGCTGCAGTTTAACGCCCTACTTATAGCTAATGCTAGCTCCATTCTTCCAGGAGTTTGAATCAGCTAGCCTTCCACTTCTTGTCATTATGTGTCTGCATGGTAGTTCTTCAACTTGAAAATTAAATGCATTTAAATTGGCCCTAACTGTAAGTTTTAACAGAATCTGTATCCCCTCCCTCAGTGCTGTTAAGAAAAAAATAGTTGTCAGGGATAATACATTTGCTTAATAGTTACTGTCCTCCACATAAACTTCTTAATCATTGTCATCCCAAGAATAGCAGGATACCTCCAACATCCACACGGCTGAACAGAGGATGATTTGTAAAACAGGTTTAATAGCAGTATTGTGGGGGTGAAGGACATGTGGAATGACTTTCTGCACCTTTCTCCAGCACAGGTAGCTTCTGCTTGTGATGTGATTAAGTATTTGCCATGGAACAGTTATTTGCCATTAGTATTTATCTGGGTTAGCATTTTCAAAAATTTTGGTAATCCTGCTCCACTCTGGGCAGAGAGCAGACATGCAGCCCTGTCCTCTACAAATCCTTGATGTGGGCTGCCCATGTCGGCCATTGACCCTGAGCCCACGGGAAGCCAGGCTGTGGATTAGCCTCTGTATCTGCAGGCCCAGAGTGGCGCTGGCCTCAGCAATGATCCAGCCTGCCCTGCAAAATGGCCGGGGCAGCCATTTTGTGGCTGGATTTACAGCTTTTCCCTGAGGGTGGAGGGTTCATCTCATTGTTAGGAAGATTTCTCACAAGACTGAAGATTCACAGCTCTTACAGCTTCTGTTAATGTATTTATATACACACAGGAGTACTCAGTAACTTAGGCTATACACACTGGAGTACTCAGTAACTTAGACTGTCTGTTACTTTATAGATAAACCTGGGAGATACTGCTCCTCTCGTGTTTATTATTTCAGCATATTATTTTGGATATTAATTCTTCCAAATGTGCTTCATACTGAAATAGAGGAATATGGTCGAGATATTACTGTTTTAGGAGTCATTGGAGCATCTAATTCTAAAAAAAAAAATGGACAAATATTTAAAGGCAAGACTGGTTTCCAGTGTGGAGCTGGAAACCGCTCACAGTGACTCACAGGGTTAGGGGTTCTTGTGGGTGTTGCCGGTATCTTGGTATTGCACTTTGGTAGGTTTTTATGAGTTAATAAATTCCGAAGTCTGCATTTTGGCTTTCTAAAATTTGGTAATCATTCCTTAAACGCTAGTGGGAAATCAAAATTACTACATGCAATAACTAAAACTTTTTAAAAATCTTTCAAATGTTTCCAAACTACTGCCTACGTGTTCTTCTTCCCTACACCAATGGCCAAAGATTCCGAGTCACTTTCTGGCACCCAGCAAGAATGCAGTCAATTCTCTTGAGCTCCATTTCAGAGAGCAAACCTTTCCTTTTTTTCCCCTGAAACACTGTGCAAACCTAGGGCTGTGAACTGCCTGTGCAGTAGGGCCATTTTGCACAGGAATTGCTCTAACTGGGAGCACAGCAGTGAGCACAGGGGGACCTGAAATTTCATTAGAGTTCTGAGGCTGCAGTATAATGCAAATAACAATGGAGAAACGGTCAGTGGTCAGTGCGTTATTTTTTCCTTTGGGTGTTTGCATTAATTGTGCCTGGGAAGACAGGGGTACACATTTTAACAAATTATGAGATCTCATATCCCAGTATTCATTTAGTTTTTATTGAGACTTAACATTGTTTGTCATCCACTTATTTTGCTGATTAATATCTTTGAATGGCCCTAATGATTTTCTGCAATAGCTAGTAACAAAATGAATGTAGTAGCTCAAGATTACCAAGATGAGAATTTTTCTAAAATGTTTATAGACTACATGATAGAAATCATGTTCTTTAGGATTTGGCCCAAAAAAGGCCTTCATCTGACAATCCAGCTAATATTATGAAATGGCAGCAGACTTTAACATCTGCAGGGGGCTTTTTAGTGGACTTGCAGACTCTCCTTCCATGTGGCAAAACTTGTGCCTGAATGTCATCCTATACAGTACAGTACTGTACAGTACAGTACATCCATGTACAGTTTACTCAAGTATAAAACATGGTACTGCACAAGGTTTGCACCTTACATTCACTATGCAAAGAAGACAACTAGACAGCTTCTATTTCTTTCCTTCCCTCTTTTTTATTTTTTAACCTTATCTCCTCCACTGCATCTCCCACACATAGTAGAAATATCATGTCTGCTGCCAAGGCAAACTCGATCATCTAGTCTGACTTCCTCCATAAAATATGCACAACCAAAATTCACCAAGCAACTCCCACATCAACACCAACAATTTCTCTTTGGTTTGCATGTATATTTTAGGATTCAGGATGACAAAGAATCTATAAACTCCTGAGGAATAGTGTTCCATTAGTCTATTACTTTGCCATTAAAAAATCATGCTATAGTTCTAATTGTAATTTGTTTAGCATCAGCTTCCAGCTTCTGAATTTTTTTGTGATAATTTAAACGGTCATTTGCTATCAATCACCTCTTAGCTTTTTCATTGCTAAGCTAATGAGATTGTTTTCAGTTCTTTACTGGAAGATACATTTTTTGAAAAATTGAATCACGTTGCTTATTTATTTATTTATTTATTTATTTTGTAAACTCTTCTCAATTTGTCAATGTCCTCTGCCAATAATAATAGCAGGACCAGATACCCCATGTCAGGAATGGTATAATTCAATGTGCTAGCAATTCCTCTTTTCTTTTAGCTTACTTTCTTACCCATATACTGTATTTTCTCTTTCATTCCACTATATTGAGACTACAACTGTAGCTAAAAATAAAGAGAGAAGTAGATTTGAAAAAGGCTTGTCTGAGCTACTTGAAGGTACATAATTCCAATTGAAATTAGTAGGAGTTTAGCACCTTAAGTATCGGTACTTCTGTTACCTTTATGCAACTGATTTTCATGTCAAGGAGAAAACTAACAGAATTAGCTCAGTAGTGTTTACCCAAATAATAGCCAAGTAACTTTTAACTTCCAGTATTTTATTTATTGAATAAATTGTGTTTAATTTCAAAAGGAAATTACAAGAGGTGTACTGTTCTTGCTCTTTGAAAACTTCATTGGTTTAAGCATTTTCTTTCTTCTAGTCTACTTGAATTACAGAAATAGATTATACAGATGGATTAAAACATATCCATGTGCTGAAAGCAGGCAATCAGTCTTACATTTTACAGGTATTCATCCAAATAGCTAAGATACAGTTGACTAGAGGATTATTTTTAATGTGTTTCTCCCAGGTCCTGTAGCCTACTCCCCTTACGATGCTTATTTGTCTGATCTCAGTAAATCTTCAAGCCTATATGCTTTATCATTTCTCTATCAAGGATTTAGGGAGGAGAAGTGTGGGAAGGCTGATCCTAAGATAGGCAAGGCGAGTTGGTTAAGAAAAGAGATGGCTGTCATCTGTAGCCTTTCCAGACATAGCAGTACAGTCCCAGACGGTCACCTGAGTATTATCGCTTTGTCTCTACTATAAATCACAGTCTGGTAATGGCCAAGGCTGACACCTTGACATTTTCAAGAAAAGTAAAAGACCTGATTTGAATGGAAATCAATTTCATTTCACAAATCTTGGGATACTACTCCAAACCTTGTCTTGTTCTTTTTTTGTGTCTTATTCAGAATTACTGTGATCTTGATGAAGGATTAGTTGTGTTTTACAGTTACTTTCATTTCCAGCATATAGTTTAATACTATTGAAATATGTGTGTGTAAGCAATGCATCATAGAACCAGGTTCCATGTAGGTGTGGGAAAGTAACTTGCTTTTTTGACAGCCTGTTGAAGGTGATGGGCACAGCTCCTTTGGATGATGGTGCAACCTGAAATATCTTACCCTTTTACTACCTCCTACTTCCAGTAGGTAGCCTACACTCCATGGAAAGAAAGGAATGTCTCAGAGCGTGTGGCAACAAGATGAACATGAGACAGCAGCGTGCCCTGGCAGCCCAAAAGGCCAACCGTACCTGGAGTGTGTCAGGCCCAGCACTGCCAGCAGGGAGAGGGAAAGGGTTGTCCTGCTCTGCTATGCACTGTGTGGCCTCATATTGAGCACTGCATGCAGCTTTGGGCTCTGCAGTTTAAGGACACAAAACTACTATAAGTATCCAAAGAAGGGTAACAAAGGTGGTTAAGGGTCTGGAGGGCAAAGACATGTGAGGACAGGCTGAAATGAGAAGGCTGGCTCAGTGCAGAGTAGAGGAGCTGAAGGGAGAACTGATGGCAGCTGCAGCTCCTCACAGGGAGCAGAGGGGCGGCACTGAGGTCTGTTCTGCGTGACAGTGACAGGGCCCAAGGGAACGGCATGGAGCTGTGTCTGAATCACAGAATCACAGAATGACCCGGGTTGGAAGGGACCTCAAGGATCATGTAGTTCCAACCCCCCTGCCTAGCAGGGCCACCAAACATACACCTTTACTAGATCAGGTTGCCCAGAGCCCTGTCCAACCTGGTCTTGAACACCTCCAAGGACGGGGCATCCACAACCTCCCTGGGCAGCCTATTCCAGGACCCAACCACTCTCCTAGTAAAGAACTTCCCCCTAACATCCAACCTAAATCTTCCTTCTTTTAACTTAAAACCATTTCCCCTAGTCCTGCTATTATCAGCCCTTTCGAAGAGTTTACTCCCCTCCTGGGAGTAAGTTCCCTTCAGGTATTGAAAGGCTGCAATGAGGTCACCCCGCAACCTTCTCTTCTCCAGGCTGAACAAACCCAACTCCCTCAGCCTGTCCTCATAGGGGAGGTGCTCCAGCCCCCTGATCATCTTCGTGGCCCTCCTCTGGACCCTTTCCAAAATCTCCATGTCTGGGGAGGGCTAGGTTGAATGTAGGAAAAGATTCTTCACTAGGGGGTGGTTGGGCTCTGGAATGGGCTCCACGGGGCAGTGGTCAGTTCACTGAGTCTTTCACTTTCCCTTCCCTTTCTCCTTCCCCTATCCCTTCTCCTTCTCCTTTCCCTTCTCCTTTCTCCATTCTCCTTTTTCCTTTTTCCCAAATCTGTAGGAATACACTGTTCTGGCAAAATATCTGCAATCAACAAGGAAGGGGAATAAGCATTGCAACTGTAATAATCCCAGTACTGTTGCACTAACAAATACAAGTAAATATTATCCAAAACCTGTCTCCCTTGAAATGTCTGATACAAAGCACACCAGGTCTTACAGAGGAAGGCTGTTTTGGGGAGCAACTCCCTTATGTCCTGGATAGATATTGTGCAATCACTGTCCTGACTCAAGGCTTTGAGTCAGCACCAGACCTTCAGTGCCTGAAGATCCAGTAATGACCCTGAAATTGTCTTTCCAATTGTTGACCAAGGAGATACCACTCTTTGCAAAATTTCTGTTTCCTCATTCAGAGAAACAAAACCATATGGAGGACACTTTGGTAATAAAAAAAGGGAGGGAGGAGAGGGGGAAGGTGGCAAGATGTAATGCACGTATGATAAACTAAGCCAAATTAGCAAGCTGTGCCCAAATTTGCTAACAGATTCAATCCCACGTGAAGTTGAAAAAGGAAAATGTCCTTAGCATACAAAGGTGGTCATACCATGCTTAAGCCCCTCAAACAGAATAGCATGAAACATGTAGCCGTGTCTATAGCAACAGGTATGAAATCAAAGGTAAGGATTTTTCACTTGTTCTGTCTTTCTTGCCTGCTGTACAATACTACTGAAAATCTGATAAGAGCCTCATTAAACCCATGCATGTATAACACAGACCTAGTGCATCAAATGACTTTCAAAGGCCATAGGTAAGTGATGTCTAGACACTGTCCATTGGCTTTATCTCAGTATATCTTAAAAAGCAGCAAAACAGAGAGGGTGCTGGTGTGGAAAGAAATGTTAACAATCTAGCAGATTGCTAGCATATTAGCCCAGAATCTTTTCAACGACAGTAGCTGCCAGCACATTCCTGGGTAAAAGGATAAGATTGGGACAGGTATAGTGATACTTCTCTGTTGTGTTTTCCTGTCCCCTGCAGACTGTAATCCAGTAACTAATAAATGGTACCAACCTGTTCAAGCGTCCTTGGCAGACTTTTTTCGTTTCTTCTATGCATTTGTTGAATTACTTTTTCTTCTTTTGCAAAGAGTCTTTTGTTACCTCAATAATGCTATCTGTTCTTGGTTACAAATATCTCCGTGTTCTACAGATCCATTTGTGACTAAAGGGAACTGAGAAAATGTTGGGAGCCTATGTAAGTAGTTTGCATGGACTACCAAGGCATTACACTTCTATTCAGCCTGCATTATTGTTCTCACTTAATTTGTTTTCTCCAAGTGATTTTTTGACAGATAGAATTTGTAATGTGCTGTTATCTGACAGATTGCCCTGTTTTTCGTTTGTTTGTTTATTTTGTTTTTAATGATAAACATAGCTTACTGGCAAAATTTTCCAACAACACATTGTTCTGTACAGTGGAGAGATTTTAAGGTGAAAAAGATAAGGACTATAAGATTTGGTGCTGTGATATTCTCAAGGCAGTTTTTATTGGTACAAAGAAAGACAAAAGCATCCTGCAGCCATTTAGATTCCATGAAAAAATGCTGTGGCCTTGTGACGGTCCAGGAGAATTTTTGTCATTGGCTTCAGTTGCTAAGATGTCTTGAAAAGTAAACATTTTTAAGAGTGGTTACCATTCTTACAAAGAACTTACTTAAACTATTTCCATTCCTCCAAAGCCTCATACCATGAACTTGATCCTTTCTTACTTTCATATCTCCAAATTACAGAAAGAACAGTGTAATGCACACTGGCAGGTGTTGTCAGGACATCGTACCTACGGAGGCACAGATATCAGCAACAAAATGAAAAGTTTGCATGGAAGACTGAATCAAAGCTGAATACTAGCTCTGGAAAATGATTTTAGCAGACTGAAAATTTCTTTTTAGGTCTAGGCAAAGAAATACAATATTTAGTTCAGGATCTAAAAGCTGCTACAAAGATAGTAACAAATCAAACAACCTCACTGTGTGTCATTAAAGCAATTCAAAAATATCCAGACTATATAATATAACTATTATATTCTTAATGGAACAAAAGATTAAATATTCTTTGTTTAGCTCAAACAGAAATTTTAGCTTTAGATACAGCAGATTGATTGGATGATTCGCAATTTGTAAATTGTGCACTTGTACTCAAGACCTCAAGACTATCTGAGGTAATCAATACTCATTTTTTAGACAGTCACAAAATTCTTGTTTCAAAATCAAAATTTAGTATCTATTGATAACTGCTGATTTGGGAAGGATTAGATCAAGTAAAGCTACTTTGCTGTATAATTCTAGTTCATTAGGACAACTATAGCACAGTTGAAGAGGCCTGTTAAATGTGTTCATATGCTTATGCACCATTTTTCTTTGACCTAACAGCATATCCAAAATTTAACTTTAGTTGTTGAGCACAGTGCTGGCCAATCTAAGTAAAAAAATACAGTTCATTCTGTATAAAAATAATTCAGCTCACCCAGGACAAAATAGACCACTTTATTGCTGTCTCCTTTGCTTAGTCATTTAAACTGCCCATCACATGGGTGGCACTTTTCTCCCATTTGTCACTAGGGCATATAACTATGCAGTGCAGTTGGAAAGCTGCTTACAGCTTTCAAGTCCACTCAGAAAACAAAGAATATTTTGGTTGAGGTTGCTCCTGTGTGCTGTGCACATTTCCAAGGGGGCTGTGCTGTGGGTGGATAAAGCAGCACCAGGCCCAAGCTACCAGTCCTCTGGAGGGCCTTTGGGCTTGGGGCTGCCAATATCCTCAGAAATGACTTTTCATGTCATGTGTTAAAAGGAATATAGCTTCCTCGTCCTAATGATAATGACTGTTAAAGTTAGTACTAAACACATTATTGGAAGGTTTCTCATTCTCTTTGTCTTAGGTCATCCTATTGATCTTCTCCGAAAGGCCCCAAGTCTGTAGGTACTGTGCAACATAACTACCAGCCTCAAATAGGTGTCTGAGACACAGCAGGGAATCTCAGACAAGAACTAGGTAACTGCAAGTAGGGAAATCTGCGTTGTGTCCCATCCAATTAGACTCCCACAGACCTTGCAAACTAAGTACTTTGTTCAGAAAAATGCATCTCTCTTAAAATATTCCTGTGTGACTATCACAACCCACTTTATTTTTGGAATTAGTATTCTCAGAGGAAGTTGAGTGAAAACACAGTGTAGTGAAATCTGTCAATGGATGTTTGCATGTAACTCAGATTTAAGTAAGATGGAGTTTTATACATGAATGTAAAACCAGAATTTAACTACTGCCACATTTTCTTTTTTATTTTTCCTTTATTTTTTTAATGTTGATATTGGAAGATAAACTATTTAATCATTGTCTGTCTCTAATGTTTCTATCAGTAAAAAATAGTGCTCTCTTTTTCTTTAGAGGTCTTTTCCTGCTGTTTTCAACAAATAGAAGATCAACTATAAGACTTGTTCGGATTTCAGCTGTGTAAATATTTACTGTGTCAGTGCTATACTTCACCCCTTTCATGGCTGTGATGAGCAGTTTAAAGTGTGCAGTCCAGGGATTTGTTAGGGAAGAACATATCGCTAACATCATAGAGGAGGATGGTTTCTTCCTTTCCTGAAAAATCTCCATTCATTATTATGGATATATCCAAAGTACAGCTAATAGAGATGGCTCCACTATGCAGTGGGAGCACAAACCTGATCCAGAACTCTCCTTTGAGCCTATATTTTCTCAGTAGGTCAGTGTAATTGAGAGGGACAAAGCAGTTCTGGTTTTGGTAGTACTCTTTTAGACTGCCTGCAGTCTCAGGGGGAAACAAATGCATCCGAGTAGCAAATTCAGATTTTTGTTCCGTATTCCATGTATGAAAGAGGGTTATTTTTGTTTTCCTTCTTTAAATGGAAGCAGAATTTCCATTCTCTAAATACTTCCTTTTGCCAATAGTTTTCCCTTTCTTTTGCTTTGCTCATGTCTCTAAATTTCCTATGAGATTGTTCTTTGTAGGAAAGGTTCAGGGGCATTGTTAGAAAATTTCTCTCAAAAATGAGTTGTCAGTTTCCTGAGTTTACTCTGTGAACACTGAAAATCAGTGCATTAATGCCAATTTCCAGCAGCCACTGAAGACTCTTAAAAATCCTTTACACAGTTTGAAGAAACTCAGCACATTCTGGCTGGTTGAAAAGCACATTGCTAGCATTTCAGAAATACAGATCTCAACTAAAGAAAAGCACAATGTCGTTTATATTTTTAGTGATGCCAAATTCATGAACAGCATAAACAAGCTCAGCCCTCTGACTTTAGCAGACCTCAGTTACCCTGAGTGTCAGGCTGGCTCATTGAAAATGGTGCTGTGATCCCACTTAGATTCACATCACTGCTAACAAAACCTGTGCATGTATAGAAGGGTCATGCTCAAATTCATTGCAGGTGCCAAACACCTCTACCAGCTCAATCTAACTACTCCTTGTAATAGATGACGATAGTTAGCATTTACAAGATCAGGATGCTAGTCTTAAACAATATGGAGATATGGAAAGACCAACAGAATGTTTTGCATGTGGTGAGTTTTGTGTCTGTAAGTTTGCGCTGTTTGGGTGGTATTTTCTTGTTTGTTTTTTGTATCTTTAAAAAACAGCCAGAATACCAATAACTTATTGCTGAATGAATTTCGCTTCTTTTCATTACCTACACAGCTCTGCACAGCTGTGATTGATACATAACCCACTTCAGAAGGTACCATACCTGAAGTGCATATTACTTATTCAGACAGCGTTATTACTGGAACGAGAGCTTTTTCAGAAAAAGGACTGCTAAACCTGGACTTCACTTTACCCAGTCAGAAAGAAAAAAAAAAAAAAGGAAAAAGCTTACACACAGTAAAAATATGAAGGTAATGATATTTCTTAATCACATTTGGGTTGGAAATGATTTTGCTATCCTAATCCCCTCAAATACTGTTATTTTTGAGAAATCTCTCATAAAATTAGTAAGACATTAGCGAGAACATTTTGACTCTGCATATCATGGCTATGTGAGAGTCAGAAACCATGCAGCCGCCAGCTTCTGGGGGCCAAATCTCACCGTTAGCAAGCTGCTCTGGGTAGCATGGAGAGCTCTGGCAGCAAGCTGAGAACACCGCTATAGCAGTGCAGGCCAAAAAAAAAAAAAAAAAAAAGCTTGATTTGTTTTGAACTGTAGTGTCTAACCATGATACTTCATTTAAAATCGCAGTCTTTAACAGGCACACACCTAATCAGACGCACGTTCTCCCATGAAATCACAATGGATCTTCTTGATATCAAATCCATATCTCTGAAAAAATGATCGTGGTTCCATGGTCCTCACAGTTTGGTGCTCTACTATATGGTCTCTGGCATGTCTCCTGCAGGAGACTATTCTGGGGAGTTTCGCTGAGACCTGTAAACTCATGTCACTCATAGCTGCAAGTCATTCAGACATAGCGGTCTACGAAGTGAGAGTTTTAGTGCTTTGCTCTGCTAAACTTTTCCCTCATGTATAATTGCTTGTGGCGGAAGGAGAAGGAGGAGGGGAAGGTGATGGTGAAAACTGAGGGCTTGATTGGCATGAAGTGATTTCGGACTAGCAGGAAGCAGGCGCCTCTGCTCTCCAGCCCCCACATACTTGTAAGTCTGTGTGTGTTGAGAGGGGAAAGAAGCTGATATTGTTCCCTCTAAAATTAATTCTCAGTTAGCCAGTGACTCCTGGTTTTTAGCTCAGAGCACACTGTAATTGCATTTTTCATTTCAGTAATTATAGAGGATATTAAAGTGGATAGACAGTTGTAGCAATCCGGCTCTTTAGACATATCCACTTGTCTAAGATCAAATGGCTACAGCATATTTAGGGTTACAGTCTCCTTCTTTTCCTTCTTGTTCTCTACTGCAGTGGATTTTTTTTTCAGTGTTACCATGGCAACACTATATCTGGCTGCCAGCTCTGTCGTAAGTTATTGAACTGAGACTGGCTTTTGGTTTAGCAGATAATTAGGTTCTGTCTCACAGGTTCATTTTCCTGTGACTGGGACGTGAATATGACCTACAGCTGGCCTCAATTTCAGTGTCACAGACAAAACTTTAACCCTTCCCAGTCTTGTCACTGCTGTAGAGCTGCTGTTGGTGGCTATGGCTGGCATTTCCCACAGTGCTGAACACAGCACACCCCAGTGAGCCCTCAGGGCTCGCTGCCCAGGTTCAACTGAGCCCGGTGAGGCAGGAGATGGCTGAGTGCATGAGGGAGGCAGGGTGGGCAGTGCCACATGAGTATGGGCTGCCTGTGCGTAGATTTGTAGGCAAGGTAAGTTCACTGCTTGATTAGTGACCCTTTAAATAACCAAACCACAAATGATGGTGTCGGCATTTTTTGCTTCAGTCAGGAAGATAGAATATTTACATAGGGTCTGTTTTAGTACACAGGGCCCCATCCTCAGCCAGTACCCGTGGTGAAAGGGCAAGGCTCTGAGGAAGGAGCACCCATTCTGAATTAACTTCAGTGCTGTTCCTTTTCTCCTCCCTTCCACCACAAGCCTCCTGTCCCTAGGTAGGTAGGACTGCAGCATTTCACAGGCTCAGGCGCACACTGGTGTTGGGAGGCAAGGAGGAGGAAGATCTGCCATTTTCTTCGGCACATTTCTCAGTCCTTTTTTCCTGTGTTCATACTCAGTGTAACATGATCTTACAGGCATATACGCCTCTTCTGTCTATGGAAAAGCTGCAAGAAAAAATATCGATTGGAGGAAAGTTCCATGAGATTTTGCTAGCAGATATTTCCATAACATGGCCATGGGAGGAGGCAAAGTTTTTCAAACTCAGAGTGAGGCAGGTTTCTCTCCCACAGCCAGCAGATCCCAGAGGGTTTAAAATATGAGGGAGAAGTACAAGACTGCTGGTGTAGAAGTCATGCAGCCATTTCTCTGGGGCGATGGCTTCTCTCTGGCTATCTGGCAACACACACCGCAGTGCCTCTGAGACTTGCCCCATCTGTGTTTCCTATTGACACTTTTCTTTCTGGGGAGTCTCACAGCAAAAAAAAAAAAAAAGGCTAGCTGCAAAAATTGATGGACTTCCACTGCTATCCATCATGGGGCTGCCGCATCAAAGCCATTTGCTGCAAGCACACTGATGGAGATCCCAGCAGAGTGGACATCTCAACTTCCATCCCCTCCCCACCCAATATTTGTGGCCATGCCTTTTGGCTGGGAGGTCAGAGTGCTCAGACAGGGCATCCGTCCTGCCCCATGGGACTTATCCTCCTGAGCTAATCTTTCAGCCTGCGGTTGTTAATAAAAAACAGCGCATTTAAAACCTACCTATTATACAGGACAAAGCAAATGGTATTTCCTATAGCAGGGACAGTGACTCCTCACTGAAGATAACACTGAAAGCTGCAGGTTTAGCATATGTGTTTAACTGAAACGATCAAAAAAGACCCTCAAGGTATTTCTTGATTAGCATATTTAGTGTGGATTAGAACTCCTTGCAAAGACAGTGCAGAAGTTTTGCTGAGGGGTTAAACTGGGAGTGGGAGTAGGCTGGAGGGAAATGTCCCCCTTGAATTGCAGACGAGAGATGTGAAGCTCCACGTGCCGGCTGGCTGATAAATTATCCAACTGCCGCCTGCTAATGAGCATTGCCACGGCTGGGACCCTGCGGCTCAGAGCCGGGAAGCTGGTGGTACTGCACCCGTAGCACGTCGCAAAGCATCAGGGTCTGTTATTGCACAAAAAAAGGAGACAAATGCACCACTGAGCCACTGAAAAGGAATATTTTCCAGTATAAAAAGAATCATAGGCATATGTAATTCCATTATATATAACCATATGTAAATAAATCAGAATGTATTTCTTTCTGTAAGCAGTTTGGTGTGGGTTTTTTTTAGGTCTTTTTTTTTTCTTCTTTTTGTTGTTTTTTTTTCTTTTTTGCAGCTCTTATACTAATAAGCAGATTAAGTAGTTTCAATTTTTGCTTAGAGTTAGTTTCAATGTCTGGCCCTCGTATCTGGCATGGTCCTGTAATGTTTCATCTATGATCACAGTTTAAAGCCAAATAAAACACTGTTTTCATTGGAACCACAAGAGAAATCAAGCAAATATTGCCAGTGGGATTAAGTTTTATAAAATATAGATAAGCAATCTGAATGTTTGGCCTAAAGCAACCTGACATTGTCCTGACAACATTTGCAAATGAGGGCATGCAAATCATCTTGCAAGGAAAAAAACACAGGAAAATTGCTTTGTTGCCATTTTGCAATTTCCAACTGGAGCGGGCAGAATTCTTATGCTAAGAGACCTTTGGTGGTGGTAACTGAGCCCACTGCCCGGCACAACGTAGCTTGTTTGCCACAACTGGCTGCACATCAAATTCTTCCACAGGATGCAGACCTGGGAAGTCCTCCTCAGCCCCTGAAGACCTTTTGTAGCTGATGCTCTCCAATGTGAAAGACAAAGCTTTGCAGGATCCAGCCTACTCTCAGGTGCTGAGATCAGTGATGTTGTTGGTTCTGTTTATTTCCAGGGAAATCTTTAAAAATCAGACAACACAAGAAGTTCATTCTAGGAGGAGTAAATTACAGCATTTTTGCATTCTGACAATCAGTAAATGCCTTATAAATTTATCTTGAATGTGAGACTTTATTTACTGTTTAAAACACTTTTTTTTTTCCACTTTACAGTACTTCTGCAGAACAAAAGATAAATGGAAACAAGCAAGAAAACACTCAAATTCTGTTTTGTTACATTCCTTCATACGTCTGTTTTAACTGATAGTCTTTCAGCACAACGCTGGAAATGGTGGGAGTCTTTCCACCTTCTAAATTTATATAGCTTGATTAAATGTCACTACTCTCTGATAAGATCTGCCTCTGTACATTGCTGTTGTGGTGAATATTGGCTGCTCAACTTATTTACATGGTATCATGTCTTGGTTACGTACCTTGACTGGGCTGTGGGAATACTTCCTCAAGTATTCTTCATCCTTTTGATTACTCTTGACTACTCTTCATCCTTTCTTTGAATAACTTTGAATAGTACTTTCAGAGAGGAAAACTAGAAGTCTCTTAATTTTAATACCTCATTGTGATAGCAAAGTCAAAAGTACATCAGATACCTGGATCAAAACCTCATGTATCCAGAGCAGACTAGCAGTAGTACAAAATACGCTGGTTTAAAATTGGAAACTACTTTTTTCTTTTTTCCCCTCTGTTTCTTTTGTTTCTTTTATTGTTTGTTTTTGGTGTTGTCTTTTTGTTGTTGTTTTGTTTTTTTGTTGTTGTTTTTTTTTTTTCCTGCTTGGATTATCAGGAAAAAATGAAATAAAAGGTTGTCATAAAATTAAAGAAATCTCCTGAAAATAATGGTAAATTATGATGTAATTCATAAATCGGTATGGATAGAGAAGAAAATACTGGTAGACTGTTTGGTAGGGTTACATTGTAAACATATGCCAAGAATGAAAATATCCATTCAATAGTTGATAATATGCTATAGAGGAATCCAGTTAGATGTTACATCAGCAAACCCAACTGCAGCCAGTTGTCTATAAAATGACGTATGGTATTTTTAAAGTTTCATTTTTTGAAATCTCTTTTATTATTATTATTATTTTAATAGAAAATCTTCATTAAAAAGACATCATGTTGTTTCAACTCTTCAGAACGGAAGTGATTTTTCATTGTAAAAGAAACAAAAAGGTGATAAAAGCTCCAACAAAACTAATAATATCATTTTAATTATTTGCTATCTCTAAAAGCATATTAACTGTCTCTAACAGTGTCCCAGTAGGACACAAAGTTTTTCTTCTTTAGCACTCTCCAACCCAGGTAGATCATGGCTGCTCCCAGGGTTAGACTTGGCAGAGTAAGAGGAAATGGGTGCTTCCCATCAGCTTTTTCTTGCATGCTGAGTTTAAACCAGTTGAGGTGGAGTGATATTCACCTTTGCAGGTGCAATCTTAGCAGAAATGCCTTTGCATCTCCTGAAAGCTTTGGGTTTGGACAAATGTCACCATGGATATCTTCTGGGGCAGATATAGTAGCTAAAACACCATATTTTCTAGGTTGCTGTAGTTGAAATTTGACAGTCACGTTTGGCCAGGGCAGCACTTCCCCTGAGCAAGGAGGTTCTTTTTGATCTTTAAAATGTACTCTTTGTTTTTAAAAGCATGGTGGTGGAGCTCTCTTATTTGTTAAACAGTAAATTACCATCTGTATGGTTGCCTCCTTGATCACTCATATCTAATCATTCCTACTAGCTCTGTGGGTGTGACCTTTTCTAAAATAATTTCCATGTTGTAATAGCAATAAGATACTTTAGGCAGCGCATTTCTGGGACTCATTGCACTTCTCAGGTGAATGAAGCCACTCATTCTTCATCCTCAATGCTTCACAACACATCTGAGGCATGAAATTATTCCCTTCCAATGTGATGCCTTCTCCCAATCTTATTGCTTAAATGATTTTTAAGGATTAGTGTGTTAAAAGCATTGTGAAAAATTCAGAAGAAAAAAAAAAAAAGGAAGATAATATTTTGCATTAAAGTTATCGACTTGATCCACATTTTAGTGATTTTATTCCAATCATGAGAGTCTGATCTAATATACTTCCATGGTACGTGCTAGCAAAAATATGGAGGGCACAATATTTTTCTTGACAGTGCAATGTATACAAAAATCACATCATTTATAGTAGAAGGTATCAGAATTGATGAGTTTATACATTTACAAAATGCATTTCTCTGTCTTGCTGGGTATCGCCAGCTGTCTGCTATATGCAGGTACCATTCTTTGTTCCCAAACTGTGATTTCTCTCTAAATTGTTTCACCATATCTTGATTGATTTGCAGACAGAATACAAATTCTCTAGAGACAAATGTATCATTACCATTTTAAATTGTAATCTTTTTCAAAAGATGTTGTTTTTTTTCCATTAACATTTGAGAACAAAAGGATGGAGTTTTAATGTTTGTTGCAATGCTGACAAGCTACAATAGCCACCCTTGTTTTTGTTTTGTTTTGTTGTTCTACGTAAGCAGCTAGTTGGAATATGAGTATACTGCTTTTTATTTCATGTTCTCTAGAAAACGATGTGTATGCCATCACAGGCACATAGCTTCTGTGCATTTATTGTAACATCAGCAAGGATTGCAAAAGGCTGTATTTTAGCTAAAGAAGTAGCCCTTCTTTTGAGGTCTGATCCAAAATTCTCTAAGACAAATATTTGGGAAAAAGGGCAGTTTAATAATTCAGTTCTTAGCTAAGTCCTTATTTACAAAGCTCTGGCAAAAACTTCTCTCAAGGTTGGAGTTATATAGGTATCTGCAAGCCCTGATGAATCAAAATTTTAGCTGCTTCACTTTCTCCCTCAGTGAAAAACTTCACAGGGTGCAAGACAATATTAGAGTTATTCATAAAAATAAAAGACCTCTTTGATGTCAAGGCTGCATCACCAAACCAACTGTTTCTCAGTTTGAAATAATGTACATATGTAATCAAACATTTATCAGTAATACCTTACAGCAACAAATGCAGCAAAAAATGATTTTCTGCTCTCATATAATCCATTGTTCATACACACATAACAAACCCATGTGATAGGTTCATATAAATGTAAGTTTATATACACGTTTGTTATGTATATAAATGTATAATGTATATAGAGTCTGTTTAAAAAGTAGTTTTTTTCCTAAAAAGTATGTGATTCCTCTGTATTTATTCTATTCATACCCTTGCTGCACTCAGTCTAAGAACACTTTTATATATGAGGTAAAATGGCAAAAATGAGGTGAGAAAATGTAATTGTTTTTTTCTATGTCACTAAAAGATTGTTTTCATTATAATCAAGATGCATCCCCCTCCTACCTTTCCTCGCTCTATGAGATGTGTATATTTCTATACCTTGTAATCTATGTTATATCCAAGACATGGGTGCTCATCTGCTCATGACATTTCCCTCCACAAGAGTGGTGAAAAATATAGCCCCCAACATCAGCAGACTGGTCTCTCTCCTATAAAAAGTGAGAGCAAGCATCCCAGAAAAGGCAAGCTAACACATGTTATACACATAATAACTGATATGCACGCTGCAGTTTATGTGGATAGTATGATAAGAACAGCTTGTAGAATTAATTCATTAAGTACAGTAGAACTGGTGAAGTTCCCTTTGAAATTTAGTTTCCAAGTATTTGCTTGTGTGCCATTTCTGGGAGCTGCACTGAAAGGCTTGTGATGGTTTGTATGAGACAACTGCTGGTGACACTTCTGTCCCCTTGGGCAAATACATTGGCTTTTACCAGCATTGAAGGGACTGTGGAATAAATGGAGTACAAGGGAATTGCTTCTCAGGAAACAGGAAGGAATCATACGGTTCAGCCAGGAATCACCAGTATGGCATTTGCAGTGTCATTTTTGGAATAATTTTAGAACAAACACATAGATAAGTTGTGTCTGTAGGAATCTGAGGTAGTCTGAGAATAGCAGACTTGCTGAATTTCAAGCAAATTGTACTGTTGCATCTTTCCAGAAATTGAAATTTCATCTTTTTAACTCCTTGTTTTTGAAAAGTAATGCCTCTTGCTTATGGTTCATAAAGAGAATAGAGTTGTTACCAGAAAACATTCTCCATCTGATATGCTCAGCTTGAATTATCAGGAATATCAGGACAGTAATGAGGAACTTCACAAGCTTTCTGGCTGCACTCTGCAGATCTTAATGGTTTGAATAGCTTGGAAAAGACTTTCATCTTCTAGGTCCAAGCTGAATGGAAATTCTGAATGCTATGAAGATGATCTCTTTGCCTCATACTGCTTTGAATATCCCCAATATTTAATGTACTATGGGCTGCAGTGTTATAAAGGAAAGGCAATCAGAGATAGCTGAGTGGTTAGATTCCTTACTCACCTGGGAGGGGTTTGGGACAGATATACATGTGTTTCACATCTGTTGGTTTCTGGAATTTTCAAACAGTGGTCTTTGGCTTGTTCTTTGCCTATTCATATTGTACCTATTTAAACTCCAGATGTGAACAAGAAAAATTAATTCCTTCCTATCCCATCTTTTAATACTGTCAGATGAATATGAATCTCAGCTCTCTGGAATACATTACAAATTATTTTTGTTTAATGATCATTAATATACATAATTGTGAATGTACGCATATTTTTGTTTTAGGCTTCTCACAGTGTATTACATGTCCTAGGATGTGAATTTTCTGCATATTGTTTTATAATGAATAAATGTTGTTTTAAATTTTCTTTCTGGCTATTTTCGTATAATATACTATCCCCTTTGTAATTCCTAGCTAGAAAATAACAATATAATTTTATTTGGAATGACAAATATTTTGATTAAAAAAAAATATTTAGCTAAGTATTTCTAAATCATTCTTGGTTTGTTTTTTTTGTTTCCCTGTAATACCAGATATTAACTTTGATTAATAACAATCATATATATAGGCTTTGTTCATCTTATCTGGGTGTCAGCAGTAATTGGAATCCATATCCATATCCTACCTTGCAATCATGCTGCAAAAGGCCAATAAATTCCCGCTGAGTGTGTTACTTGTTAAATTTAGTGCATTACATTCAGGGTAATGAATAAAAGCAGTGGGCCGTTACTGTCTGGTTGGCAGAGGAGGAGCAGGAACAGCCAGACTCCCCTGAGGCCCCAAGCAGGCTTGAAACTTTGACAGGCAGAATCAAGGGACTCCCTAAGCATCACAGTTCAGTTTGTCTTCCTTAATTTCCTCTTCTACCAAGATTTTAGAGGAAATCTTCTGCAGGAATACAAAATACACTGTGCTTGTATACCAGTACTCTCTAGTGCAGATTCCCTTCTTGGCAAGTCTGTTTAATGTAATATATCTTTGTTAAGCACAAGTTTGACTTTAAGAAATACATTTACGTGTACCTTATATAGATGTATATATGGTTTCAGATAGTTATATATATATAAAATATGCACAGAAAAGTATACTTATAACCAACCCGTATTAACCCTTGTCTGAATTGCTGACTGACAGGAAAACTCACTCAGATTTTCCTTTTGGATGCTTCAGTTTTTATTTGTCTGACATAGAAAGAGCTGTACGTCCCTAACTATGTCAAGAAATGTTCTCTACTTCAGTCCTAGATCTGGATCTGGTAATCTCCTGACTTTCCATTCCTTCTGGCATGCAAATTTATCATGCTAAACTGATGAAAATTCAGTAAATATTGTTATGGAATAAATAAAGTAAAGGGACATAATGGAGTCATGATGCAAAGATACACAAAACCATTTTGATGAGACTGGTGGGAAGATTGTTGCTCCTGCAATATTATTTGTGGATTTTTCTGTGCCACTGGACCTCTGAAAACTCTTGACAGGGTATATTATTGCACTCTCTTGTCTTGAACAGGAGACTGGTTTCAGCCCTTCCCATGTCCACGCAGGCAACAAAGAGAGCCTTATGTACCCATGTGTGCTAGTGCAAGAGAGAACTGGCGTCCTAGGGACACATGAGCTCACCTACAATTGGAAAGATGCTTTGGAGATATTCCCTCTCATCTACCATACCAGCTCCCTATACCTTTGAGAATTCCTTGAAAAGAAGTCTAGAATCATAATATTCTGCATTGGTATTTTATAGACCTTGAAACAGACAAATTTGGTTCTTCGAAAGTATGATTTTTTGGCAAGACTTCGACTTTTGCTGAAGCTGCACCCCTTTCAGGGTGCACCTGTCAGGGTCAAAGACTCTCAGCAAATCTCCTGAACTGGAAATATGTAATCGCAAATGAATTAGGCAAACATGTTTCACCTATATCCCAAATAACTACATGTTTTATTTTCAAGTAAAATAAATCTAACAAACAGAACAATATTATGAGGAGGTTTTATCTCTATTGATATCAGAGGCAAAGATTTTACTTATTTCAGGATAGTATCAGTGTGAAATTGCTCTGTTGAGCCCTTATAAATTATTACATATTTTTAGTAGTGAAGAAAAAGTCTTCCTCTTACTCTACAAGAGCTAGGGCATGTTTTCAAAACTGCAAAGCTATCATGGCCTCTCTGGAAAAAAAAAAAAAAAGAAAAGAAAAAAAAAAAGAAAAAAAAAGAAAAAGCACCACAAAATGTAGGTTCAAATTCAAACTGATTCCTCAACTCAAAGTGCTAAAATTTTCTACATACTTGCATTTTCATCAGTAAAGCTATTTATGATTTTAGCTCTGCTTCTAAATGTCTTGACAGTTTTGAAGAAGTAGCTGACTTGGCCAACTTTAGGAACTATAAAGTCTGTGGTCCTGTATCTGTTTCCCCTGCAAATCCTGTTTTGTTGTACACAGAACACCCAAGTAAGTAGACTTCCATAAAGCAAAGGCAGCAGGTAGGGTGCTGGGGGAGCACTGGTCTGACAGTGAAAATGGGTAACACCTTGATCACACTGCACAGCAAAACTGCAGCCATTTGGGATGCTTGGTTAACATGCTATGTGATTCTATTTCACCTCTTACTGGAGTTTGATTTTTGTATATAATTTTTAAAATATAATTGTTGTCATTTAATTTTTACAGCTTTACTAATATTGTAATTTAATATTTGCTGAAATAAATTGCTTCACAGTAGGGAAATTTTTAATAAATGAGATAATCTGATGGCATAAGATAAACCATTTAGGACTTCAGTGTTGCCCAATGACAGGGCAAGAGAGCACAAACTGGAGCACACTGAACATAAGGAAAAATTCTTTACTGTGAGGGTGACAAAGCACCAGACAAGGCTGCCCAGGGAGGTTGTGGAGTCTCCTTCTCTAAGGATATTCAAAACCCACCTGGACACTTTCCTGTGAAACCTACTGTAGGGAACTGTTTTAGCAGAGGTCTGGATGAAGATGATCTCCAGAGGTCCCTTCCAAATTCTGATGATTCTGTAATTCTGTGATTCAGTCTCTATACTTAATGCAGTATGTATTAATGTGTTTCTTTCTGTCAAGGTTTTTAATAGTCCAGGTTTGAATCAGATTTGTTTATTACATGACATGACAGATAGTGGATAGCTGTACTCTGAGATTGGACTGTATATAACTGCCTGCATTTGACAGTTCAAAACCACAAAAGGTCTCTGTCACAAGAGGTAAGAACAAGATGTTCATAGTACCTCAGCTCAGACTGATGGAGCTTAGTGTAAACTTTTCCCAGTGTGAAAAGCAGTATTTTATTTTAGAAAATGGTAATGTCTGGATACAAGTGACCTCATACAATGAAATATTTATTGTAATTTGATGTTATAAATAAGAATGTGGCTCATGCTGCTGCTAGGAAAACCCCTTTCCTGAAATTGCCCTGTTTATTATCCTACCCTTACAACATATCCTGGTTCTGTCTGGCAATCAAGCTGAAAATTAAAATGACAAATCAACATTTCTAAAACTCAAATACACAAACACATGCATATGGAGCATACACATAGAGTTTGTAAGTTTAATTCTTTGGGAGGGTTGTTCTGGCTTCTAAAGCAGTCCTGGGGGAAACCTCCTAAGTAGTTCACATTTCATTAGGGAATTCAAAAAGATCCTTGATTTTTTCCTTGTTCTACCAGAAAACACTGCTGATCAGTTCACGTTCTCTAATGAAATCCTTCTGAATGTCATAGGAAGGTGGCTAGGTGCTTAATTCTGAATAAATTCTAATGTCTGAGAGCTTCAATCCCTGATCTCAGGTCAGGCAGTGGTTTTGCAATGTGCCAAGCACTGACATTTGTTGTTGATGGATTTTTGTTTCACCTTCTCATGTTTAGCATTCCTTTGAGCTGGAACATTTAGTTTAAGGCTGTCTGGGTGCCATGGATAGAATCGTCTTTAATCTTACCATCAGAAATTCTGCAGGAGCAGATCCAGGTGCAGTGGTTGTTGACTGACTAGAATAGTTTTATATCAAGCTGTTAATTTTTGCTGAAGGACTGTGGGTTTTGCTTTTCTTTTAATCGCTGCTATTTCATGCACTTTACATCTCTACCTTTTTTCCATTTCTCTGGGGGCAAAATTAATTATGACAACAATGTTGAACATAAAAGTTCTCTGTAAACACTTTGATTGTTTTAAAGGCCCATTATCTGACATGAAGACTTCATGTTTCTCAAGTATTTATTTCTGGACAGTGTGTGCCAGTAAGGTCTATATAAGTACAGCCAAACCAATATATCTGGAGAAGTAATCAGCCACAGTACTGTATTTGTGTTCTTTCCAAAAAATAAAGAAGTCTGTTGTTTCTATACTGCCAAGATCTGGCAGGTCGCTTTGAGGAGATTAATAGCCCTGGTGATTGTTGTTATTGGTGCCTTTTTTTCCTTTCCTACCCCTAACCTGTTACATTACAAATGCTTATTTACTCAATAGACTGAATTACAGGAAAACTAGCATATGGCATGTTTTGGTCCAACCACGTATGTGTCTATAACTTTATCTTCTTCAGGTACTGGGGTAATACAGTCCTCTAAAATACTCAGGGGATCAAAATCAGCCATCCTTTCTGAGGCTGGCTATTAGTCATATGAAGGTTATTTCAGTTCTGCCAATATGGTAATGTGTTTGCTGGAATTTGCCTCATTTGCCATTGATGAAGGTGAAGCTGAAGTTGCTGGCAAGTCTCATATGTTAGTTTTCCATCTCTGACTTGCTTTGATCAAATAACATTGCTGCCAGAATGACATCAGACTCTTATCATCTTTTCTTCTTAATTTGGTTGTTGGTTACCAACTCTATTTTAAATACTCTATCTGGAATATTTTCTCTTTTGAAAACTTCTATGATAGGGGCATAATGTGGGGAAGAATAGATGAAGTCATATTATCTGAAACCTAGTTGAAAAAACATCCAGTGACCTGTGTTCTGTTTCTTGTTAAAATCTAACACGAACAAATATGCACTGAGCCAGTAGATAGGTCTGTGCAAGTAGAAGCAATTTTTCTTCTATTTCAGTATGCTTGTTTGCACAGATTCTTAATGTGGTGGTAAAAGGCTTTGGTCCTCTGGAAGTTTTTGTGTAAACAGTTCCTAGGCCACATGAAGATGTATCTATGAGTACTGGCTGAATATTTTAAAGAGTGGTGTGCCCAAATAGGTGAAGATACAATGTCTATGTTATTTTAAATGAAAATATTATTTTTCTGTGTGCTTTTTCACCAAGATTTACATAACCATATGATTAAAAAGCAATTTTCAGAACTTCACATAATAGTTCCCCAAAGCAAATAATCTTTTCCAAGGATTTTTTCACGACTTTATCTTGAAATTCATACAAAACTAGTTACATTTTCTTTTTTATCATTATTATTTCTAAATCTAGTTTTATCTTCTATTTTCTTTATTTGCTCTGTACCAGGGCCTTAACAAGAGCACTAAGAGACCTTAGTGGGCCTGACTAGCTCCACCTGAGACCCAGACCCCCAGCCATGGGCCCACCAGTTACATATGACTGCATATCAAGAAAGCCTGATTTTAGCCCTACAGGATAGTTGACTGAAATAAGTACAGCCACAGGAACATGCCTAACTGAGTGGATCAGGATTTTTCAGGATAAAGCACTGTCTGAGGAGGAGGATGGGAAGGTAAGGGAGAGGCATGGCACTGCTGACCCCACAATCACCACTGACATCATTTCCAACATAGAGCAGCCTGTCCTTGCTCTGTAATATGTTTCATGCTTTATTCAGTTGCATTCCAAAGGTGCTACAGGTAGGTGGTCCTTATTTTTATTTCACTTTTTACATAAGCCACCATTTTACTTATGTTGCAAAGGATATCTATTGAGCAACTCTCTCACTGTTCAGAGAACTCATTTTTGGTGCTGATGGTCCATCAAATGGATACTAATAGAAGTATCACCTTCCCTAGAGGGAGCTGAAAACAGCCATGTGTGGGAGTTCTTTAGGAAGGGAAACTTGACTAAAACCTGTTCACAAATCTGGACTTTGGAAAGAAGTTTTTCTCTGCAGATGCTTAAGTTAAAGTTCCTAGAAATGCCTTTTATTCTAACATGCTTGTGTACTAATCTTTGAGTCTTCAATTGGGGAGAAAAAAGGAAAAAAAATCTCACCGTATTTAGTTTTTTTCTGTTTTTTTCAGGACACTGTACAATAATTTGCAATAATTTCCATTTTAATAGCTTGGGTTTGTTTTGTTTTGTTGGAGATGTATTTTTTTTTCCTATTAAATATGGCCTTTGAGGTTTTTTACAGAATTAGTAAAAGAATTACTTCATTTACAAGTATCAGACTGAACTTTTAAGACAATGTAAAACAGAAGGCATAACAAAGGGAGTATAAATAAAGAAAGGAAATAGTTTAATAACTGGGAAAATTGATGTTATCTTAAGAGAAGTTTCATTCTTCTGTGACAAATTTAAATACAACCTTGTGTAGGTATGGATTTTTGACCCTTTTTAAGCTGTCTAATTAGTTTTGCAGATGAAAATGATATAAACAAAAGTTAGGAAAGGCTTTTCAGTAATGGATCTTCTATACTGTCACAGCCTGCAATGTCAGAAGAAGTGGAAATCCTCCCACTAAAGTAGCAACATTTTAAAGAACTGATTAACTCTGACCGAGTTTAGGAGTCAAGAATGTCAAGCAGAAGGCTTGAGAAAATCTGAATTAGGAAAAACATCTGAACACATCTGTGAATATGAATTCAGTCTGTGGCAGATCTGAAGATCTGATATAGGCTTTGCAGGACTGGAAAACTCCCAGTGCTGGATAACTAACAAAAAAAAGTACAAACATTGCCTTAGTAGGACACATAACATCATAACTGATGCTATTAATGATTCTTCTTCCAGCTGCTGAGAAGGAGAGAAATAACACACTATAGGAAAATGAGGGTTTTTAATGCCTATCTCAAAAAGAAGTTGAATGTTTGAATACCAACAGGAAAGGAACAGAAGCAGTCTTTCTGGACAGCATAAATATGAAATAATGACCAAAAGCTAGGGAAGCTGTGTAAGAGTCTCTTCTGATGTAGGTGAACTCATCTAAGATCAGGTCTTGTCTTAGGTTTCCTTTCAAAGCAGGGATGCAAGTCCTGATGAAGGGGTAAGTGTGATAAAGAATTTCGTTTCCCTTTGGCAATCCAGGCATCATCCTTGTGTATAGTTAGTGGTATTTTAATTAGAAGGTATTGTGTGTCAGCAGTATCTCTAACAAAATGCTACAAGCAAATGCACATCTGTATAAACCTAGATGGAATATGTGCTTACTGTCTATTTATACTATCCATCGTTACAATGATGATGTACAGATATAATGGAAAGTATAATTTATCCCTCTAACATAATTGTATGGACTAAGTTTGAAGCACAAGAACACATTTAATTGGAAAACAAAAACAATATTGATGTCAAATTTTAATCTCTAATGCCAAAATTTGTTTATAATAGGAAGTACTATGATAATGTTGGCTAAACTTGGGACAGATGTTTAGCTTAAATGTTTTACTTCTGGCCCTTAACGAGGGGAACAGTGTTTAACTGAAAATGAGTCTATGAACAGGATACCTGGAAAAACTCTAAGAAGACTGTAATACTTCTTCAATAATGGAAGAGATGCTGAGTTTTTTAATTATTTGATCATTACCGTGGTTGATCTATATTAACTTCTTAAACTCTGCTTGTCTTTGGTATGGAAATCTGTGAATGTGGCTACCCACCAGTTTCAAATGCAGAGGTCATGCCTCAAGAAATACTGAATAATTGTATCAAATACCTGGCCAAAATAATATGTCCTAGATAATTTTATTATCTCGACACTTCAGATCGTCATATCTTAATCTCAGCTATTGATTTAGATATATTATTCTTCAACTGAAAGTATTCAATATTTAGAAGGATGCTACAAACATAGATGCATCTCAAATTTACATATTAGCTGCTTTTTACTACCAAATGTCTTCAGTGTGTCACAGCAAGTGTAGCTGAAATCTGTGCTCTTATAAGGTGAGGATATATTTTGATGCCAAGATTATATAGAGACACTATAATTTGGGGACCCAAATGATCTGCTGAGCAATTGCTGAATATACAGACAGAGCAGTCTGCTCATTTAGTGAGAGCTTACTTCCTTTATACAGCTTCTGAAAAGCATTAAAGCTCATTTAAATCTGTATGGAATTCTTTCATGAAGCTTCTAAGGTACATGGTCATTTGGAAAAGCTCTCCATTCATGAGACAATATTTGAAGTTTTGTTCTATACCACTAATGTTTGAGAATCCCGCTTTATTAGGAGAGTATGGATCATTGTGATCCTTATTCAAATGTAGAATTCTCCTTAAAGTAACACTTGTGATGAATTGGGAAGCAGGAAAGGCTTGCTTTAAACTTTTAGCATTGATGCTGGAGTGAGAATCAACATCAATATTTTAGCTGGAACCCATTCAGATGGCAAGAGATTTTAAAGATTGGCCAATATAGCCCAGTCTCTACAATATTATAGTAAGAAAAATCAAGAGAGTAGTCTTTATCCCAAAGCTTTCTTCCAATAAATTGCATTCTTTGCAGAAACCAAATCAGGAGACAAATACCCATTTCCTGAGTTAGATAAGAAATGGAAAAGAGTATAATTGACTGTCACAGGGGCCTCTTTACAAAATTGGTTGGATAAGTTAATGAAAATAATTGGTCATGAGTGTGTGTGCTTGGTGAATGGAAGTGCAAAATTGAGCATGTTTAAAAGATATGATCAGGTGGCTATAGTGGAGGGCAATAATGGAGAATTGAACAGAATAAAAAGAGGAAAGTGGGAAAGAAAAAAATAGAAACGGCATTAATTTGCTGACTGTTACAGCAAACCTAAGAGCAGTGCAGAGATGCGAAATTGATGGTATATACAGAAAAGGAAAATTAGTAAAGAATAAATAAGTCTGGATATACATAAAAGTTAGCTGTTTGCATTTACAGATGGATACCATGTCTCCAGTATATAGTTGCTTCATATCCCACTGGTTTGCAGTCTAAAATACTCAATGCCTTATACAGGCCATATGTCAGCAGAAGTCTCTTCTCTTTGAAGTACATTAGAAACACTAGAGTGTGGAAGTGGGTCTGGCTGCATCATCTGTTAGTCAGGTGCTTAAAGAATGCATTCATTACTGACTTGAACTTAGCAACACTCTAGCAAATGGGTTTTACAAATGTTATAACTTAATTATAATAGCTTTGACAAATTCCTTAAAAGAAGACCACCTCCCAGCATGTGTTGTGCCTTTCTGAAGTTCATGAGTAAAGCTTTCACTTCAAATTTCAAGCTTTAATTTCCTGTTTCACTAGCTACTTCACATTTTCACAGGAATACAAATGGATGCAGTGTTCAAGTCAAGAGGATGCAACAGTTGTGAATAAAATAAGTCAACAGTAAAGGAAAATTAAAGAAAATGTGCATCAGCTGCTGAATGAGATGATGCCCTGGTAACAGCAGACACTGAGAAGGTAGAGTTACTGAATGTCTTCTTTACTTTAGTCTTTACTGTTAAGAATTCCCCTTGGGAATTCCAGACCCTAGGATTTAGAGAGAGAGTGTATGGGGAAAGGAAGATTTGTCCTTGGTCAGAAATTTTCTAGTCAAGCTTCACACATACAAATCCATGAGCCCCAATGGGATGCATCCACAAGGGGGATGCTGGCAGAAGTGATTACCAAGCTGCTCTCTATTGTCTTTGAAAGGTCATGGAGAACAGAAGCCTGAGGATTGGAGGAGAGGCAATGTTACTCCAGTCTTCAAAAAAAGCAGGGAGGATCTAGGAAATGGTAGACCAGTCAGCCTCACCTCCATTCCTGGAAAGGTGATGTAGCAGCTTTTTCTGGATTCCATCTCCAAGCAAGTGGAATGAAAGAAAGTTATCAAGAGTAGTCAACATGTATTCATCAAGAGGAAATAATGCCTGACCAATCTGGTTGCTTTCTACCAGGCTGGGTAGATGAAGGGAAAGAAGTGGATGTAGTGTAACTTGACTTCAGGAAGGCTAGGTAAGCCTAAAAAGTATGAGACAGATGAGTGGGCAGTGAGGTGGATTGAGAATTGGCTGACTGGCAGAGCTGTGAGTTGTGATCAGCAGCATGGAGTCCAGCTGGAGGCCTGTAAGAAGCAATGTTCCCCAGAGGTTTGTACTGGGTCTGGTCTTGTTCAACATCTCCATCAATTACCTGGACAGAGGGATAGAGTGCACCTTCAGTGTGTTTGCTGATAATACATACTGCGAAGAGTTGCTGACACACCAGAAGGCAGTGTTGTCATTCAATGAGACCAAGACAGGCTGGAGAGTTGGGTAGAGAGGAACCTGATGAGGCTCAACAAGAGCAAGTGTAGAGTCCAACTCATGGGGAGGAATAGCTGCATGCATTGGCACAGGAGCTCACAGGCTGGAGAGGAGCTCTGCAGAGAAGGACCTGGGTGTTCTGGTGGATGATAGGCTGACCATGAGCTAAGCAGTGTACCCTTGTGGCCAAGAAGACCATTAGTATCCTGGAGTGCATTAAAAAAGAATGTGGTGAGCAGGTCGAGGGAGGTCCTCCTCCCCTTCTACTCTGCCCTGGTGAGGCCATATCCAAAGCATTGTGTCTGGATCTGTGCTCCCTAGGTCAAGACAAATCATAGCATAACAGAATATCTCAAGTTGGCCAGGATGCATAAGGATCTTCAAGTCCAACTCCAAAAGAAAAATAGAGAAGCTCTCCAGCGGAGGGCTACAGAGATGATTAAGGAACTGGAATATCTATCTCCTTTATGAGGAAAGAATGAGAGGTCTGGGACTGTTCAGCCTGGAGAAGAGAAAACTGAGTGGGGATTTAATCAATACTTGTATATATATTATGGGTGGTAGTCAAGTGAATGGGGCTGTTCAATGGTGCTCAGTGGCAAAACAAGGGGCAATAAGCACAAAGTGGAACACATTAAGTTATATCTGAACATGAGAAAAAAAATTATTTACTTTGAGGGTGACAGAGCACTGGAACAGGCCGTGCAGAGAGGTTATGGAGTCTCCTTCTCTGGGGATATTCAAAACCTGCCTGGACGCTTTCCTGTGAGAAAGTGTAGGGAACCTGTTTGGGGTGGACAAAATCATTGTAAGAGGTCCTTTCCAACACCTAAAATTCTGTGAGTCTATGGAATATTTTGACTGGGTTGTATTAAAAGATGAATGTTTTCAAGGCTCATCAATAATCTTCTTGTTTCTTTTACCTTTCTACATGTTCTGTCACTGTGAGTCATAAAATATGTGTAGCCGATTAAGGGGTAGGGTCTTTCTTATTCACGTGGTTTCTTGGGAAAAGTTTAATGAATAAAAGTTAAAATTCTTAAACTGTTCTGCTTTCTTCTGTCGAAGTATTGTAGTTGCATGCACTGCTCATTGTTTCCTGAGATAACAGCCTATCTTCTGTGATCTAGATCAAAATCTGCGCTTGACTCAGGTTTATGGAAAAAATAACCTTAAGAAAAATGGCATCAAAGTACATAAACCATTAACAAGAAATCAAGATTTCACTGGAAGTATGATACAGCAAAACTTGATGACATGTGGTTTTGTTTGTTTGTTTGTTTGTTTGCAGTAATGAACTTATCTTTATGCGCTTATTTCTTTTGAGCAATTAGAGGCTGCATGGGAGAGCTGGTGGAATGAATCAGAAATTAAAGGCATCCTGTACATCTTTGGTTTGCTCTAACAGCAGAACAACTGACCCTGCAACTCTTCAGGTTTTCATGTATATTATTTTCATTATAGTGAATGCTTTAGGGTTGTTTTTGTTTTAAAACAAAAGAATCTCTCACTTTTCTGGTCTTTACCCTTACAAGGGAAAGTAAATGAATGGCAAAATAGGAATTATATCTTAGCACTTAAAGTACTTTCTACTGTCATCCTCGTCATATAAATAAAGGAAAAGGTTAAAAGGTTTAATTTACTTGCTTGAAAGCAAAAAGAATGTCCACAACAGGAGTAGAAGGCAAACACCTATCTCTCCTATGTCTTCTAGTCAGCATGGTCCTGAAAGACAGAAATAAGAAGTAATGCAAGTATCTCCTCTGCGAGATGTCATTTCATAATTTGTTTAAGTTTGGTAATCTCAGTGCCGTGGTAGTAGAAAATATAAGTAAATAGCATTGTGATGCTGCAAAGTAGGAAAAAATGTACTAGGAGGTATCAGCAGATGTTTGGTTCATAAGATTTATACATCTTACAGAACTGGAAAGGCCACAACTGGAATATGGTATTCTGTGTTAGGCACACCCTTCCATTTAAAGACCATTTAAAGAGAGTCCGGAATATATATATATATATAAACAAACAAACAAAAAAGAAGCATGGATAATTTGGTTCGCAGGGTAAAAGTATTTAGTTTAAGAGGGGGAGACTGATAGGGAAACATGAGATTAATCTTCAACTATGCTCACATCTAATGCACGGAAGAAATGATTGATCTGTTCCCTCTCTTCATGACAGGTATGAGCAAGACATAATGGATTTCATCTCCAGTAAGGATCCACAAAGTCAAAACATTAGGTAAGGTTTTTATAAGGAAAGAAACTGAAGCACCACAACAACTGGTTTAAGGATCCTCCATCTGGAAGACATCTCATTACAGGGTAGATGACCCTCTCTGAATGCTGAGGAGTAGCCAGGGTAACTTTTGGGGACATTCTATCTCTACTCAATAGTCTTAACACAAGACACTGAGCACATAGGCCTTAAGACCCTAATAGTGCAGGCCCATGTACAGTATAAGATCTCGGACTTCAAGATTTTAGAATCTCATAAAGGCATAAAATAGTTATGCTATCACATAATAAAAATATAATCCAATTGATTTTATTGTTACTTCTTAGAGCCTGCAGATAGCTTGAAACACACCACTGCCAAAGTGTGACCTGTGAACATCACCCTGAGTATAGAAATCTGCTGGTACTCAAAATCGTGAGAGCATTATTTGAGGCATTCATAGGGTCTTGCTTTTGTAAATAACATCAGTGAGTGAACCAGGTCTTTCTGTACCTGCTTATAAATCATTTTTGCTATATTATTTCTTCAGTACTTCAGTAATATTTAGCAAATACAAGTTGGAATCAAGTGAAGGTAAATTAATGCTCTGCTAATGGAAAGCAACAAATGAACTAATAATGTATTTTCTTATCAACTCAATACTGATATATGGTCTACATAGCCATACCTTACTGAAGAAAGCCCATGGATAACTTGTGCTTCTGTTAATTTAGTTTGGTACTCTAGCTTATTGTTTACTGTCTGTGGGCTTCAGTGTAGTCAGGCTGATTTATGTCAGCTGATAACCTGACCCTTTATTTCTAACATTTAACCACAAAGAAAGTATTCATGTTCTTGGTTTAATCTGTTGGGATGCTGGTCTTTTGAAAAGAGGTTGCATGCAGTCAAAATTGATGGCTACCATAAGCAGTAAAAGGTGAGAGGGAGAAAAGTGCAGAGAATGCTATTGAGAAACCCACTACCTTTTCATTTAGATTTTCTGAACAACTTAAACATGCAGCTATTATTGAATCAATTAACTGGCAAATTCTTTCTGTTCAGGAGGAAAAACTTACTCCATTTCACAAATAACTACTCTGCTTTTGTGAAAACTAGGATGCTGTCTGGACTTTCTTCCTTTGCATAGGATTGTTATGTTCCCATTTCTTCATTAAAATGTGGAGGGATTATCTGAAGGATAGTGGAAAGAAGTTGGTTCTGAGTAATTTATATATTTTTTTTAATGAGCTTACCAAAACATTGCCAAGATACAATTTGTACTACATATATCTGACAAGATGCAGTTTAAAACACTTTGAAACAAAAGTATGGAATAAAGTAGCTACTATGAAGTTAATATAGAACAAAATGGATGCATTATCTATACTATCTAGTATTCTGACATCCTTATGCTAACGTTGCACACTGGTTTATCTCCCATTGGGACAGTAAGTCTTCTTTTTAGCCATCTACTGCCTCTCTGAATTGAATCAAGATCAGCCTATTTCTAGGCAGTTTCAGATACATAAATAGTAGAAATACCTTGGAAACTTGTTGTAAACCTTGAATTTCTCTAAACTATCCTAATTCTGGAGAGATGAAAGCCCAGGAAACTCTTTTACAGAAGCATATGTCACATGACTGAGTGTGGATAGGTGCATCTATACCTATATGACCTGATGCTGGCCATTACAATCAGGTTGACCATTATCTTTAGATGAAGGATCTGAGAATTTAGTTTGCAAGGAAGCAAGGAAGAGGAAGCCGTCCCCTATATCTCTAGTACAGTCCATGTTTGTTTCTGGTTGTTATAAAAACTGGATGGTATTTGGTATTTTAACATCAGTGTTGGGCAGAAGTTTGTAGAAGAACAGCAAGTTGGATGTGGATGGCCTGCATTACAGCTCAGAAAGTGAGGAACAATGAGAAAGCATGGCAATAAAAGCTTGAACAGACAGTAGGAGCTTGAGAAGTTTGAACAAAAAACTTTATAAAAGAAAAAGAAACATCTTTTTTGGGTCTGTTGATATTATAGCATGTTATGAAATGCATTTCAAAGTATCAGTGAGGTAACATGCGAAGTATTTCCTGGAGCATTTAATCACATGTAGATCAGATCATTACAGCAGTACAAAGGTATTTCTTTTTGCCCTTAAACAAAACTTAGTATTATTCTTAGGTAATGAACTCAAGGAAGAAAAAAATATTTTGTGGAATAACTTTGTGAAAATACATATCAGTATGAAGTACGTCAGTGATAACTTTGAAACTGCATTTATTTCACAGTGAAATTTGTGCATGTCTGCAAGGGGTATAAAATGGAAAGGCAAGGAAAGCAATTTATTAAAGCCAAGCTGAACCAAGCATAGATGCCTTGTAATCCATTCCAAAACGGGGAGTGTTGCCCTTCCACTCATGCAAAATGTCAGGTAGGACCATTCTAGTGAATTCCATACTTTACTGTGCTCGCTCTGGTCTTTCTAAAAATTTCTGAAACTTTGCTTCCTGTTCTCATTTCCTCTGCTAAAAAAATGTACTTGCAGAAGTGCAGATGTAACTGCCAATTGGTCCTGCCTCTCCCACACCCCAACACTACAGTCGTTTGTCAACACAAATGTTATTTTGTGGGAATCACTATTTTCTTAGACTTCCTGGGACCATCTGAAGAGTCAAGGCAATGGATTCTCAGGTATACTGGAGATGAAGCAGAGCAGATGGGACCCTTCTCACTAACTTCAGATGTTTGTATTGTGCAGTGCACAGGTGTAGAACAAGAACGGTAGGCTAGCTTAGTTTTAAATGCTTTATGCTGAGCACACCTCCATACTGGCTTTGTGTCTGAAAATGAAGCAATGGATTACTGGTACTTATTACTGAGCTATTTTCCATGGGATCTACAGCTGAATGGACAAGATATGAAGGAGGAAGAGAGAAACAACAAATACTTGACCATGTTTCAGGAGTTAGGGAGAAGGAAGGCGAGGAATTAATTAGATTCTTTGAGTTAGGAAATTAGGTAGAAGACTGCAGCAAAGCTTCTGTCCACCTATCTTTAGAGGATTGCCTGTGGGATCCCACGCTGAGACAGATCACCACTTGTGTGGAGTGGGGTCAGGGCTGTGTATGTATAAAAGCATCACTTGCTACAAAGTTGGAGCAGTGGAGCATGTGGCTACCTATCTGAACACGAGATGTGTTGTGATGGCTGCCACAATGGTGTGAGCAGACAGGTTTCCATAAAGAAGTGCTCCATCATATTTCTTCCTGCCCTTCTCTGTACCTCTTTGCCATGATATAGCAGCTGTAAATAATTCCTTCTGTGGCTTTCAGTAGCCTTCTCAGAGAGGCAGCCATTATCTAGACCCAAACAATCATGTGCCATCATTAGTGATACTGCAAAGATATGAAGAGCAGCAGTGCAAGAATCTGTCATTTCAGTTCTTCAGGACAGCTGCGTTTTGTTGGTTTTTTTTTCTCCAGTTTTGTCTCACAAGGCTGTGCAGATATAGAAACTGATATGCGTGGCTGTAGTATTTCAGACTTAACATTTCCTATTTTCCACATATTTGTCTGAGTGTATAAGCTGTTACACTTCACTCTTCCCAGTTCTTATTTCATCTTTGGGTTATGTATTTGTACTTTTGTATTAATAATTTTGAATATAAAAATTGCTGAAGCTTTTACACTTTTGAAAAAATGTGTCATATTCACAGATCATAATATTTTCCCATTAGGTCTTCTGTATAGGACAAGTTGTATGTCAGCTTATACTTTGTTTTCCACCTGGTTCAATGGAGAAATTTTTAAAAACAGAGTACGAAGCAAACATTCTTACCAAAACAGTAACAGGGAACTTTCCTTGGTATTCTGAAAAAATACCCTTGAAATATTCATGTCTTGCATAAGCTAGCCTTGAAATATGCATGAAAATTATACAAGGTACAAGAAAAAAAAACACATATTTCCAGATATTGGTTTCTTTAATTTAAAAGACTGTTTTTTATCTAGCAAGTAGAATAAGTATCTAGCAAGAGCTAGATATATCCCTAGTAACTGTCATTTTGGAGAGGGTTGACTGCTTGTATCTTTGTAAACCTGACTGAACTCATGCCTTCCAGCCACCAGAGAGCTTTCTCATGCTTTCTCAGATGTTACGTAATATATAATATGCACTTAAAATACCAGGTGGAGACACTGCTTAGCAAGCACTAACCTAGTTGTGAAAGAACAGTGGCTTTACTTCATCTGAGTATAATCCCTCATTTACTGTGGTGATGTTTAAACTATTCTGTTGAATACTCAGTTGCCTAATAAAAGTCACCGTCAGCCAGGATAGGGTCTGGTAGTACCTTCCCCCAGAATAATGAGGATAATATCCATATCTTAGATGTGAACTCAAAACAAGATTTACAAAAAGATTACCCTGCATATTTAGGACAGGTTCTTCCCAGAAGTGCTGGAACATCTGTAATGAGAGTACAGGACGTTTCTTACTCATTCAAAGTCATATTGTATTAACTTCAAAATGCCATCCTAGTTGTTATTAACTGGTAGCTTATGAATGTAACAGGGACAGGCCATTGATAAAATAGATATGTTTCTACTAAGGAGGCCTTCTCTAGGAATGAGTCTGCACCAAAAAACAGTTTTCCAAATTACACCAGTGCAAGAACCAGTATCAACGATTCTCTTTTTTGCACAGCTGTTCTCCATTCTCCAAGATCAGAAATTAGAAAGCATATTTCTGTTTTCTAACCTAGTGGTTAGTTTGAAAAGGCCTACATTGACAGGATATATGTGAATTCAGCCTTTTTTTAACTGGTCAGATTTTCTCACCTGTTTAGTACCATGAACAGGACTTATGCTGGTGTTACAGATGTCCCACATTGATTTTCTCAGCTTCACCTGCTCTGGCTAATGATGAGTCCTTGTGTTTGACCAAGTGTTGCTGATGAGGGTGGGTTAGTTAACCAACCACAGCTGTCCTCCTGAGCTTTGGGAAAACTGTCTCCGGGAATCTTCTTCCAGAAGTGTGTGCTTATGCCCTGGTGTGGCTGCAAGTGGGTCACTTGCTGTTCTGTAATGGGACTTGACCCTGGTAGTCTGTCATTCCTTGGCTGGATTAGGCATTGGCAAATGTAAAGTACCAAATATACCTCTGGTGCCCTTTTGTTGGTAGCATTGCTTCCATTTGGCTGTCTGGTCTCATTATGAGTATTGTTAATACGGGAGGACGAGGAGGTGGATCATGGAGTGGCAGGAGAAGAATGGGATGCTGGTAAATACATGCCTTGTTTGCTGCTATTCCTATCGCTACTTAGCAGGTGAGTTTCTGCAATGCTTGTAGACTAGTAGGAGGACTTGGAACGTGGAGTATGGCTGTGTAACACTTACTATTAAGGAAATCCTCACAAATGTGGAAGCGATTATTTCCACTGCAGATGAGAGCTGGATGGTTGTGTGGCTACTGCTGCAGCCTAACATTAAATATGCAGTAATTACTGAACTGCAACTTACTGTGAATGATATACCTCCCCATTACCTTTCTTGTGTAGACATAAAGGAAAAAAAAAAAAAGCGAGAAAAAGGAGGGGGGAGGGGGGAGGAAACAAATGCTGAGCAGAGCATAAAGTCTGCTTCAGTGCTTGGACTTCAAAGATTTTCAGTTTAGATGTTAGGCCTTTTCTCTTGCACTTCAATCAAGAAAAATGACATTAGATTGTAGCATATGTAGGTAATCTCAAGTTTCTTTGTAAGTGTCTTGAGATAGGCTGTACAATGTGATATGAAAGTTTACCATGATTAGTTGTAAGTTATGGTCCTTTGTGTGTTATTGCTTTCCATCTGATAAGGAAAAGTGAATATTAAAAAATATGTATGTCTTTTGTTTTATTTAGATGATTTCTTTGCAGACAGAGACACGTCTTAGATAATTAAAATTGCATTAATTTTAACTTATTGTCTGTTTAGGGGAAATAAATATAATTTTTAAAGTTATGCACCATTATGCTACATCTGTACATGTTGTTTATTCTGAATGAGGAGATACAATTGTGGCAGAAGAGAAAAACATAAAGAAGGGAGATTATGAGTTTTCAGAGAAATTTTATGGTTTTGTTTCCTTTTTTTTAGCAGGTTCAACATCATGATGGTCAGGTGATAGAACAGGCTGCCCAGGGAGGTGGCTGAGTTGCCATTCTTGGGGGTGTTCAAGAAACATTTAAATGTTATACTAAGGAACATAGTTTGGTGGAGAAATATTGGTGGTAGGTGGATGGTTGGACTGGATGATCTTGGAGGTCTTTTCTGATCTTGGTGATTCTACAATTATACCAGTATGTGATAAAACTCACTAAAATTCAGAAAGCTTAAGATTGTGTCAGTGTTAAGGTTGGGTATCTTTCTAAAACACTTCACTCTTGCTGAGTTTAAATTTCTCTTGCTAAAAATAACACTTAAAATTTAGAATGGGAGCAATTCTGTATTTTTTTCTCATTGCAGCATTTTGTACGTTGTCAATGCCAGTGATTCTCTTACTTATGTTTTGAGGTTTTTTTGTTTGTTTGGCTTTTTAAAATTACTACTGCTAGCATGCTTCTGGAAGTAATAGAGAAAGCATATACTGTACCAACGCCATTATTAATCTCAAAAATTCATAGAGGAACTCAAAAGCAAATATGACACTACATATATGTGGAAGCAGTTTTATTCTACCTAACAGTTATCTGGTTCTCACACTGACATTTAAAGGAATGGCCTGAAGGCAGTGATACTGATACTCCACTTATCCCATATTGCTCCATGCAGACCCAGCCAGGGCCTTTCCCAAGCCGAGCTTCCCCTCAGCTGAAGGCAAGGGCTGGCAGGAGTACACTTGCAGTGCGGGGGCCTTGATGGGCAGGGGCTATTTCAGAGGTGCGGTGGGGGCTGAAGGCTAACCATGCTCTTGCTGAGCTCACCCCAGTCCTTGTTGCCTTAGCTGAGCCAAAGGACAGCTGAGGTGCTCCTCTTGCAAACAGAATTGCAATCAGGTGATGACAGGTGCTCAGCTGCAGAACATAACTGTTGGTTTTGTGATGCCCTTTCCATTGTGTGTCCTCAAAGCAAATGCAGGCTGTGGTGCTGGCTGGGAGGCTGTTGGTAACAGTGAAAAGTGGAGTCTCTATGGCTTTTTGGGGGGGCTTTGGTGTGAACAGAATCTCATTTAACATTTTTTTTACATTTAACATTTAAGAGACTGGTGAACAAAACAATCCTTTTATTTCTAAATCTTCATGTCTGTGTGTGTAACAAATGCAGCCCATAAGATGTGAAAACCAGTTTACTCAGTGTTTGGTAGTTTCTTGCTGTTGTTGCTCTACAATTTCTGAGCTAGGACAAGTGCTGGCAACAGAATTTTGTTTTCACTTGCATAATTGTAGGAGTCATAAATTGGTGGAAAAACACTTTTTTTTTTTTTTTTCTCTCAAGGGAAGTTCTTTCCTAATGTCCCATCTAAAAATCTATGGCAAGTATCCTAATGATTTCAGAGGAAACTGGATGGGGCCCCTATGATACTCTGAAAATAAAATCTTATAGAAAGTTTTTAATGTGTTCCTGTTTCAGCAACATTCCTTTGTATAGCCTTTGTCTTGATTGGAGATAAATGTTTTAAATTACTCTGCATAAAATTAGGATTATTGCAGACAAATAGAAGTTGGATGCTTTTCTCTTTCTTCCTGCAGTAGATATCTAGATGTCCCTTGGACATACAGTGTGGTTGTTGTTGTTGTCTTTTTTTCCCAAAAACCTCTGTACTGTCCATCCTATTATTTTTTCCTTCTTTTTTTCCTCCAGTACTTACTGGCTCACAAATATTCACTACTTGTGCCCTTTTGAAAACATATCCCTTTGCTAAACCGCTAAGTAAGAAAATCACTAAGCCTGGGACTATTACATCATGTTAATGTATGGTTGCATGTATCATTATTCTACAATTTAACACTGAGATAATAATTCGATTGGTCACTGCCTATGATCTGTGCTATGGTGAGACATGAGTATATATCTCATATACCTGAAGCATGTACTGGCTTAATGGAACCCCTAATTACCCTTCCATCTATTGCAGCACATTAAAAGCAGCAGTTCTAAAAGACTACAGCTATGGTTAAAAGAAGGCAGGAAAGAGAAAATGTGCAGGAAAAAAAACAGTAAAGCTATCAAATAAAGAGCAGAGCTCTGGGGAAGGAGGAGGGTTGATTCTAGGCAGCTTAATGCAGGTTTTATGATTTCATGAAAAAAGATGAGTTCTTGTGTGGAGTAACAATGTGGCCTGAAAACCAGTTATTTCTCCTATCCTGGGACTTACCATACAACTATATACTTGGCTTTATATATATGGTTTTGTGTTGAGTTTCTTGGTGTGTGTTTTTTTTTTTATTAATCTGACTATCTGAATCTGAACATAAAGTCATTAATACAAGAAGAAAAAAATTACAGGCAGCAAAAGATAAAATGCACAAAACTAGTGGGATGCTCTTTGAAATAAGTCTACCTAGTGTTAAATCTAAGATGTTGGCCTGCAGTAAGAGGCTGAGCTGATCCTTTTCCATATGACAGGTAGAGATTAGTCAGAAGGGGATGGTTGCTTTGTTGTGATCCTGGATCAAGTGCCAGATGAGTGTATTGTATAGGCTGTGTCTGGCCTCAGGAGCCTTTAATAAGTGCAGGAGAACCTCTGTCCTTATCTCTGACTGAGAAACTGAGAAGCAAAGAGCAGGTGCTTTTCCTGATGGTGCCTGTGCCGTGGGCTGAAGAGAGATGGAGAATGTTTGGCTGCTGAATTCCAGAAAGTATTTCTATTGAAGGATTTGAATGGGCACGGTGTTACCATGACAAGGAGGCTGAGGGCCAAGCTCTGCTTTTAATAATATTAGTACAAAGTCAGTCCAGAAGAAGAAATCCAATAAAAATACGAATTATTTTCTTGTTCTCTCATATCTTCTGCGCAATACTTAGCTCCTTCTCTTTACCTCCTGTTGCATTCTTTTGATTTTTTTTTTTTATAATCTTCAGTGGACCTGAATGTGGAATATCTCGAGACTGAAAAATTATTTATAGAGTTAGATACTGAATCTTCATGGTTGTACTTCTTTCTAATTAGCTTGGGTTTTTTTATTATTGTTGTTTTTGTTTTATGACTTTTTCTTTAGTACTGAAGTACCCAGATATGAATTTAGGGTTCTCAGTACAAAATGATCATGAGCTTCAAACATATTTATGTAGTTCAAGTCAAATGACTCTTACATTCACATGAATATTAAGAATGTTATATTCAATGATGTAATGCTGATGCCACTTCCACACTGTGCTGTATGTCTCTGCAAAAAGCACTTCTGTTGGAGACTAGTAAGTTTCACATCTCATTAATTTTTTTAAATACACTGAAACCACAAACTGGCAGTATCCAGTCTCTCAATTTCTGGTCTCCTAGTTCCATTCCATGATACCATAGAAATAGGATCATATTAGAGAAAAAGTGAAGCCTTTTTAATGGTGGGAATATGAATTTAGGAGTGATAAAATGCAACAAAGATGGATGCCAAATTCTGTGCGAAGGCAACTAGGTGAAGATCCTGCTGGTTTGCGCGAGGAAGAGCTATTGAGCTACTGGGCTCCGTGGGACTTGAAGCAAGTACAACTGTGCCCCCATGTGGATATCAACACTGCTCTAGAGTTCACACCACCTCTCAGGTGCCTGGTCTCCAAAACTCCTGTTGCTTTCAGCAAAGGTGGAACTATAACTGAAAATTTCTAATCTGAAGTACCCTTCAGGCGTAGACTTTGTTCCATGTTTCTGGGTGCAGCCAGGAGAGAAAATACTATTTCTCTTTGTACAAAAGGGTTTTTCTTTTTCTTTTTTAGTAGTTGTGCTTGCTTTCCACTTTATATGCAGATGCTGGTGTTCTTTTTATTTAACCAAATTGATTTTTTCCTCTAGCTCACACCCTATACATTCAACGGCTTCTGCTTCATTTCTTAATAATAGCCCAGCTGCCTCTGGTTTTTATGTGTCTTTGTTGATGCATTACCTAGTTATGCCTCCTGAGAGTTTACTTGCTGAGGTTTTATAATACCCACTGGAAACAGTCTTAGAGAATATATCACTTTACAGAGCAACACCTATTCAGCTTCCATTCCATTTCACTGAAAGTGCCCTTTGAACAACTTAAGCTTAAAAATAAATTTAGAAGCAGAGTGTGACATTAACTTAAAGAGTGAAACAGGATCTCGCCCTGGATTTTAAAAATACATATATAAGGAGAAATTCAGTTAATGCTGTGACAGTCACTGTTAACAACAAAGTGAAGATGAGATGACCCTCCCCCCCTCCTTACTTCCTTGATGATGAGCATGACTCAAGTATCAAGTTCCAAAGTGCACTCCCCTTATCTTGACATCTATGTCTGGATGAAAATAGCAGCTGAGGTTTTGACCGAAAAACCCTGCAAATTGGAGCACTATAGGAATGATATTAGAGAAATCTCAAATCTATGGTGAACCATCCTACACTACTGCCTTTCAAAGGCCTTTTATTTAAATAAAGAGCAAAGCTGTGAGCATTTGGAAAAGCCTGCCTGGAGAGCAATTTCTATTCCTACAGGAAAAAAAAAAAAAAAAGGGGGGGGGGGGGGAAGCCCCTTCAGACTTGCAAGCCTAAAGAGAGCTTAATTAAAGTAAATCAGAAATATGAATAAGTGGGGAAGAAAATTTAAATATAACTCCATGTTTAGTAGATGTAGTGTCTTCATTTTTGGGCTTGCAAACTTTCCCCCTGAATGATCTTGTGTTCAAATAAAACTATCTATTTATATTTGGAAATCCAATAACTATTGGCAGAGTTCTGGTATGCTTTTTTTATCCTAAGCCTAACAAGTGAGCGGCATTGAATATGTGAGCTTTTCTTAGTGAGACCAGAGGGTCTTGTTCACTGAGGTTTCAAACTCTTGGCAGCTTTCTTGCTGTTCCTCCAAAAAAGGGCCATATAAAGTACAAAAGGGCCTATGGATTCAGCTTAGAACAGAATTGATTTTCTTCCCTGTTTTATTCACAGAGGCATTATTCTGGTTCCCACTGAAGTAATTGGCATAGTTAATGCAGATGCCTGGGAGAGCAGGATTGGGTGTTAATATAACAGCCTGTTTGCAGCCACACGCAGGGCCCTGGTTTCGGCACACCGTGATACTAGAGCAAAGTGTGTGGCTCTAAGCTGGCTGAGCAGCACTGTGGTGAATGGGGCTTGCTGCCCCTTCATTTGGAACTGGGAATATTTACTTGACGCTCTTGTCTGAGCAATTATGAATGGAAATGATTGCATGCTGGCGTTTAAAAAAAAAAAAAAGTGGTATGCAGTAAGATATAGGAATCTCTTGACTATCTGAGGCAAAAGGGAGATGAGAGAATGATGGCAGATAGGGATATAGTCCCTATTTTTGATAGGACTCTCCTCTGTTGTGTTACCAGTGGCTATGGATGAGTATGTTCTCTCTGGAAGGTTTCAGGCTTGCTCTCAAACAGTATAATGAGGCATGAAAATAAACTGCCTGAAGTTAGTCCATGCACCATTTTCCAGGAAATGTTTCTTCGTTTTTCAGATTCTACTGTTCTCCTTGAAACAGGGAGTCACTCAAAAGGGTCAGGAGAGGAATGGTATCAAGCTCTTCTATGTTGTGATTTTAAGTTAAACGTTCTTGAGGTACTGGAAACTGAACTACTAGGAACTAAGAAAGCAGAGAAGTTTCTTTAGCCCTTTGTGGATAAAAGTAGTATTCCAGATGCAATAATATGAAATAACTCTTGCGCTCTGGCATGTAGAGGAATTTATATTTTTTTCAACGCAGTATATAATTGGCAATAATGCCAATCGGACAGCTAAACTTAACTGTGTAGGCCTATTTCTACTTAGAACTCCCCTGATGGTCAAATAATAACAAAGCTATTTCTTCTGGTCCACTGTAGCACAGTGGACTCTAGTCCTTCTGGAAACTGTAGGTGAAACTCTGTGGCAAAATATATATATATTTTTTTTTTTTCTTCAACTGTTGCTGACTGTCTCAGAGAACAGCAATTTGTGTGAATGAAGATCTGGGATAGTATCAGAAATGCAATGATGGTTTCTTTAGTTTTAATCTTTCACTACTTTTTACTGCAAAGATTAGCTGAATATGTCATCATTATTTAGATTTTAAGGATAGAAGCCTTCTGCAGTAGGTGTTGTTTGCACCATTTTAACACAGAAAACATGTTCTGTTAAGGAGAGTTTTGCAAACAAGTTGACCAAGGAGAGTTTGGGTTGTTTCAGAGTCGTTCCAGTTCACCGAGGTTCATTTTGATAACTGCCTACTTTTTTTGAAATCTTAAGTGTTTGTTGGCCAAAACTAGTTATTTCCCAGCTCTAATGAAGTTAAGGCATTTAGTATCTCTTTGTCAGTAGTTTAAATGCAGTGAACTGTATGTATGTTATATACCGTGTATGTTATATACCAGTTCATAGGCACTGTCATGCAAGCCTCTGCAGTATGTAATAAATCGTGCAGGTGCTTGAGAGAACTACAACAAGGTAATGATCATGCAACTTTGTTCCCCAAAAACCACCATTAAAAATCCAAGTTAATTAAGCTACTACAGAATATCAAATGTTTATGTTTAACCTGTAGTCTCTTTGCACTGCAAAGACAGAGGGAACTACAGTATCCAGGCTTTAGTGACTTTATTATTTTAAAATTAATTTCTGACTATCTTATGCTTTGAAAATGCTGAGGTCTGGCATGCCAGGTCCATGCTTTGCTGCTGACTGCATAACAAGCTGCTTATCAAAAAAGGGTCACTGTGAAGTGCACTTTCAGTAGTGAATCAAAGCTTTATGTCCAGCTGCATTATCTCCCATTAAAGCTATGTCAGAGAAGGGAGAATACTAACCTGAATAGTTGTATCTATTCTTTTTTCCCAGCAATTATAAACTTTCAAAGATTATAAAATTTCAAAGACTACTTTGTATGAGGTAGCCTTTCCTTTATTATGTTCTCAAGAAATGCTTTAACAAATGCATCAATTTTTCAGGATTGTTGTTCCCTTTTCTTGCTGCTTCTGTTTGATGTTCTTCAATTTCTGTGGGTCTTTCCTGAATCATTTATATAGGGACAGCAGAATTGCACTGTCAGCTTGTGTTTGGGGGGGAAAAAAGAACAAAACAAAAACCCAAACTTTTGTCGCTGGAAACTTTATTGTATGTTACTAGAAGAAGTAAGAAATATGCTGATCTAACTACTATTATTTGAATAACCATTGTTTTCCTGGAAGCCATTTGGCAAGAGCTTTGATGATAAATCCCCAACTGAATATGTCTTTCTGCCTCTTTCACCCTTCTGGCTCATATACTATCAGAAGTCGTACACACATTCAGTGGAACACAGTGTTACTTGGCTGCATACTCCCAGTTTCAGAGTTTGCTAAGAGTATGGGTATCTCTTTTGTGTTTTGAGGGCTTTTTGCTAAAACTCCAGTAATACATCAAATATTTCCAAATTCCTTAACTTTCAGATAGCAAAATTTTGTCTTTATTATCAATTTATTTAATGCTTACATTTATATATTAGGTAGAGCGATGTGCTACATTTTCTATTTGTTAGATCTTTGTAGTATGTTAAGATACATAAAGAATGTGCCATCATGACACAAATAATAACGTAGTTGGGTTTCCAAATCCCTTCAAATTTCTCAGTACCAGTCTCCTATCTCTCTTTCAGTGAAATCTTTTGATGAGTTATTCTTCTCGTGTGATGACAATTTATTTCGTCCTTGTCTGGTTTTCCACCCACTGAATTGCATGCTTTAATCTGGGGGAGGAAAAAAAATGAATAAATATTGTAATCACTAAGTTTTACATACTTCTAGAAGTTCTAGAACTTCTAGATAATATTTTTGACATCGTACTTATTTATCGACTTATGCCAAAAAAACTTCTATCATTTTTTGGTTAATGACCACTCCATCTCATTTGGTGTGCTTAAACTCTTACATGCCTACACCTTGCACATAATGATGCTTTCAGCTCTTATGCATTACGTCATGTCTTGTGATGTTGCTGAAACATGTGCAGCTCCATATGGTGCTGCTTGTCTATTGAAATATATCAACTGAGTGCCTTTTTACTTTTGATTAATTTCCCTGAAAGTGGGGGAAGTAAAAATATAGGAACTAGTGTTTTTGAATCCCATTGCTTTATCCATAAATATCTTGAATGTGTGGATTATTCTGAGAAAACTTCCAGTAGCCTTGTCCCATCTTCCAATTAGTGGAGATGAGAAATAATATTTAAGAAAAAAAAAAAAAATGACAGTTTCCCAAATCCCATTTTTGCCTGTCCTAACTACGCAGAAAAAAATGTAATTCCTACATCTCGTGTACTCAGTAAGTTTTTAAATAAATTTCACCTTAGGGGTCCTCTGTAATTCCTCAGAATCACCAAATCTTTAGAAATATTTCTTTACAACCAACTTAACTCTTGCACTATAAACAATATATGATATTTACACTAAGAGCCAGTTTTTGCAGGGAGATCCTCTAACAGGTTCCAATTTGGATTTGTTTAGACTTCATATCTCTCTAGTAGTTTTCTAGATAGATGATTTTGATATGGTAATTACTGATTATAACGTTCTTTGCTGTACTGTCTCTGCAAGAATGAATCGATTGATTTAACCCTAAATTTGTGAAATCATCTTAATGCAGAAGAACAAAATGACAATGTTTTTGGTAACTTAACTATTTTGGTGTGGTAGGCACTGCAGACTGATATATAATTACTGACAGCTCCATAAAATTATTCTGGTAGGTCATTAATAAGGAACAAAAACAGAAGAATAACTTTGCAACTTTTGACAGCAAAGCAATTGTTTTTAACCTTACTTCGTAGTAATAACTTGTTTACTGATCTTTTATTTTAAACAAGTTTGTTCTCTTTGTAAGGCAACTTACACAGTACGTTGAAGCTCTGAGGATTGAAAGTCTGTCTTCATTGTCAGTACCACTGACATCTGATAGCTTCTAAGGAGCTTTCTTGTTGAAAATATGGCATCCTGCTTGATGTCTCCTACAGCCATTTGACGCTGCTCTGGCAAAAGCATGTAATTCAGGAGTAAACAATGTGAAAAGTGAATTAGGATTAGCTGGAACCAAGATATAGCTGGGATGCTCTTGCCTTCTTTCAAATTTTGGCCACCTTCTAGTTATTCTTGTCTTTACTGTGATTTAAAATTCAGAGGATGAAACAGGTCAGCCAAGCCTTATTAGTGGTTTAGGGACAGTTAATTCCTCCAAATTCCTGCTTGGTGGCTGGAAATACTTGACTGTGGTATAAAGGCAGTGCAGCTTTCTTATCTCTTTCTTATGCTCTGCTCCCTGAAATTAGTCTTTTACGTGTCTTACTGCTAGTGCAAAATCTCAAAAGAATTTGTCTTAAGTAGGATATCTAGCTTAATCTGCTTGGGTAATACTGAAGTAATAGCTGATTGATCTAGTATCTGGCTAATCAGCTTTCCTCCATCTAAAACACTGGATAACTTCCCTGTCTTGTAAAACAGACAACAGCCTATTGTGAGGCACGTGATCAGTGATGCCCTCATTGAAATTAGCACATTGATTTCCAGCTGAGTTTCAAAGTGAACATTTCAGATTTCTACCAATCATGTGTGTCTGCCTTTCTTGCCACTGAGAATGAAGTTGATTACATTTTGAAGCCTGAGGAAGCTCAGCGGCTCAAGGAACAAACAGTAAAAGGACATTGTCATCAATAGCAATTAATATCTGCCCTCATACAGGGTATCGAACATCTCTATCAATATTAGCAAATATGAATTACAGATAGTAATCCCAGCACAGCTGTTAAACCTATATTTCCAAAATAATATATACATAAATTACTTATTAAAACAAATATTTCATGTCATTAACAGGAAAAGATGTTGGTTCAAGGTTGATGGTGATATTCATGGCACCAAGCAACAATCTGAGATCATTTCTTTTACAGAATGTAAAGTCATTGTTTTCACTAGCTCCTACTGCTCTGCTTTTCTGCAGTACCTCATTTTCTGAGTGCATCTCAGCTTCTGATTTACCTTGGAGACAACCTTACAAGTCACGGATGGGATCTTTGCTTTTTTGTAAGGCGACTCTCAATCACCTTTACAAGTAGGGAGATTTAAGTTTATCTGTGGGACTGAACTAACAGGAAATTTGGAATGTTAGTTTTCCTATTGACCCAGCTTACACAGTGTGGTAAGAGGCATTCTAGAAGTAATTTCTTTTGAAGTCAAGCTGTTGAATGTAAAGCACTTGCACACATAGCAGATATTCATTATTTGGTTTTCTGGAGGATAGTCTAATCATCTGTACTGTGGAAAACATCTGTGCATGTAGAAACCTCAACACCCTTAGACTGTAATGACTGTAAATGTGCAGTGTGTTGGGGAACCACATTAAAAATCATCTGTGCACTAAATTCCTGATTTTCTTCTTTTCTGGGGAATAGGATACTTTTTCAGTGACATTGTTTTCCTCGACTTGTTTGAATGTTTCCTCAAAGGATGAAGTCCCTTTGTCTGGGTGAATCTTGTGCTCTGCTTTCAAAGTTTCTTCTTAGGTTTGATTGAGTAAATGACTTGCCAACACCCTGTGGCATGGACTACTTACAGAGTATTATTTATGAATATAAGGAATCTTAGTTATTTTTTAATGCATATTTCTTTTTAAGATGGCAGCTGTGTACTTTGTCCTTGGCATGTTGTTGAATTCATTATCAAGCAAAGTTACTGGTGCTGAGCTCTGCATTGCCTATGCTTACTAAATAGTTTGAGGAACTCACTATGCACATATGTTTATTTATGATAAATTATAATAGCTAAATTTAGGTTAATATTATTTATCAAATCACCACTTAAAATTTCTGTCTTAATAGAGAAAAGATATTATAGCAATTATACAGTAATGTAATAAACTTTCCTAAATATCAGGTATCTTCTGAATTACCTTGAAATAATCATCAAGATGTGTTGAACTGAGTAATAAATATTGATTGAGTCAAGGCTGAGATTTGTATTTACCTCAAGGGTCAATAAATTGAGATGTTGACTGAAAGGTAAAGTCAATATCTATATACTGTTAATTCATTCTGAATGTATTCAAAAGGAATATCTAGAAATTTGTTCAGTAGCTCCAAGTATCTCAGGGGGCACCTTCCTTACAACTAATACTGCAAAGGCAAAATAGCAAATGGAAGAGAGTGGCCCAGTTCTGATTATTCAAATACACACATGCTTTATATGTGGGGTGTATATAGATGATGATATGCACAGCTGGAGCTAGAATTTTCTAGAGGGCTTTTCCAAAGCTGTAGCATCTATGTGATATCCTAAGGGATAGCAAACCTCCCCTCTCCACTTTGGATTCAAAAGCCAAGTGTGTTTAATTTTAATTGACTGTGCTTTTACTGCCATAAATGTAAATGAATGAATGTGTGCCTAAAAAATAAATATCAAGGACTCCCTTTCCTTCTCCCCTGAGACTCTAGTCTATAGTACTCTTTCTGGAGAGTGGAGAACAGCAGACAGGCTTATATCATGTTGTTTGGTGTACTACCAGCAGTTGAACCAATGCTACAGTGATGAGCATTCTGTTAAAACTACTATAGCTGTTTTTCTTGCTGAACTTTGATTCGGCCAATCAGAATATTTATGTGAAATGAAGGGCTAAAACTGGAGAAAAGCATTTTGGGGGCTGTTTTGAATGAAGCTGAGACACGTTCATTTGGTAAGAGGGAAAGATCTACCCCTTCCCTCCCCATCCTTTGAATGAGTTGCAAGTCCAAATCTTGCAACTCTGTAAGATCATTTCTGGGCTGCTTTTCTTCTGTGCATCTGTTTTGTTGCTAAGCTAAATAATGATAATATCTTTCATAAAGCATGTTCAATCCTCTGATGGAAATGAACATTTCTTTTAGGTATGGCTTTGGAAAAATCCCCATCCTAACTGTTAGAAAGAATGGCTAATTTTGGACTTCAGATTTTGATCAAGATGTAGTATAAAGTAAAGTTTAATATTTAAGAAAATAACATTTGTTCTGCAAAGCTAGGATACTAATGGAAGAACACATTGTTCTTCTTTACTGACTGAATTCAGTCTAGTTCTTTAAATTTCTATGATGTCTGTTTCTGCAGTGTGCAGGCACAAGTGATGTGTTAAAACTCAGCTTTAGCTTTGAGTTACTTTGTTTTTAAGGGTAAATCTGACACAAATGCTATTTTAATGAATCCTTCATTTCTAACACCATTTCATTTGAATGAGCATTGTAGCTGTATTATTACAATACTGCTGAACATTCCTACTGTTTCCATTGCTTATTAAAATAATAAAGTGTAGTTATAAACTGTTGCTAAGGACAGAGGTTGGTTCAGAGTGAGATGTTCATTTAGTATTTCAACAGGTTTGCTGCACTGCAATGACACTGAGTTTCTTGCAAAAGCAAGAATAACCGGCAAAGGAAATCTCTGAGACTTGCTTGCTTGGTATGCAAGAAATAACATGAGAAATAAGTGCAGTTCTAAAACTGACGAGGAGGTGAAGGCTAGCCAGCTGCAGAACAGTGAAGAGCTTAAAATAAACCATAAAATAAAAAGTCTTGTTAATGTTTTCATTTGTTATTGTGAGTCTTTGTGAAATAATGATTTTAATAGAACTGAAGTTTCTAATTCTTTAAGCATTTTTTGCTTTATTCTTATTGTTTTCATCTATTCACATCTTAATATTATATGTACCCACATTCATGGTTAAAAGAGACTACTTTTCAAGAATAGGTCTCTTCTGACTGATGCAGCCAATCTGTCTTCATTTAAAACTGGAGATTTTTTCTGAAGAGTTAACTAGAGATATCAGGATTTTATTTATTTAAGTTCATGGTAGCTTTACAGTTCAATGCCAAATTGCTATTCTTCACATCTTTTAAGAAAGAATCCTTTTAATACATTGCTGGTCCCCATAGAAATATTTTTATTATGGTAAAAAAGAAGCGGTAACTACAGAGGTGGAACTTAACTTGTTATCCAGGGAGCATTAATTTGTTTGATCCCTAGTTCTGTGATGCTGAACCATCTGTTGAAGATACTGGTGGCTAGCTGAGTTCTTGAATGAAGGAACAAACTGTCTTTTCATCATGGCTTAATTGGACTCAGAGTAATCGTGTCTTAAAGGATGATGTAATGTAACCTATGAGCATAATAGATAACTTACATCTATTAATTGTGTTGAATAAAATTCCACAAGCTCTTCTCTCAGAAGGCGAGAAGTAGATTCAGCATTTACATATATATTTACATACTGGTTCCCCCCTGGGACCAGTGAGCCATCATCCTCATATGCAACCAACTATTTTTAAGGATGTCTGCCCTTGCTTCACTGTTTCTTTTCCATGGTGTTTGTCTGCAATTTGGCTGATGGGAACATAGCTCACTGGCAACAAACGCTTCTGTCCATTGTGCCAATTGTAAAGATGGAGGTGCAAAGTATAACTACCTTTAGTTGCTTGTTAGCAAGTTGTGGATCTTTGATGGCTTTGAAAGGTAAGATGTCCATGCAACTTCTTCAATAAATACATTTTCACTCAAACTGAAATAGGCTTTTTGTTTCATCCTACTACTTATAACAGTTAGGTTGGCATTTCCCATAGATTAAACTTGGTGTGTTCTCAACTCAGTTGTAAAGGAAAGATGAAAAGCTTGCATCTTGAAAGCAATTTCTTTATCAATTCCCAGGTGACAGAACTGTTGATATAACTTACTCTACAGCTTCCTGTTTCAGCCAAACTATTAACTCTTGTACAATTATTAGCTTTAGATTCAATTTCTCCCCAGGGAATACAGAAACTTACAAAAGATTATTAGGAGTCTTCTGAAGTCATAACAGCCAGAACAGATAATGCTTTCCATAGGTCCTGTTGGCTGGTTATTTCCTGGTTTTGTTTGTTTATTTTTAAGAATCTAAATGTTTCAATTTTTACAAAATATCTTATTGCACAGTCCCCCAGACCAAAGTGCTGGACCCAGCACTTGGCCTTGTTGAACCTCATCCCATTCACCCCAGCCCAGTGATCCAGCTTATCCAGATCCCTCTGAAGGGCCTCCCTACCCTCAGGCAGATCAACACCACCTCCCAACTTGGTGTCATCTGCAAACTTACTGAGGGTACGCTCAATCCCCTCGTCTAGATCATCAGTAAAGATATTAAACAAGATAGGCCCCAGTACTGACCCTTGGGGGACACCACTAGAAACAGGTCACCAACTGGACTTCACTCCATTAACCACCACCTGCTGGGCACGGCCCTCTAGACAGTTCCTTACCCAAAGGAGTGTGTACCTGTCCAGGCCATGGGCAACCAGTTTCCCCAGAAGAAGCCTGTGAGAGACAGTGTCAAAGGCTTTGCTGAAGTCTAGGTAGACTACATCAACAGCCATTCCCTCATCTACCAATCTGGTCACCCAGTCATGGGAGGAGATGAGGTTGGTCAAGCACAACCTCTTTTTCATGAACCTGTGCTGGCCGGGCCTGATCCCCTGGAAAGGAATGATATTCTCATGCATGCAAAGACCTCTTGTCTTTCAGTCCTTCCGGTAAATGTTTATGAGCCTACTACTGCTTAAATGTTGCTTACTGAATTTTTTCCTTCTAGTGAAACAAAAGCATGCTGAAACTTGGTTGTAGGGGACTTCTTTGGATATACCTGGATTGTCTATCTCTAGAGACAGGGAGACTTACTGAAAAAATTATAGGCAGCATTTGAGTAACTTTAAGTTATTATTTTTTGTTATTATTTTTTTGATTGGTGTATTGCTTGCCTGAACAACTTTGCTAATCTGTCTTGCCTAACATGTCCTAAAGAAGCTTACAATATTATTGCAATAACCAATCATCAGCATGTCTGGTTCATACTTCAGAGAAGTACTACATGTTGGTATTTATAAATGATGTACTATTATCACCCCTTATCTCCAAGATGAGTCTTGCTGAGTCTCTGTATCCTGCCATTAGATAATTTTGCACAAATTAATTTCATTAAGAGGGGCTTTGAAAGAGTGCAGGATCTTACAAAAAGAAAAAAGAGAAAGATGTTGAAAAAAAATATAGCCATCATAGTGTTTCCTGAACTTCAGCAGCTTGAACTATTAATGACTTTATAACTTTCTTTATGAAATATATTGATAAATGTAAATACATTCACATATGACAAGTGTATCTTGTTCTGAGAACTTGAAATGGAGTATGTGATATTGGGCGTAATTGAAAAGCTGTTGAGGCACTGCAGGATGAAAAAAAAAAAATCACACAATAGCACCTTCTGATTTTTTTTTCAGAAAGCTTTGTAATATCTTTTAGAAATCATGATACAGTACATTGTCTGACTGTCACAAAGTCCTCCTGAAATTAATCTGTGTTCAGTTCTGCAAAACACAAGTGTAAAAACTGAATGTAAGGGGAAAAGAAATATGTTAGATTAACTTAGTTTTTAAATTAGTGTTCATGAAAACTGAAATAATAGACTTCAAGGTTATTAAATTATGTTACAGGTGATTGTTTTTATTTAAAATTGTAAGAGTTGCACTTGGTGGAAATTCAGGACATGAACTTAATACAAAGATTCGTTAATTCTTGTTTAACTTTTGTTTCAAAGCTAAAGAATTGATGTCCCAAAATTTTATCCCTTTCAGTTGATATAATGATGTACTTTTTTTTTTCCTTTAAGATCAAGTTTAGTGATCTTGTATGTTGTTTTGTTCTTTGTTTTTTTTTCTAATTTTAAAGAGTCATCATGTAATTGAAGTAGGATGTTTTATTGGGTAACTCATTGCAGTATACAGGGTATGTAGAAATAAATGTAATAGAGACTCAATTTTTTTTTGTGATTGCATCAGCAAAAGTTTTAGCTTGATTAGAAAAGTAGTTACTCCAGACCTGAACAAATTAAAAATTCAAAGATTATTCCACTTATGGAGCATGGCTTTTCAAATGTTATTGTTACTATTTATATTTAATTTAGTCAAAATTTCACACTTCTAACTTAAAACTCATGAATTTTTGCTCCAGTTAAATGTCTTTCTTCTATTATTGGTGTGAAGTAGAAATAAAGGAAAAGCCAATGGTTACCAAAGTCTGCTATTTGTCCTATGTCTACCACCATAATAACAAGACCCATACATTCCTTTTCCTAGAGGCAGTGTTTCCTGAGCTCAGTATGTATCTCCCTACAGTCCTTTGGGTGATACTGAAACTGGCTGCTTAGAGAATCTGTGGACGCTCCTTATCTGGAGTGTTCAAGGTCAGGTTGGCTAGGGCTTTGAGCAAACTTCTAGTGGGAGTTGTTCCTGTCTGTGGCAAGTGGTTGTAAGTGGTTGATCTATGAAGTCCCTTCCAACACAAGCAATTCTGTGGCTCTAGAAAGCAGTTGATGTTATTTCCTAGCATACAGATATTCTTGATGTTGTTAGACTCAAAAGCACTTGAGGATACTGAAGGCTCTTAGTAGCCTTGATAAATTAAAGAACATCAACAGTGTTTTATAACAGAGATAATTGTATAAAGCACTGAGGCAATGTATAACCTTAGCCAATATAGACATTCTTAGAATGACCTGTAGAAGCTTTTCATACCATTCAGTGGACAGAGGCAGCCAAAAATATTCTTTGAGCCTGACGCTGATCTTCAAAAGTGTCATGTTGTCTCTAGTGCTCAAGTCTGTCTCTAAAATAAGGTCATTAAAAACTTTCGAATATGTTGCACTCATTACTGCTTTCAGAGATGCACAGAACTTGCAGCTAGTCCTAAGAAATACACTGGGAATATGTGGTTGTAGATTGATCTCTAGAAGGAATAAGAAAAGTGAGTATGGAGCAGCTACAAAACTGGAAAACAAAAATATGGTGTTGGAAAGCAAAATAGTTCAATGAACGAGACATATTTAGGTGTTGAGTGGTACGGATTACAGCTATATATAAATAAAAGGAAAAAATAAGCAATGAGGTAAATTAATAAAGGCTCATTATCCTACAAAAGTTCTCAGTGTCCCTTTGATGCAAGAGAAGCATAAAGATGGTATTGTATGATGAAGTATTAGGGTAGTAATTTTAGTTTTCTGTGAATAAATTCTTTTGCTGTCATTTGAATTGTGGTACTTTTACGTAGAATCATAGAATTACTCAGGTTGGAAGGGACCTCAAGGATCATCAAGTCCAACCACGGCCTAACCATGGTGCCCTAACTCTAACAGCCCTCTGCTAAATCATATCTCTGAACACCACATCCAAACGGCTCTTAAACGCATCCAGGAATGGTGACTCCACCACCTCCCCGGGGAGCCTATTCCAATGTTTAACCACCCTTTCTGTAAAGAAGTGTTTCCTAACATCCAACTTAAACTTACATTGGCGCAACTGGAGGCCATTTCCCCTTGTCTTGTCACCTGTCACCACTGAGAAGAGACCTACCCTGCTCTCACTGTAAACACCTTTCAGGTACTGGAAGAGAGTAATAAGTCTCCCCTCAGCCGCCTCTTCCCCAGACTAAACAGCCCCAGCTCCCTCAGCCTCTCCTCATAGGGCTGATTTTCCAAGCCCTTCACTAGCCTTGTTGCCCTCCTTTGGACCTGCTCTAGTACCTCCATGTCCTTTCTGTACTGAGGTGCCCAAAACTGAACACAGTACTCGAGGTGAGGCCTCACCAATGCCAAGTAGAGGGGCAGGATGACTTCCCTAGTCCTGCTCACCACACCATTCCTCATGCCTAATTCAGGAAAATTTTGTCTAGGCAAAATAATAAATTCCTACATCCAGTAAAATGTTTCATGCTGGTGCAACATAAGTGTCAGCTGAATGTTTATGAATACCAGCCAGAATAAAAAAACTGTGAAATAGAGACTTTGAGTCTCCACAGAAATTCTAAAGAAAAGAATAGGACTTTTACTTTCAATGGTATTTCTCTGTCTGCCTTAAGTGCTGAAGGAGTGAAAATGCGTTAACCATTGCCCTTCTCTGATATTTTGAAGGAAAAGTTTCCTAATTTGTTCTGGTAATCCTGTGTCAGTTTTGTATGCTCTAAACTGCATGAGAAATTGGAAATCTCCTGGGCTCCATTTCAGTCAAGATAGGCCAGGAAATACAATTTACAGCATAGAGCCATTTCTGCAAATCTTAAAGACTATTTCTTTATTGCACTGACTAGCTTCTGTATTTTTCCATGTTGTGATTCAGGATGAATAAATTCTTTGCAAACAATGCTCAAGGAAAAATATCAAAACATTTTACAAGCTACATATTCCATAATAAATCACTTGGTTGTATTTCTTCTTTTAATCTGCTCTGATATAGGAATCATTTAGAGTGTTCAGAGAGAGTAGACTGCATTTGCAGACTACTGCAGTGTTAACTTTCTCAATATTATTTCCTGTGATTCAGCACTGAGGAAGGGGAAAATGTTATAGAATTAAGGAATTATTTTCACTTTTATTTTTCTTTTAAATGGCCCGCAGTGAAAATACCAAAATTAATTAAACACTCTTTATAATTCATTGTGCTCATTCAACATTTCAATTATTATCTATTAACCTAAAATACAGAATGGGCAAGGGAAAACAAACAAAAACAACAAGAAATGCTGTAATCTTTCTTGTCTTGATTCAAGCCCCAAACCCACCTTAGACTTTCCATACCAGGAGGTGAAGGAACTTCTTCACAGTGAGGGTGACACTGTGACAGTGAACAGCACTGGAACAGGCTTCCCAGAGAAGTAGTGGATCCTCCTTCTCTGGAGATATTCAAGGCCCAACTGGATGCCTACCTGTGCAGCCTGCTGTAGGAGGCCTGATTTGGCAGGGGGTTGGATTCGATGATCTCTAGAGAACCCTTCCAGCCCCTACAGTTTTGTGACTCTGGATCACAGTAAAGTGTCCCCAGTGCGTTGTTACGGCTCTCTCTCAGAAAAAAAAGTCTTGATGCGATTATTAAAAACTGTACATTGAATAAATCTTTTTAATTAGGAGATATTGCAAAGGAGAAACTAGTGCTGAAACAACCTGTAAGCACAGTCTGATATTGTAAACTGTAGGATATATCCAACTGTAGGTATGTGCTATCGTATTTGTTTCCCTTTCAGTTGTGGTCATTTCTATACTCAGGATATCTCACCTATTAGTATTGAAATTCCTATAAGAATTTTCTATCATAATTCTAAAGGACGAAATTAATTTCAAATGAACAAAGCTGTTTTCCATGTAAGAATGCCTTCAGAAACTGTAGAATACAAACATCTGCACTTCTGGCATCTCTTTCTGTTTCTGTCCAGACCTGAATTTACAATAGTGAAGGTCTAAGTTCAGCAGTCTTTCATGGAAAAAATAGTGTGCAGCTCTGGTTAGCGTGACTTTGTCTGCAACATTGTGCTAGTATCTGTAAATTTTTTTCAACCAGTTCATTGGGTTTTTTTAATGCACGCTAGATATAAATTTCAGCTTAGCTATGAGCTGCAGTACCAATGTTTTAATTAGCCAGTAGGAGATGAGATTAATCCATTTATTTCATGCAATTTTTGCAGCACTTTTCATTATGGTGTCTGTAGTTCAGCTATTAGAAAAAGGAATATATAAATCCATTTATTTCTCATTTCTGTTTGATTTGCTAATGACGTTGAAAAGGAATTTGTGATAGATTTCTATTCTTTTATTTTTTTAATTTCTCAAAGCTAAATAAAACATCCTCAAAATGAAAGTATTCCTGTTTGTTTTTTTTTTAATGATACTTTGTGCTTTATATCTCAGAATAAAGAGTAAATATGCTATTTCCCAAATTCGTATAAAAATGTTGTTTTGTTTTGTTTTTGTTTTTTTTCCATTATCTCATGGTATTAAAGGTTTTCCATGTGGCACAATCAGGACACATAAAAAACGTATATTTGCTGTTCTAATTCAATGTTACAAAATTCAAGATCCCCGAGGTAAGGTTAAGCAGGAGCTCATATAGTCAGGGTTGAAATTCAGACACTGCAGATATAATCCATCTCCCTGACACATGCAGTGCTTCATTGTGAGACTGCCAGACACAGTCTGCTGAGATGGGAATGTCACAGAATACCAAAATGGGGAGAAGCAGTTTTGTTCATCATTGCTTTTATCTACGAATATCCATCTAACAGTCTACAAACACAGCCCCTGCCAGACAGAGAAATATGAATGCAGCATAAAGATGCAGCAGCTCACATTCAGAGAATTATATGGAGCGTTTAGTGGGAATGCTCAGAGTAACCTGGAAATAATTTTGATAGTTAATCAGGTTAATTTCTTATTTTTAAGGCAGTATTTTGTGCAGACGCTGAGTCACCACCATGGCTGTCAAGCAGAGATCAATAGTTTGCCTGGTTGCCTGCATCTCCCACTGAATTCTAAGTTTAATGACAAAAGAGACCAGAAGGCAAAGAAACTGCACTGTCATCACTGGGAAGGAAGGCAGAAAAAAATGCAGTGGCAGAAAGAAAAGCAGCTTGTTAGAAAAAAAAGTGCAACCAGTTCTGTAGTTACTTCCTAGTTATTCCCACTTCAGAATGCATTTGAAATTTCTACACCAGGGACAAAAATGAAAAAATCTTAAAGCAATTAAAAGATTTTTAGGGTTTTAAAATGAGAGATGTGACAGTGTGCATTTCTTGGGTATCTGTGTGAGCAAAGGATCTTGGCTCGGCTGTACCAGGAAGACTTGCCTGTCATATACATTTTGAGGGGGATTTTCTAATGCCTATATTTTTCAGCAAGATATTTAAAATGTGCAAGTGTGTGGCCTGTAGCTTTTTCATCCTACTGTGAGAGTTGCTGCAAATTACTGTGGCCCCTGGGTAGCTTCAGCTCTAGTCAGAGAGAAAGAAAACTTCTTGGGCACCAAAAGAATCCACCATTAACAAAGACTTGGCTACCCATAAAACATAAGGACTGGAAGAATATGAGTGTCTGGGTTTACATCTGGACATGTGGCGAGCTTAACATCACAGTTTAAGTATTGCTGATTCTAGTTAAAAAGATGTATTTTTAGTTGAATTTGAGTTTATCTGGAAGTACTGAGAAATGCCTCTGTATAGGCATTTTCCTGCCCATTTATAAAGGCAGCCTTTAGCTAAATTCACTAATTGATTGTCAGTGTACCATGATGAGATGCAGCAGTCCAGGATCAGGCAGTGACATGGCTGACCAACCTGGGCAGCAGGATGAATAGAAGTAAAGGGCATGTATTGAGCTAGGAAGATAACCATTGCAAGGATGCTGATAATTTCCAGTTTATGGCAAAAGGTTCATGAGGAAGCTGCAAGCAATTAAATGTTTAGGAGAAGGCAACAGCATGTGTGCTAGGTACTGGGGAAAGGGAGCTGAAGGTCAGGTTAGATACTTTGATATTGGTTAATGCCCCCCAAATCCCATAATCAGCCATCTCATTCTGTCTGCATCATGATGGTTTTCAGTGCCTTCTATGAAACTCTCCCTTAATCCCAAAATGAAGTCCTATTCTTTGCAAAGTTGTCAACACTTCCACAGGGCAAACCTACCGGATGAAAGCTCTCTATTTCAACTCCTTTTCCATCACTTCTACTTTTATCTAGGTTTTCTCTTTGCGTTATTTTTTCTTTGAATCACTTTCTTACATCCTATAATGTAAAGTGTTAAGGTTGGATAATGCCATCATGGTAATTCAGTTTTCTAGAAACTAGTACTTTTGAAGAAAACAGTGAAGATACTGGCAGTAGAAGTTGTACAGAGTTGATTGTCTTCATTTCTATGCTTGCACTAAGTCATAACGGATCTAAAAGGACCACAAGTTTTCAGGAGCCTCATTTTGCATCTCATGATTATTAACATCACCTACTGTACCCTTCCTCAAAATGATATTTGTATATTGATTTAGTTTTGCACAAAGAGGTAAATCTGACCTCTGCTGTCACTGGAAAATGCAATAGACTTATGTGTTTTGGTGATCTTAGAAAACAAAAAAAAACCATGCAGTTTAGTATTCATCTTATATCCTTATATTTACTATAAGTCTATCATGGCTTAGTGGTAGAAATATTAACATATTTTTATATTGCTGCATATCTTAACTTTGTATTTTCTTAGACAACCAAAAATACAGAAAAAAATGTATATGATATTTCAAAGTGGCTGACAGTGAGATGCACAGACATCTTATAAAAACAGTATTCATTTTTATTTTTTGATCTTAAGAATTTCAGGGAATCAGGGAGAAAAGTATTTTAATTAGAATTTGATGAAAACAAGCAGTATCATCATCTTCAAAGTTTTTATTTATTAGATCTGCAAAATATTCTTCTGTAGTTCTGTTTCTTGGAAGAGATACAAAGTAAAGATAATAGGTATTTATTTTCTAAGTGAAAAAAAAGAATTTGTTTTCAATTAGAAAACTTTCTGTTGGGACACATTATTTTAAAACACTTGAAAAATCAGTTTGGCTTTTCCTGTTCTGTCAGTTAATTATTGTTAATCACTGTAACTCAAATCCCAGTGAGCTTAATCCTGAATTCAGCTTGCTGCTCAAAACTAGGTTAAAATCCTTTTGTTCTTTGTGTATTTATAAATAAAAATTAAATCAATACTAAAGTTCTTTCGAAAATATTTATTTTCATATGCTTGAGCTGTCTCATTAGTAAAAATATCATACACAGGAAATTTTGACCTTTCATTCTTTACTGATACTTTCTACCATAATAGTACTTTGCCAGTGAATTAGATACTTACCACCTTGTTTTGTTTCAGTAGTATCTTTGAAGAGGTAACTACAAGTAATTTTAAGCTTGAGCTGCTGAAAATGGAAATATAAAACTCAAATATAAACTGAAAAGAAAAGGAAAGAAGTTTGCCACAGGCCTTTAAAATCTATAACTTCTATAAATTCAGAGTAAAACCATCAGAGTTTTGTTTTCATAATTTATGATTTATTTGCAGATAATCTGATTTCCGGCGGTGTAGTGTTGTCTCACTGTAATAGTGATGCCTTTTTTTATGTTGCTTCTTTGTTGGAAGCAGTGAATCAAGTTTGTGTACATATACTCCCACATTAATTCATATACATCAATCTATAGTGAAGTTCAGTTAGCAAAGATTTAACATGATCTTTTGATGTATTTGAATGTGCATTTCTAGAATGCTATTGAGATGAGAACATCTGAAGGAAAATCAGGCAGAAAAGATATTGCTGGAGTGATAGCTCAGATCAGAGAAGATCAAATGCCATTTCAAGAATTTATGCAACCACGTTGTCAAAGATCTATAGCAATATAGTAATAACTATATAGGCCCATGCTGTCTGAAATGTTTTTAAACTTTTGCATTGGAATGTTTTCAATTGTAAAAACTTGTCCTTCTATTCTATGATCCACAAGTCCTGCAAGACATTCCCTTCAAAAGATACATGGATTTTAAGTTGTTTTGACTTGTGGCATTAAGCTTCACTTTGGTTGCTTTTGGTTCATGCCATTAAAACATAAGTGGACTTCAAGGCCCTTTTCTTTATATTATTTTGGCTTGTTTGTTTATTTAAAGTCATTATTAAATTCTCGGAGAAGAACATTTATTAATATATCCAGAAGAGAGCACTCATGTTTGTGAAAACAACTAACCACATTAAAAGTTTTGATCTAAACAAGAAATTATGAAATAATAATATAGTTTTATATTAAAAATATTATTATCCTAGAGTAGTATATCTTAAAATGCTTCTGTTCCCACTTTGATGCTACCTTTACCTTCATATGATCACAGAAGATCTGAGAAGGGAAGGCACCTCTGGGGACTGTCTGGTTCAATCTCCTTGTCAATGCAGGGTCACCTAAAGCAGGTTGAGGAGGACGCTGTTCAGTTGAGTTTTGAAGACCTCCAAAGATGGAGACTGGTCTTCTTTCTGTAGTGGTTTTCTGTACATTCTTTCCCCGGGATTTCCACGTGTTATTTGTGTTTGCACTTCAAGGATCATAAGGATCAAGGATAACATAATTCTCCTGCCATGTATGGTGTGCGGTAAAACAACAGCTCTTCCCAAAACTTTGCAGTTACAGAGAAGGCTGGGACTTGCAAAACCTCATCATTCCTGTTTCTATCTGTGTCAGAATGGCAATATCTTTTTTTTTTCTGTTAAATTAAAGGGAATTTTGGTGTCGCCCTTGACAAGAGCTCTTCGGTAGGACTGGATTCTCAGCAGAATCATTTGGTGTTTTGGGTTGTGCAATGAATGTGACATTTGAAAATTCATTTTTAAAATCTTCTGACACTATTTGTCTTATTTTTTATTGTTCACTTGGCTGATACTTCTAAAATGTTTGGTTAATATCTTGTTTCCTTGCAATAAATGTTTATTTACAGACAGTATGGTTCAAAATTTTCTTCCCTTTACCTGAAGCATGTGATCTCTGTTGGTGTCCTATCCATTCTGCTTCCAGAACTTCACTATTCCTCTTTACTATCTAAACAGAAATAATTTCCATTCACTTGTCATAAAACTGTGGAAAAGACAAGGAACTGGTATTGAAATCGTTGTACTATTTTGCTCTAGTAATCACAATTATCATGAAATGTTGGATGTTTCTAATTTGTTTACAGATATTTTTATCTTTGCATTATTGTTTTCTTAATCATGCACAGTCTGCTTGTAGAATGTGCTTTTACAGAAAAAGAGATTAACAAGACAGCAAGAGTAAAAAAAAATAATAGCTCTATGAAAACCTTTTCAAAACAAGCTTGTCTCAGAGCTATACCCTGCAGAGAGAGTCAAGAAAGTGCACTTGAACCAAATCTGTACCTGCCTTGCCTGGAAGGTGATGCTTTTATTTGTGGCCTGTGGTTATTTGCATATTTATCAGTTGAGTTCTGTTTTGTAAGCAAAAATCTTGGACCAGGGCACAATCCTTCTTTGTTTTCTTTGTGACCCTGATGCTTTTTGTCACAGTTCATAACCCTGCCCTGCCCTGTTAGCATAGGGATGGCTCTTGTAAAGTGTTTGATCAACACCTTTTGCAAGAGTTTCAGCTGTAATTTGCTGTGACAGAAGTGAAGAAAAAAAAAATGTACCTATCTTTTGGGGTGGCACGATATGGAGTTTTTTTTACTCAGGCAAGAACTTATATTTCATTAAGTGTACTTACAGGCTTGAATGTTTTGTACTAGGTGGTTTTACCCTGAAACCATGTTGACAACTAATACCTCCATGAAGGTACTGGATGATATACTTAAAACTAATCACGTACAAGTGAAATCTGCTTGGGGAGGATAGCTTAATGGAAGCAAGGTTTGGAAAAGAATAGAAAGTCAAAGGCAAAGCATCAGCCTGCTTGTTCTGCGGGGCTAGAGCAGCTGTAGTGTCACATGAGCCAGCAGCTGCCAAGGTCTTCGACTTGGAGGAATTCTGTTGTAATTATCCTGATTATTTACAAACTTCACCTGGCTTTAATTTACTATTGTAACTTACTGAATGTTTGTTTCATTACTGTGAGCTGTGTGTCTGTAGGCACAGCATGGTTTTTATATGGGGACATCGTCTCTTCTATGTTTTCTACCCTCTTCTACAGTGTTTAAAGGCAGCAGAGTTACCTCACTTGTACTCATAACAGACACAAATACCTAAAGAGTGTGGCACGTTTCAAAAATAAATACTGAGTAAAGCACTAATGATTTGCTACTTGTTGTAAAGCACTGCCAACCCCATTGTTTGTTGTGCTCTGAGGATTTACATGGGACCCTCACCACCACTTTAAAAACACCAGCAGCAATATAGCACATTTATTCCTTTCCCTCTCATTTGTCTGCACATCCCTGACTACTGTACATGGTTTCCATGCTCAATGGCCAAAAGTACAGCATTTCAGATAGTCTTTAACTGTAGCTACTCTCTAACCTGATTTTTTGGAACATGATATAAAACTTTGAACTGTCTTCTCTTGCAGCGTCACCTTTATGCTGTGTTTGAATAAGATACCAATCAGCTTTTAGTCATACAACATTATTTCTTGTTGCCACTGCTGATAAACTGTTGTGATGGGAGACTCACATCTGCATATGTAAAAAGGTGCTGCTTCCTTTTTTTTTTTTTACAGCATACCTCAGCACAACATATTTTATTTATTTGAGTCTCAGAGCAAAAAAAAAATAAATCTGTATTTTGAGTAGATTTCTTTGACTTAAGTTCCTCTTGTGTAGAGAACTTGAGATATAGGTACTTGGCATGACTATTTGTAGAGGAGAGATTTTAAAGGAAACATCACTTACGTGAATGCATATTATTGTGAAGAGTTCAAAGGGATTTTAGTTGTTGAATTTAGATGATTGTTTTTTTGTTGTTGTTGTTTTTTAATCCAGCTGAGAAAAAACTGTTTGAATGCCTAAGGAAGCAAGTAATAACCACTTAAAAAAATATTGTTTACAACTGACAGCTAACTTGGAACATGTTTTACATCTCAGGATATAAATATCTGCATGGATCCTTCCAGCTGACAGTAGCAGCCAATGGTAGTTCAAAACAATGGTTGTGCAGGATTAGTAACCATCTTTAAATTTACCTTTCTATTGCTAATACTTACAGTTCTTCATTGCTTTTGTCAGAATGATTATATTCTATTTTGTGTGATAGCTTTACTTTTTTCAGATATTTATTGCTCTGTTAAAACAAAAGTGAAAAATCCCTTTGAGTGCTGATTCCCTCACTCACATGCTGCATTTATGAGCCTGATCTGAAGTCAGTGGAAAAATTTAACATATATTACTTTCCTGTGTTAAAATGTTATATTTTTTCTTAAGTCTCTTTTTCTGCTGAATTAGATTATAAAAGTAACAAGATCCTAGTAACAGGCAATAGAACTGTTCATTGAAATTTGAAAGGAATGAAAAGGAGGCTGGCTTTTGTACTGTTCGATCTGAGTCTGTAAAAGCACAAAAGCATTGAGCCATAATTAGAAATATGCATGTGGAATGTGACAAGATGCAAGCTGGTCCAATGGAGCTGTACGGGAGCTTCAAGTACTTAGCACCTCTCAAGTAAGGTCCCAGAGACAGCATTCTCTTATTGGGCTTATGACACTTGACTGCTTAGGAAGGGTTTGTAACTCTTCAAGTACAAAAACAAAAGTGGCCAAATGAAAGAATATCAAAGGTGATCAGCCTGCCAAAAGGTTTTGATTTTAAACATATGTCTGTAGATTGGTGTGGACTTTATAGGGAGCTTTGTATAGATAGGAGATCAGCGCCAGGTCTGTTTCTTTTTCTTCCTCTCCTTTTTCCTTGTTTTATGTTCTGCTATTAAATTCTTTCCTATTGCTGTAGACCTTGCACTAATTCATGGTGACATTAAAGTTGAAAATAGTGTAATACTACTCATGAGGCCGAAGGAAGAATGATGAAGATTTTCGTAGCTGCAATTGCATGTAACTGCTGCAGATAGAATCAGGCTTTTGATTGAGATGAATTGTTAGAGCACACCCTGATCTCTTTCAATTCCCTCTCCTAATATGAAAATCATCATTTTCATATTCAAGATTAACATAAAGGAGTTTGATGTAAATGTCAATAATGTATAAATAATGTATAAAATAATGTATAAAATTTTTTCAATTATTTTAATAATTAAGTGATACATATGTAGAAACGTGGAATAATCTGACATGATTACAATTCTTGTATAGTTTTCTTGAAATCTTTTGGATAATAATCTTCTATAATGAGTGAGATTGAAGCAATCTAAGAAAATATTGAAAACTTAGCACTGTTTTTTCTTAATTTTTGTTTTCAAAGTCAGATTATCGTTTATTGCGACTATTCTGATGAGGCACTCTTGCCAGGAGGGTAGCTATGATGCAAAATGAATGTATGGAGGTCAACACTTGTATGGAATGCATTTACGACAAGTATATCTAATTTAGTACCTCATTCCTAAATTGCATTGGATTCTAACATAGTAGTTCCAAAGCAGTGTCTATTACTGCCAAATTTGAATTACCAAATTCAAAAATTCAAGTTGTTATTTTTGCAAAGGCTAGTTTTATTTGTGAAAAAAAGTATTTCTTTATCTACCATGGTGCAGTACAAGTTCCTTCAAACAGATGTTCTACGTGTCTCTACTGATGCTCTTGGTCCCCATACAGAACAGACCTATTTTGGCTACTTCCTTCTTTTCTGTAGAAAAGGGGGGTCCTGGAAAAAAAATTGAACAAGACATTGTAGGGTAAGCGTAGTTCAAGTTCAAGTTCATCTGGTTCCTCTTCATTCAGAGATGTTTATTAGGAGAGTAAGAGATGGTTTAGAGGTGCTCTTGTGAGTCACTGACACTGCAGAAAGAGCAGAACAAGTCGGGAGAGAGTGCTTCAGTAAAAGTAAGCATGTGGCTTAAATTTGTTTCATTTCATGCGCTACTTATTCCTGGATTGTCTCTAAAATCCATCAAGACAAACTGAAATAAGTTAGTGGTGAGTTTTAAATTAGATACAATTTAACCCAAATACAGCAAGAGAGAATAAATTAAATATATTTTAAAGGGCTAGATCAGCTTTTTTAGTTTTATTTTCTTTAGAAAAATAAGACAACTGGGAAGCACTACAGACTGGTGGGGGCAAACTCAAAATATTGAAGTATGCAATTTTTAAAGTGTAAACTGTGATGGCAATTTGGATGGATACTGTTTAGCAAGTAGGTATAGAGGCTCCTGGTGCCAGATCTGGATATACAAATAATAACATGTCAGTATATGGATTAATTCAGTACTTCACTAAATAGCACTGTTATTCTCTTCTCATATCTTGTGTACATCAGTTAGATTGAGTTCACAGTTTTGCAAGCATAAAAGTCATCAGACTAGTTCCTTCTTAACGCTCACAGATTTGGAGATAATTACAGAAACAGAGAAGGACATGTACCTGCAGTCTGTCAAGACTTTCTGAAGACAATGTTGTGCTTATGTTTGTGCAAGGAGTATGCCCTCAGACCTTTCTTTTCTTTTCCCTAAGTAAGTGTTGCATTTAGGATATTATTTGAGTCTAGGTGGGAATAATGACTTTTTTTCTTTTCTGTTTTTCTTTCTAGCTTTTCTTCTACTTTTCCTTGTTAGTAATTGCTTTTTTTTCCCCCTTTATTATTGGTATAATTACCAATGTGAGCAATAGGCTAAAAGGTCTTTTAGTTTTTTATTGTTGAGGACTGAGAGGCAACACGCGTTCATATCATTTTAGTTTCTTCTGATGGATATTTGCTTTATTTCTGAGCCTCCTGTAATTTTTAGGATTAATAACACTAACAAATGTTTGTATGTATGGGGGAAGATCCCTAAGTTTTTCCATAGCAATTTCTTCTGTCCTGATCCATACTTACACTGAAGTTAATGGAAATTACGTGTGCACATTAACGGGGGAGCATATCCCTGAAGGTTTTACTGGAAAAATTGACAAAATAAAATTGCTAAAATAAAAAGAGGGTTGTAGAAACATATTTCAGTGAAAATGAATGCTTGCTTTGTTAGCTCAGCTGCTCTGGTACAGGAAAAATGTTCTCTTCCAGAGGCTGTCTTGTCAGATGCCCATAAGACTTTGGCTCATTTACTTTTGAACATTTCCACCGTGCTTGGCAGCAAATCTGCAAAACTGCCAAAATGCTATTAGACACTGAGGAGACCAAGGTCTCTTCCACTCTCTGGCCTTCACATGAGGAGTTTGAGTCAGAGCAACATCTATGTGAATTAAAGGCACCACAAGAGAACAGATCATTATTAAAAATTGACTTTCCTTTTGTTGTTGTTGTTCTGTTTGGTGTTTTGTTCTTTTTTTTTTTTTTAGAGATCAGCATTGTATCTTAGTCTGTGGGAGGAGATGATCCTTCCTTGTTTTCAGTAGGATGCATTTTGGTTGCCCAATGTTCCCAGGGAGCTGCTGAATTATGTGGAACTGAGCATTTGCTTTGAGTTTGCTGTACTGAACTGTTACTTTCTGTAACAAAAGCCTTGCACACTAGGCTTGTGGACAAAGGTAATCTCTATACTTTAATCTTATCAATTCAGATTGAAATTATGTGATCGGGTTTATTCATTTATAAAACACTAAAAGAGTTGGGAGAGGAGGGAGGTGAGGTTTTGAATCTGTGAAAAGAAAAGGATGAAAAAAAGGTAATGTTTTGTCATTTGCAAAGAGATTATTCTGTCACCTGTCCACCTGCAACGCTAGTTCATATTGAATACGCTATTTGGGTGAAATAGTCTTTCTGCACTTATTCAAGTATACTGAGTAAGTCAGAGTTGGAGCAGGTATTGTTTGATGCTTTTTTTTTTTTTTATCTGAAATACACAGCACTGCTATCCTGAAATCCTGTTGGAATTTTTTTCAGCAGAAAAATTGAACCCTTTTTTCATTTCAGCCATTTTGCTGGGACTTTGCTATGGAGCTGCTGCCACAATACTGTGTGCTAATATCCATCTCATTAGATAGTAGGAGAATAGCAAGTTTGTTCATGGAAACAGTGCTTCCCTAGACAAGTAATAATCAGTCTAATGTCAATGTCATGCTACAGTCAGACTCTGACAAGGTTTGCAAATACCTTGGAAAGAACTGCTCATCTTTGAACGCTGTAGATCAAAGCCTGACCGGAACAAAAAGCAAGTATGCTGCATGTCAGCTGCAGTGCATTGTTGATGAGCACAGCATGTATAAGCAGAGGCCACTGCTATCATCACCAGCAGGAACAGCCAGATGGACTGGGCTGGTCTACTACTTAAAACCTTGCTACATAACCACAAAAACTAAAAACGAAGCTTAAAAACTCATTACTCATCTCCAGAGCTCCAGACTCTCTTTTTAAAGCTTTGAGTCCATTTTTAAGCAATGCCAAAGACTTTTTTAGGCATGTCTGTTCTCAGGAACTTCTGTCTGTTTTTTGCTATTCATCAGGATATAATTAGTTAGGGGGAGGGAGAGGATGGAGGACGGCTGTTCAAGCAGAGGAATCAACCATAAACCCACCCAGCTCTGCCACAGATATGCATGCTCTGCAACTGGGAAAGTCATTTACTGTGTGCACTTATTTTTCCAACTGTGAAATGGGGGCAACATCTCATCTATAACTGTAACTCAAGGCTTGATTCATTAATGCTTTTCCAGCACCCTCTATGGGATGAATAGATAGTGTGATGTGGGAAAAGACTGGACAGCCAACAAGATAAAATACAGGTGGTGCTGCAGCAAATGCCCTCTGGATGCTGTGCTTTTGAAAAAAAAACATTCATTTTTTCTGCCATAGTGTCTCTATCATCCTTGAGGGTTAAGAGATCATGGAAGGCCAAGGCAGGTTCTCCCTACGTTGGCTCAGCTGTGCTCTGCAGTGTGTGGGGGGCATAGTGAAGCCAGTGTGCAGAAGATGGTGCATGTGTAGGTTTAAACTGATTTTCAGGTCTGACCAGCAGAATTAAAAGTTGTTGCAGGCCAAGAGGATCTCACTTGGAGCTATCTGCACTTGAAGTTAGAGAATGTATCTTGATAATGTTGTGCAGAGGTTGGGAGGCCTGTAGGAGACATCCACCTACTGCCCTTACACAGCAGGAGGCAGTGACAGCCTCACGGGTGGGTAAGGCTGGGCAGCTTGTATCTTAACCTTGGAAACCCATCTGGTGTTGCTGTATGAGATGACAGACTGTAATGCTACCATCTGACAATTTTAGTCAATTAGATTACTTTGGGCGAAAACAAAAATTAGAAAAAGACCAGTCACTGAAAGTCTGTGTTTTTCATTCCAAGATAATGTTTTTCCTTTGCCCTACACTCCCCTTGCAATGTTTTAATGTGGATGTTATATGCTAAGAACTTTTATTTCCCAGGAATACATAAATCACCTAAGAAAAATGCAGAGAAGATTCTCTAAAACATATATTTTTCAGTCCCTGTGAGAAAATTCTAGCTCTTTATCTTGTAAGAATCCTGTGAGGCTACAGCTGAGGGCATTTTCCCTCTGGGCACATTCACAGGTGGGAGATCTTACTGAAGCTTACTAGATTCCCAACTGAATCCCCTGAAGCATTGCTGTTGTAACGTGACACGATGAGAGAGTGAGTGCATTTGTTATTAGCTGGATTATATCTGTGCTTCACAGCCCGTCAATGCTGAGACCCTAAAAAAAATGCAGAATCTTCACAAAAGCCTCCAAGCCAGGTAGACAAAGGAAGAATGCTCAAAGAAGTGATGTGGGTGTCCAAAGTCAAATACTCACTCAAACAAAGCGTGACAGGTGCAGACATCCTCCTGATCTTCTTTGCAGGGCAGAAGCTATGCTTAACATTTTGACTTTTTTGATTTTTCTAACAGATGTAGAGCCAATAGCACTTAGTCAGGTGGGCTTGGAAAAATTGTTAGGAGTAGTTCAGTGCCAGTGTCTGGAAAGCCTGAGTTTGTATCCCCTGTCAGCTCACCCTGATTTTAGTAATGTCAAAGTGAATGGAATGAAAGAAGAAAGGAAAAGAATGAGAAAGAAAGAAAGAAGAAAGAAAACGAAAGAAAGAAGAAAGAAAATTAAAGAAAGAAGAAAGAAAACGAAAGAGAAAGAAAGAAGAAAGGATTATATGACAACACCACTTTATTGCATTTAATGCAGTATTTCTGTGCATGTATTTCACCTCCATAACAAGGAGCAGACATTATGGAGGCGCACTCTCATTTTGATTACAATGATGTCTCTGGACTCATTTTGCTTACCTGTTTGTTGTTGTTGTTTGTTTGTTTTGTTTGTTTCATGTGATGCTTTATAGTTGGGGAAAAAAAATAATTTGCAACTGAGAGAGCTGAAGGTGTTTTATGGAAAGTTTTAGGTCAGAAAATAAAAGTCAGTCATTATAAGTAGCTGCAGTTATTTTTTTATTTAGATCCATAAGTAAGGGTAAGACTTCATCTCTATCTCTGTACAGTGAAACTGATAAAGTTTCAAATAGGGAAAACTATAATAATGTGGAATCAAAGTCAATAAAAGGAAAGGAGCACCCTAAGAGAGTTAAGGGGCATTGTGAAGATAATGTAAATTTGAACAAGTTTCATCTATGTTATTTTGTGATTTCTTGTTTACGTTCATGTATTTTTATATGCAATTATGCTCAAAACTACACTATATTGCAGGTGGCATTGAACACCTGTCATGGTTAGAGTAAGCTTTTTTCGCTAGCTCATCTCTGCTAAGACCATGTCGTAACAAGGGACATAACGTTTTGTGCATGTTTTGCAGCCTGTCTGGCTCCGGAAAGCAGCTTAAACATCTTTGTTATACCTATGCTATCTTCTCAAAGGACTACTTACCATACTTATAGAAGTATGACAAGTACTTTTGTTCCAGTTCTCGTGTATGTTCTCTGTAATATATCTGTAATAGAAAATAGTGAGAAAATGACACATACTGACCACCAGAAGGTAATTATCCGATTGATACTTTCCTTCAAAATGCCTGAAAATAAGTCAGATTGATGTTTATCCTAAACACATTCTGGAGAATGTTTCCTTGATCTTAGATCAGTCCATTGTCAGATTTCTTAAAGGCCGCATCATTTATAAATGATATGAAGTTCAGATGTGGAGCATGAAGTAAGGTTTAAAACATTTGTATTAAAAATGTAAGGTGATGCTGTATTAAATCATGTTTATGGCCTACTTTTATAGGACAGGATCTCTTCTGTATGACGTTTAGCACTTCTTACTTTTTATTTTTTAGCATTTATCGAAAGAGAAAAGTAACTGTGACATGATATTGGCAGATAAATGGGCTCTTCTTGTGTAGATCTGTCAGATTATTTTCCATTAGCTATTCCTACACTTTCTGTGAATTCCTTTCAACCATATTTTTACTAAATATTTTTGGAAGTGCAAAGAGCAATGTAAACTGCAGATCTCCCCATTACTGTTTTGACAGTGCCAGGTTAATGGAATTTCTTTCTGGGCAAAGAGTTACAATAATTACATTTTAAGTTACACCACCTTGTGGATTTAGCCAAGTTGCAACAATCCTAGAAACGATTGCCATTATAATGTACAAGAAAGATTTTAAATTCTAGGTCTATTTTTTCCTCCTCCTCTCTCTTTTTTTGAGTCTGAAGATTCCACGTAGAACTTTGCATTTCTCATTCCACTGTGTAAAACCAACTTTGCTGTTATCTTTTCTCAAAAGAGAATTTAGGGAAGTATGAGTAATAATCCTGATAGATATGAATATTTTCTTACTGTGAAAATCTCAACCTTGATCTCATTTTGAGACATTTACCAGTTGAAATAGAAAGTAACAACTGACAGAGAGTGTCTGGTTCAAACAAATAGGAAATTTGCTTCTGCAGGCTCCTCTTTAGTTAAATATAGATTCACCAGTGTCTAAATTACTAAATGGCTTTAACCATATAAAAGCTATGTCTTTAATTACACCTTTGAAGATGTGACAAACACTTATTAATATGACATTGAACAGTGTTTTGGCAGTGGTCTCCTTGAGATTGTGCTTTCTTTGAAGTGTTCACTAGAGTTATGCTGGCTTTCCTGTAACAGTGAAGGAAAATTGCAGTGATAATTATTTCCATATAATACAAAGTTTTTCTTTCCACTGTGCATAATGATGTGAATTGTCCTAGAGTTTGCTTTTATAGTTCATAGACCTAGAAGTTAATAGTCATGAGTGAAAACAGGGTAAGTTTTCAGAGGAGTTGTTTGCTTCAGAAATGCACTTTGCCTGATAAACTCCCAGAACAATAACTGTGTCCCTCTCTAGGTGTGCACTTGTTTGTGCCATGAAGAATTGGGCAGAGTGCTGCTGACACACAGCTTTCAAAGCAAGGGAAAAGCAAGTGTTGCTATTGTAACTTCAAAACTGTCAACATACCTTGTTAGTGTGGAAATTTTTTTTTGCTCTTTTTACATATATGTGAGTTGCTCTGAAAGTAGTGCCTCCTATTTTTTTCATGGAAATTTCAATAGATACAAGGAGCACAGCAACACTATTTGTTAGAGAAAATTCTTAGCTACTATAATACTAAATACTATTTTTCAACGTATATTTTAACCAGTGATGAACAAGAGCCTGCATGTCATGTTCTAAAAAATCTGCACCAGTGGAGATGACACCATAAAGGTTCAGCAGGTGTTGATGAACATCAACAGAGAAGTTTTTTCTGCATGGAGGAATTCAGTGACACACCCTTACTTCATACACACTTCCAGCTGGATGCCATTGATTCAGACTGCCCCTCTGCTGCCATCTGTCACATGGCAACAAAATATGACATAATACTGGTGGGAAGGCTCAGTCTCTACTGCCATATCACCAACATCCCTCACTGACGCTGTGCACCAACATAATAAAATGGGAGGCCTTACTTTTGGAGCAGTCCTTATTAAAAACTTCCCATACAAATACATATATATGTATATAATTTATATGTGCAGGTTCATTCACAAATTTGTTCTTACACTTATTTCTCTCATTCTATTGTGTGTTGTGATTTTTACTCTTCCTCATTCGCAGAAAAATCATGCATCTTATTTTTATATTCTTTCTGTACCATGTTTCAACATGCTGTTGTGCTTTCTTCCTCTGGTCAGTTTTCATTGTTGTCCCAGCAGGATGTGCAATTGCTTTTTCTTTCTTGCCCTAAGAGCAGCACAATTAAAAAAAAAAAAAAAAAAAAAAAAGTCACTTCAAAATAATAACTCTTCCACCCATGACATCACATTCCTTGTGCTGTCATGATGTGTTGATGCTGGATACCTTCTTTCATCTTCTGTGCCCATTCAGATATCCTCATTCTCTAACATTCATAGCACTGATTTCACTGCTGGTATTTTCTAGCAGACAGGTGCACACAGAACAATGAGGTGGGAAACACCTGTTCAGATTCTGCTGCTTCTTTTTATGTCACTCACATCTGAAGCTATTCATGAAAATAGACATTGAGTGGATTTGTAAGATGTACAGCTTAGTAGAATCATAGAATCAGCAAGCTTGGAAAAAACCTCCAAGCTCATCCAGTCCAAATATCCACCTACCACCTATATAACCCTACTAAACCATGTCCTTAGTACCACATCTGAGTACTTCTTGAACACCTTCAGCAATGGTGACTCCACCACCTCTCTGTGCAGCCCTGTCCCAGCACCTGACCACTCCTTCAGAGAAGAATTTTTTCCTAATATCTGACCTAAACCTCCCCTGGTGCAACTTGAGGCCATTCCCTCTAGTCCTATCACTAGTTATGAAAGAGAAGAAGCCTTCACCCACCTCACCACAACCTCCCTTCAGGTAGTTGTAGATGGGAGTCACACTGGCAAGCCTTTAGTCCTCTGGGACCTTTCTGGTTGATACAGAGATCTCTGTTTGTAGGTCCTGAGTACTTAGTGGATCAGTTATGAAAATGGATGTTTTCCTATGGCTGATGAAGGTGGGATGAAGGTTACCTACAGGGTAGATTAGGCAGTGATCTGTGTGCAGCCCTGACTTAGAAGGAGCTGGCTTCATTCTTACTCATAACGGAGAGAAAAGGGTATGGTGAAAATAGTACCGATAGGGAGGTTGCAATGAAGATAGAGCCAGGCTCTTTTCAGTGATGCCTGGTGTCAGGTCAAGAGGCAATGACTACAAACTGGAATACAGGAGATTCCATCTGAACATCAGGAAACACTTCTTAATGTGCAGGTGATAGAGCACTGGCATGGGTTGCCCAGAGAGGCTTTGGGAATTCCTCCTTAGAGAGCTTCAAGAGCTGCCTGCACATGGGCCTGGGCAATCTGCTCTGAGAAACTCTGAGGAGGAGTTGGACCAGATGGCCTCCAGAGGTTCCTGCCAACCTCAACCATTCTGTGATTCTTAAAGTAGTAACAAATAAATCTTTTGTTACATAATAGTCACAAAAGTTACATTTCTGTAACAAAAGTACAAAAATTACCCATTTCTGAGTGCCCAGTCCCAGAGCAGCTCCGGAGAATCCCTCAGGATAGGAGTACTGCTGCATGTTTAAATCAGAGCTGGAAGAAATCAGCTGCCAAGTTTTCCTAAGCTACTGTTTGGGAAGAACGGTGAAGGCAATGTGCTTTGAAAGCCTGTATAAGCTTGGGTATAACCAACAACCAGGGTGCACGTTTATAAGAACTGGGTACCAGGAAACTTCCCATTTGAAAGGAGGCGGGGTGAGAAGTCATGCCTCTACTTGTTCAGAAATATGACTTGTTCCTCAGACACCCAAGAAAACTAGTTTGGGAGGCTCCTTTATAAAGCATCAGCCTCTGGCCGAGAGAGCTGGACCAGATTCCACCTCCTTTTGCAAACTTTTATTTCCACTGAGGAATGGGGGGTGTCTCTTCCAAGTGTTTTAGTGCAGTCACATAAACACCCTCTCAAATATATACATGATATGCCCTTCATGCTATCTATGCTCAAAAACTATCCTCTGATTAAGTGCTCTGAGTACTCCACAAAAGTTGTCTCCAAACTGGTTATCTCCTTTTTTTCCTTTGAATCCATCTATTCTCTTTTCTCATGTGATGATTATGAAGTACTGATAGGTTAGGATGCTTTGCAGAAGTATTTGTTAAATAACAAAACCACATACATAACAAGAGTTTCAAGGCTGTTTAGTATTTTAAGCATTTAGGTTTCTCTACACAGATGGTAATACTGCAGTTTTGCAACTTGATTGTGCCACATAATAATAGTGCTTGGGTTAGAAAAGTATACATTATGAAGAACTGATAAAAACTAGATAGTAGTTATTATGTTACAGATTTTCTTTCACCATCTCTCTTAAATAAATAAACTGTATTGTTATCCCCCCTAAGTAAGTTTGGAGTATGAAAGATGTGAAGTTAATTTGTCCAAGCTCCTCCACCAGGTTTTTAATCTGCCTCAGTAATTTATGTCATTTCAATGAGTCTTTATTGAAGCAATAACTGAAATATAGCAGCAAATAAAACACGGGATATATCATAGAAAATGTTTATTAAAGCAAGATCATGTCAGATAACCTGAAATTTTCATTAAATGAAGGTTTTAAATAACTGATTTTGTAGGCAAGGGAAAGATGAGAATTTAGTCTGTGTGGACTTGTGTAATTAATTTGAAATAGCACTACACAGAAAACTAACTATATTGAAGAAGATGAAAAAGATGGGGAGAAGTAACAGAAATCTGAGATCAATAACAAATTGGCAATTTCTTTTTGTCTTGAAGAAGAAGGAGGTACTAGATAAAGTTTCCATTTCTCAGGTTTTTCTTAATATTTTATTAATACTCTTAAATTAAGGAATGTGCTAGTTGTTTGTTTTGTTGTTTGTTTTGCAAACTTCATTGGTATTGGCAATGTGTGGAACATAGATTTTGTAATGGAATATCTTGTACCCCCTGAGGAATGGAAGAGCAAATGAAGGGGTGATTTATTAGTAGAACATTGAAGGTTATGGACTTCAGGACTAAGGTGTCAAGAAATGTTTTTTCACCTTTGCTGAGTGCTGTATGTCAAGGAGGTACACTGGAAGAACTGGAAAGATATTTTGAAGTATAGAAAGGTGTGTGCATTAATCTTGGAGAAGAACACACGCTACCCTGGCAGTACAACTGCAAAGAAAAAGGCAAACAGCTCCAGGACTTGCCAAGTGAAATGCTTGTTATTTCTGGGAGAATTTAACATCATTGTAGATAGGTATGAAGGGCTGCATTTGAAACAAGACTGAATGAATCTAAACTCATTGGAGGATGAGCTGTTGCACTCACATAGAGGACACAAGTACAAGCAACTTTTCTTACTATTATTTTTTTAATAAATGTAGAAATAAATAAATGTAATATGTTGGAAGTAAAACTTGTGTATATCTCTAATCCTTGTGATCAGATAAATCAGCATCAGATCAGTAGAGCAGGTTCTTACCAGGTGGCCCTATCAGGACAGATAAGAATTTCAGCACACATTGATGTGCTACTGTTGACCACATTGTTGTGTTGTTGTTCCCCTGCTGAGAATACAGTCTGTCTCTGGGAGAACAAGAAAGCCCTGCTTCAGTCCTCTGAGTCTCAGCCTTGCCTTGCCATGAGGTTTTATGAAACCCCTTCTAAGTCCTTGTCTCACATTTGCCAAACTGGGCTGTCTCTTATTAAAGGTTCTCATTACAGAGAAGTGGTAATTCTGTTTTGCAATTAAGACATATAAATACAGACGTATTTTCTGATGCTTCCTGCAAAGGTGCTCATTTTCTGATTTTAGACATGTGACAACACAGACTATAGGAATGTGAAAATAATTAATTTCCAAGACCATACTTTCCAAGACCTCTTCCATGATGTGCACTGCTTCTTTTGTAATAGGTTTCTACTAGGGAGATCAAATGACTGATTTGAAAGATTTATTTATTTATTTATTTATTTATTTATTTATTTATTTATTTATTTAATAGATCCTCATTCGACACCACAATTTAATTTGTTGTAGGCTGATGATCATTGATACTGTAATTCATTATAGTCACGAAACTTTTGTGTGGTTTGGAACCAAACTATTTTTTCTCTCTACAGTCACTGTTCATCATGGATCTAGTCAAACATCTCACAACCATATCCATAGCACGTACTTTGACCAAAAAGAAAAAGTCTATATAAAAAAGTAAGTAAATGCAGGTGATTTCTGAATTTAAATAAAGCCACAGTTAATAGTACCCACACTGTACACATAAGCCAGTTGCACTTAGTACTTCCTTAAATAGTATTTTTTATACCGTGAAAGATACTACTTCACAAATAGCTTTCGATGTTTTTCCCCTAAGTGGTGAAGCTGAGAAGTTGAAGCAGCATGCAAATCTTAAGGGACAACAAGTAGCCGGTGCTTGAGCACCTCTTGCTGGCATTTCTGTGAAACAGTTTAGGTGTGAGTTCACAAGGAGGTCAACGGTGTTTTGCTCTTTTGAACCTGCCAGGGTGATGTAACTGTGAAAGGGGAAAAGTTGAAGCAAAATAGTGTATTTTGCTCTTCTTCAAATGGTAAGATAGGGATCATCAGGTTCTCTGGAACCAGTCTTATTTCTATTTTGAATTAGATAAAAAAGTTTGATTGTTTAACCTGGAGTGGGCAGGGAGGCCTTCCCAATGCTGCCAAGAATAAACTATAGATAGTAATAAGAATATTAACAGTATATTACATTAATAAAAAGAGTGACTAAGGTTGGTTTTGCATCACCCCCAAGAGGCAACATGTCAAGTTGAATTTTTTTTGTATGTGCTTCTAAAACTTTGCCCAAACAAAATTACATCAAAAAGCCATGGGCACAAAACGACCACAAAGAATGATGTAAATAACATCATCTTGCCTTAAGTATTCACAACATGAATAAACATGTGCTTGGAATAGGCAAACCAACAGAAGATGGGCAAAGTAATAATTATTGTTAATGCAAGTTTGAATCTGCTTGTCGTTTATGCTTACAGGAGTAGCTTTAAATGAGCAAAGACTGTAATTTTATCTTTTATTTTCCTTTGTTATGATTCTTCACTTCCCCCTCTGTATCTAACAAGTCCAAGAATAGTTTAAGAGGGCAAAAGACCTTTTTCCTATCTCTTTATATGGAGAGGAAAATTTTCTGCTGAATTTCCTTAAGAGCAGATTAAAGGAAAGGAATTTTGAGTGAGAGGAATTAAATAAGAACATTAACATAAAAATAACTTTTACAGCAATCCCAGTAAAAACAAAGAAAGAAAATGTAAAGATAAAATGCTCTGATAGCACAGGTCTTGGGCTAAAGCCAAACCAACATCACCAGTATTCCTTCTGCTACTGCTGTACTGTACAAGCAAAGAAAGTTTACAATGGTAATCACACCCAATTTTTTTTTCAATCACTTTTTAATTAAACTTTCACATTTCTCCTCTCTTTTTTTTTTTTTTTCCCTCGCTTTCTTTTTCAACTTTTCACATGTACTAGCAGAAGCTAGTTCTAATACTTGATTTCATTGGAAAGATCCAACAATTGGAAGATTGAAAGATTCAACTCAATCTTCATAGAGTTATTATGCCTATAATTGAAGGCTCTGCAAAGTTCCCATCTCTTTGGATAGATTGAGAACAACTCTGCCCACTTGTCCTTCTTTGCTCTCTTCTCCTCCTCCAGGCTATAGGATCTGGAAAGAGATGACAAAGAAGGAAGGACTGGGAGTAACATGGCTCGTGTCAAGGTAAAGGAATGTTCATTAATTTAAGTGCCATTCATGAGGAAACCTAGCCTTTTGTGTACATGGGATAACAATCCTTTTCCCTTGGTCTTTGTGCCTTTGAGCTCTTATAATCTTCTTCATATAGACACACACTGTGTATTGTCATGAGGCCAGATTATTATATTTACTCTTTATCTTATTACATTGCTTTTTCTTTTTTTTTCCCCAGTAAAGATGCATTTGAAGCTTCTGTAATCAATATGAAATTGCTTTCTATTAGCTGAAACAATATATATATGTATTGGATATAATGTGAACACAATACATTACTGCAGGCACTAGCAAAGAACAAATGACACAATAGAAGCGGACAGTGCCTGTGATATCAATTCAGTTTGCATTTACCCAGAATGTATTGAGAACACTTTAGCTAATTTGAAAGGCAAAAGAGAATGAGATTGAAGAAAAGATTTAGGAGGGGAAGAAAAGACTGATAAAAGATAGAGGAAAATAAGGGGGAAAAGGGGAAAAATGAGAAAAAGGTGGCTTGTAAGGAAAAAGGAGGATGAATAGGGAAGAAGGGAGATAATTTTTAAATGTGTACTTTAAATGTTGTTTGATATTTGATGTTTAATTCTGTTGCTGTTTTCTGTATGTACGTACAAGTGAACCTACAATGTGCAGAATTAAGAACAGTACAGTAAACACCTAAAAATGTCAGTACAATTTTTACTATATATTTACACATCTTACATAGGAAAAAAAACAGAGATGAGCTGGAATCTGTTAGAATTAACTGGAAGGAATAAAGAGTCTCTCCCTATTTTTAGGTGGACTTATATTTCAAGACGTTAAATCACAGAAGCACAGAATGGTATAGGTTGGAAGGAACCTCTGAACATCATCCAGTCCAACTGCCCTGCTAAAGCAGGTTACCTATAGCACATCACACAGGTAGGTGTCTAAGTAGGTGTTGAATCTCTCAGAGAAGGAGACTGTACCACCTCTCTGGGCAACCCATTCCAGTGCTCTGTCACCCTCAATTAAGTTCTTTTTCATGTTCATATGGAACTTCGTATGGTTTGGTTTGTCTTATTGCCTCTTATCCTATCACTGGACACCACTGAAAAGAGCCTGGCCCCATCTACTTGACACCCACCTGTATGGGAACTGCTGAATCACTGCCTGAATGTGTGATTGATCACCCGAGACGATCAATGAGTCAGCCATGGGAGCATGGGCAATTCACCTGTGCTGCCGGTAGGGGTGGAGACTGGCTTCACCTCTCCTACACCCATTTAAGAGCTGACTACCAGTGGGAAAGGGTCTTTTTTGGAGATCTGCTTTGTCGGAGTTTCATAAGTGAACCTAGGATACAAGTAAGCATTCTATCTTTTCTGCTTTGGTGTAATAACTGCATAGCCAAGCTCTATGGTATACCTCATAACTATAGTGTCTGTGCATTCATTGGTTGTACACCCACCCTTTAGGTACTCATAAGCATTGATAAGATGTCTTCAGTCTTTTCTTTTCCAGATTGAGCAATCCCAGGTCTCTCAGCCTTAAAGTCTTCTCTAGCATAATTTTTCCCTTATATAGCTTTCTCTTTTTTTCTCACTTGGCTTCAGACTTTTATCTCTGTTTCACTCCCTTCTCACAAGTAGTTATTTCTTTTTTGGTTTTGATGGTAGATTCCAGACGATAAACTCAACAGATTAATTAGCTAAAGTTTTGACCAGTTCTTTACCAGAATTTGCTTTGAATGTTGAGAACCAGAAGAGGGATAATGTAGATCAGGGTATGAAGTCTGTGAATCTTCTGCTGTGCATCTGTTGCTTCAGAGAAAAGTGTATATTGTCCTGAAGGTGATGAGAAGTATTACTATATTAAAGGGTTTGTTACAAATAACGGCAGGGAGACACTACTGAACTGAAAGCTACTGATGCTTTTTTTCCCCATGAACATCCTCTTGAAATGAGACAAGACTTACATCCATGTTCTGAACTTTCATAGTTTTGCAAGCTTTTTTCTTTATGTGAGGATTTAAGATCTCTTTCTTGGTACCAATCAGAAAACAAGGAAGTATTCCTCTTATTGTATTTTTGGGAGAAGTTAGTCTGGAATACGTTGGTGAAATCTAACTGTATCTTTGAGATTCCAGTGGGTATCCTCTCTCTTGCATTATTTGTAGTAACAATTATTAATTATTTAAGAACATATTTACTTAAGTCAAAACACTTAATTTGTATATTTGTAGGATAGCAAGGAGAGCTTATACCATTATATAAATCCCAAGTCTTTTTTTGCATTCATTCTTGTGTAAAAAGTACATATTCTTTTGAATGGAAAAACTAGACACATTAGCATTCTAGAATTTAATCCATTAATAGGTATCTTGCTTGGTGTTATGGCATTTATTAATTAGCATGCAAAGTATACATACTAATAAACAACTTGCCCTGTTGCTGTGGTTGAAATACGCAAGCCTTGTGAAAGTCATACCTCTTTAAGAGTGTTACTGGCTTTGCGTGGAATGGCATAATAATAAGTTATGGTACCCATTTGTAACTTCACTTCTGTGAGCAACATTCAGGCGAGATCTATCTAGGCAGCTTTATTAGATGGTGTATCTTGTTATATGTGCTTGTGGGACTTTTTATTCTGTATTGTAGAACAGTGATCCTGTTATGATGTGTCATGGGAATCTGGTTTGTGCAGGGCTGGGAGAACCAGCCAACACGCTCATGCAAAATGTTCAGAAATTCTCTATCCATTGCTAAGAAGTGCTTCTGTACTTTGGAACAGACTATGTGGAGACAAAACTTCTTTGGGTCCTGCTGGAAAGGTTGCCTTTATGCATCTTAGCCATCTTTTAGGATTATTTAAATCCAGAGGTAGAACTACAAATGTAAAGATAGACTATCTATTACCTGAAAGTTGCCTTTGGAAATGAAGTCTAGCTGAAATAAATGTTAATTCAGTATCAAATAGGAATAGGTTAGATTTCTTTGCTTCAATTCATTGATAGTGTTGCTTCCTGGGCTTACCAAAATATTCCCAGGCTGACAGCCTACTGTTTGTAGGTGAATATGTCAGAATACACTAGGTCTTAAGTCTCTTTCTGATTCTGTGCTTAATACTTGAGGAATAGAAGGAATTATTTCTGAAATAAGATTTATTTTCTTAAGATCTGCATTTGAAGCTACTCTAGAAGCTTTTAGAATTTGAGAAGAATGCTTCAGTCTACAAAGAGTCTAAATTAAGCAATAAATTCAGTATTATGTTATTAGTATTATGTTATTATCATGCTGACTGAGGTGGCTTTTTTTTTTTTTTTTCAGAACACCTAAGACAACACAGATCTATAGTGCCTATTAAATGTAATGGGAGCAACTCTGGCACAGTTCTGGAAGTCTCTGCTGTAGTGACTTTGACTCTATTCTGAAGCAATTTTGAGATTCTTTTGCCTCTTTTTTTCTGCAGCTGATCACAGCATTTTTCTTTGAAAGTTGTGACTGGTTTCAGCCATAACCTTCTGAAATCTGAGTTTGTTTCAAAACTTAAAAATATGTCAATTTTGAAGTATTCCACCTTTAATAACAGTAAAGGAGTAAGGGGACAGAAAACAAGGTCATGAGCTGGATTAAGAATATTACTGATAGATTAGGTTTATGTTAGCAGTTTGGTCCTCTTTGGAATGGGGGTTTGAGAAATTTGCTGAGGTTTTCTTGGAATAGGTCACTCTTTCTGCAACTTTCATTTGCTCTGCTTTCTTCATGTCATCATTTCCTTGGCCTCAGGAAAGTCTGCCTGACTTGTTTGTGTAAACCTGATGACAGAACTTGGACAAACAGGAAGGTAAGGAAATCACTATGCTCCTAATTCTGGGAGCAAGGCAAGCATGATCCATAGTTCAGGCAACATTTGGTTTTAATAACTGTTCTACAGAGGGGAGGGACGTTGCCCAGACAGAAAGCAGCATTCATAGGAAGTCAGTCAGAAAAATGGAGAAGGTATATTCAATCCTTTGAGATTTATTTGTGTAAAACTTAGCTTAAATGGAAAACAGAAACTACATATTGCTATATAATTTTTTAATGGTCACAGCTTAGCCAAGTCCCTGAGGATAAAATGCTTAAAGAAAATAAGCAACAAAAGAAATAAAAATTAAAACAAAATAGTCTCAAGTTCTCTGTAAAACAATCTCGAAGACTATCCAGAAAGTACATCTGTTCCTGGATGACAAAAATGTGCATGATAAACAACCAAATAGCAGTGCCACTGGCATGGCAGAATTCATTTTAAGCTTGTCAAGATAAAATTGTGAAACAATGGTACTACCTCTTGTATCTGTAGATCTTAGTGATTTACAAAATAAAATGTAACAACCAAAAACCCATTCAAAGATGGAGTAATCCAACTCACAGGCACAATTTACTCAAGGCTGTGTATTACTGCCCTAATACAGATGGAAATAAAAGGGTATAAAACAATTAGATAGTGTCCAAAGAAGGCTACCAAGATGGTGAAGGGTCTGCAGGGGAAAAACCTGTGAGGAGTAGCTGAGGTCCCTACGTTTGCTCGACACAGAGCAGCAGAGCTGATGGAGGCCTCTGGGCAGCTGCAGCTCCTCACAGGGAGTAGAGGGGCAACACTGAGCTCTGCTCTCTGTGACAGCAACAGGGCTCAAGGGAATGGCATGGAGTTGTGTCAGGAGAGGGGTAGCTGGGGTTAGGGAAAGGCTCTTCACATGAGGGTGGTTGAGCCCTGGAACAGGCTCCCCAGGCTAGGGTAGTGGTCACAGCCCAGGGCTGCCGGAGTTCAAGGAGTTCAAGTGTTTGGACATTGTCTCAGTCATATGGTCTGATTTTTGGGGTGGTCCTGTGTGGAACCAGAAGCTGGATCCAATGATCCTTATGGGTCCTTTCTAGCACAGGATATTCTATGATTCTATGAAACAAAGTCTCCTAATTGTCCTAGACAGTTGCGTTACTTTCGTAGTGTGTGTTTTTTTGGTTTTTTTTTTTTTGAATCATTGGAAGACTCCCAGAGAGAGATTGCATGAGCATTTTGCTTTCTGCAATTGCGTAACTCTGTAAAATGACTATTATCTGAGCGGGGCTCTTTGTTTATCTGTATGCAGACACAGCTCAATACCTGTTTCAATTCTTTTAGAACAGTGATGATGAGATTAGCCCAATGTGTGAGTGCTGGATGTTTAAACCTAAGGATTCAGCTGGTGGAATAGGATCCCAGGATGCAAAAAGTCAGCTTAGCCAACTGAGGAAGGCCTGAATGTAGTGCTGCCGTCAGTGTTCACAGGCAAACAGCCAAACTCTGAATTCAGTTAGTGGAAGCACAGAGCAAGAGGCACAGATCTATACTCTTGTACCTTAGGGCTATTTCTTTAGCCTTTCTGAGGGGAAGTGGAACACAGATGTAGGGTGACTATCCCCCTCTCAAGTTTATTTTTTATGGATCAGGTGAGGCATCTCTGCAACATCTGTAAATATCTGAAAAGTACGTACTAGAAAATGTGTATGAAGAGCAAACTAGAACTCTTGTAATTATATTACATGATGCAATTCATCATGTGATGCATTACTAAGTATTACTAAGTTTTGGTAATACTTATGTATTTTAGATGTTCTTAAATGACAAGATGGAAATACTTTTTATTTGGAAACCATTGGCACTCCTTGTCACTAAATTGCTGCTGAAGCACCTTCATTCTTGGGGACTCCGGGTTGTGAGTGTCCTCAAGCCTCACTCGTCACAAGTCAGCTGAGGGTCAGAACGCACTGGGGTTATGCATACTGCAGCAAACACAGATAAAATTGGCTTGTGCTGATTCAGAACTGTAATAGACTTGAATGTGAGGTGTAAGCCAATTTTGGGCACCAGCCATATTGCTTACACTGAACTATGCTGGAAATAGCTTTAAGAATAGGTTGCATTTCAGTAGAACCTGGGTGTTTAATATACAGACAGACATAGTTAACTGGCAAGGCCACACTGTTGCATGTCAAGGATTAACTCTCTATATTCAATTTTTTAGACAGCTTGCCAAAACTCAGAGAAGAATAGAGCCATAAAGCTCCTCTAGTCAACAGTTTAGACTTGGAGTGACAATGCCTGGAGTCTGCTCAGTGTTAAGGCTTCCTCTAAGATGCTTGTACTCACCAGCCATTGTCTCCATTTACTTGCTTAAGCCAGTATTTGGAAATGCCTCTGGACAAAGATTTTTTTCCTAACATTTTAAATTCAATTTATAGACTAGCCAACAGCTAGGAAGTGAGGGATCTTGATTTAAGCTCTTTTTTTTCCCTGGATCCATTTTTATACTTCTGATTTCTCATGCCTGTGAGAGTGGGAAAGTGTCTGCTGGAAGTATCTATCTGATCTCCCATTCTGAAATTGTTTCTTTGCAATTCCTAAAAATGGGAATAGGTCCTGGTCTCCTGGGAGAATGCCTTCAGCAGCAGTCAAGCATAAGCTTTGATTTGGTTTTGCTTCAGGTATTTTTGTGTTTTAGAAAGAACTGAATAGGAAAGATTAAGAACATGGGTAAAAGCTTATTCAGGGGGTATTTTTTCATGCTTTTTTTTTGAGTGCTTGTACTTTTCTCCTATTGTCCTCTATTTCTTCTCTGACATTAGCAAATATCTGTGTCTTTTATAATCAGAGGGAAATGCTTGAAGAGCTGCTTATTACAAAAAGGGAGCAGTAGTAGCAATCAACTAGTGAAAATTTACAACAGATAAATGAGCTATTTATAGGTGAAATAGTGATTATAATTATTTTTCCTTTAATATTTCCAAATATCATTAAAAAAAAATTCTGCTGGTTTATACTCTGCCATAACTTGCATTTGTTGATATTAGAAGAATGGAAAACTTCAGGAGACACATCAGTGCAACTGTTTGCCATAAGCTAGCATTTAAAATTGTTTTTTTTTCCTGCATCACATAGATTAGCATAGTATTTTAGGTAAAGAAAGTCCTTACCTAGAATTAGAAGTATTGAAAATGACATTAGGGAGAAAAAAAGCTTGTAAGAATAGATCCATGTGACTTGGGGTTGAAAAAATTTTAAGTAGAAATGTATTAAAGCAAAATAATGTTTGGTTGTTCTGTGTTATCAGAGAAAAGCCAAAGTAGAGGAGCCCTAGACAGTATGTGAGCATCTAAAAAAGAAAACAGCAACTAGAAAGTGAAACAACTGAATTTAAATTCAAGGAAAACCATTAAAACAGAGAATAATAAGCTGAAACAGTGTTAGTTAGGGTTTTTAAATTGAGGTAATGAGAAATAAGGGCATTTATTACAAAAATCAGCTGAAAAGAGGAAAAAAAAAATAAAGGGTCTGATATAAACACGGTGTATAATGGAATGGATTTTTCATCAGCAAGGAATTAATGTGACATATACATCCATGATCACTGAGTTCAGGGCAACATTGTTTTCTGCTAGTGGAGGAAGCCTGCCTTGCCAACTGTAAATTGAAATTTACTACATTTCCCACTTTATTCCTTCTAGCCTGTCGTCTCATAAACTGAAAGGGTCCATTGACTATAATGACACATATTTAAGTGTTGATATAAGAAAAAAAAAAAAAAAAGTACAGAGGCATGCTAATACAAATTTAAAGAGGAAAAAAGGAGAATGTAGGAACTGAGAATGTCCAGAGATATCTTCAATAAGATGAAGATAATTATTAAAAAAAATCTCTTGTGGGAAGGTGGATGGAACAATCATAAGAAAGCATGAAGCAGATTTTTTTTCCAATTTACTATCACTAATGAAGTCTACTCAAGTACTTTGGTATTTGATTATTTGTAAATATGTAAATAGGTACCCTAATTTCTATAAAATTAGATAATGTTTTAAGGCAAAGTTATGTCTTGTTTAATTTTCATTCTTCCTTGATGTCTAGAACTAGAAAAACAAAATACCATGAAAACTTAGTATTGACAACGTTTCTGGATAATAAAAATGAGAATAAGTGCAAACTTTGCAATTGCTTTACCTCGCTTCTTTTCGGAATAGAGCATTTCTTAAACAGCTGACCCATTTTGTTCACTCACTAAAGCTGCTTTAAATACTTTCCTCTGCTGTTTTCTTAAAGTCCTCAAAGTTCTGTTTAAATACTGCGTGAGCTTCTACTTCTCCGTCCTTTAAGGTCTTCATTCTTGCTCACTTTTGGTTTTAGTTATTCGAGGATACTATTTCTATCTGGCTAGATCCGAAGTAGAGTTTTAATCGTTATTTTTATCTTGAGAAGCCCATGTCTATTATGGAGTGTTTTACATTCACAATCTAGTCCCAGGATTGTTTATTTGATAAATATTAGTAATTATAGAGTTATATTGTTCATAAGAATTGTACTTGTCATAATTAAATTGCATGATGGATCAGCTGTACCCTTAAAGCTCTAATTTATGTAGAACAAACAGAAGTGAAAATAACATATTTTTATTGTCAGTCAGATGTAGATTCTCACAAGAAGTAAAAGCGTTTTTTTTTGTTTTTTTTTTAAGTTTTCTAAAGAAATCCCCCGATGATGTTTCTCAGCCCTTCTCAATCTTTGGGTTTCTGGGTTTGTCCAATGCCAAGGGAATGGTGAGGAAGAAAACTTGGAGAAAGTTGAGAAAAGAACATTATCTTCCTGCATGAGGAAACTCAGTGGGAATCCCTGAATGGAATATATTCCCTTTTGTGAATATAACCTGAATATGCGTAAACTTGATACAGAGCAGTAAGATCCTGGTGACATCATCAGGGCTAAGTAAAGCATGTCTAGAGACAGATGCCTTTGGGATTTGACTTTGATGTTAAAACATGTGAAGAAAATTTATATTTCATTTGTTGTCTGTATCTTTATGCAACTTTGTAAGTGCGTGATTCTGAATGTGCTCACTTTGCCTTTATGTTATGACATGAAATTCAAATGACTTCATATTAACCGTTTAATGTTGGTGCATTAATACATAATATTCCTGTGGGGCATGATGATTTTGAAATACAGCAGCCATGTGTTTTTCCCAGATATCTGGAAAGTGACAAGATGCTATTAATGTGGAAGTTTCTAAAAGAGGGAAAACTCTTCTAAAAGAAGAAGGAGGACTGCTGATTGTCGGGGCTCCATGCTTTGAGGTAATCAGGCCTGCAGTTCTTAAAACTGTAGTAATTAATAACATGGCAATTCAAAATATTCTTACATTGTGGGCAGGCCTTGTGTGGCAGAAATACAAGTTAATCAGTGCTAATCAAACATTTAAGGAGGAAAAAACATTACATCAGATTAACATTCTGTATATGAGCTCAAAACCATTACAGTGTACTGGCTTTATTTTTGAGTTTGGGGCTCATCTTAAGTTTGGGATGTGGGTTTTATTTCTTTTGTTTTAATTTTTTTTTACTTATGGAGTACTCCCTGAAATATGTTACATAATTAATTAACAGCTCTGTTAGACAGACCTTCTATGTCTGTAGCAGTTAATAAGATAGACACAAAACAAAAGTTTGACCTAGCAATTTTTGAGCAGCAGTGCTAAATTCAGAGAATGAGAAGGGAGCAGGAATCTGCATTAGGAGATTTTCTTGACAAGAAGGGTTTGTGTATGCCACCTCAGCAGCTTCAGGGTTAGTGATTTAGAGCTGTCAGACACGTTGGTATCCAAAGAAAAATGAGACAGGATAAAGGATCACCCTGATGTGCAGAGGTGCTTGCTGGACACCATCATATCCACAGATAAGATTAGTCTCCGAGCCCATGCCCCATGGGTTCCCCAAAATGGGGGAGCTGCTAAGTAAGAACACAGATCTCAATCTGCTTGGCCATCACAGAGCCAGATGGAGGATTCACTGTCTTGGTGTTCATAAAATATAGGATGCCCTTCCAATCAGTAGAGTCGTTAAATATGGAAAGGCAGATATTGTTGAACTGAAAACTAGATTTCTGAAGTTAGTAGGCTAAACTTCTAGCAAAGAGAAGGTAAATGAGCTGAATATAAGTCTACTCAAAGTGTTCATAAAAAACAGTACATCACATGGTGAGGACAGAGTTACGTTATAAAGTTATATTTCCTCTTGTTCTTTTTGTAGTTGCTAAGTACAGTAATTGTTCTATTTGCACAGCTGTACAAAATGCCCTATTTCAGATAAAAAAGAAGTGATGAAACAGACCCATAATTTGCCTGTACTCCCAATCTTAACACCTGTATTGAACCTGCAGCACAGTTTGTCTTTGAAAGCAGTATGGAAGTATGCATCTGAGGAGAAATAAGTGCATCTAAGGAGACTTGACTGGCTACTCATTTAAATGTCTCTTTATCATCTAGGGTGCTGATTGATATTCAAGAGAAGCTCCACTGGAGATGGCAACATGGATTATATGATCATAAAATCAGTGCAAGTGGCATCAGAAACAGATCCATTAACTCTAATTAGGGAGTGTAGTGTGATCTTATTTCATTGCACTGTACGCAGGCTGTAAGGCTGTTATTCCATGTGACAGACGTTTGTTTTTTGGCACTTAATTTGCACATAGAATTAATGGTAATGTATCCAAGAACTGATGTTACTAATATACAACATTAGCATTGCTCTCTCTATCTCAAACTTCTGCTCAGAAAAGAATTCAAAAAGAGAGAAAACAGCTTAGACTCAGGGATTTGCTGTCTTCTACAGTGAACCATTTTAGCAGGGTGAGAGAGGTCATCCTGTGTCCCTGCTCTTTGCTGGAGAGGCCTTACCTGGTGTACTGCATCCAGATTTAGAGTCCTCAGTACAGAAGAGACATAGACTTGTTGGGGTGCATTGGGGGGGGGGGAGGGGAGGTGTACAAAATGATCCAAGGCATTGAATACCTTTCGTATGAGGACAGGCTGAGAGAGCTGTGGCTCTTCAGCTTGAAGAGACGGATTTGAGGTGACCTGGTAACAGCCTTTCAGTATCTAAATGGGAGCTACAGAAAGGAGGGGAAAGACTCTTTAGCAGGGTCCGTGGCAATAGAAAAAAGGGAAATGTCTTCAAGCTTAAAGAGGGTAAATTTAGGTTGAATATAAGGAAAAAGTATTTTACATTAAGGGTGGTGAGGCACTGCAACAGATTACCTAGTGTTATGGTTGATGCCCTGTCTCTGGAGACTTCCAAGGCTGGGTAAGGCCCTGGGCAACCTGATTGAGCTGAGGATGTCTCTCTTCATTGAAAGGGAGCTGAGCTGGACAATCTTTAGAGGTCCCTCCCAACTTTAAGTATTCTATGGTTCTATGATAAAATAGGAAAACCGTTATTTGTTTTTCATGGTGCTGTAAAACATTTCAATTGAGCATTTCTATCAGGATACAACTTTTTCCTTCTACTGGAAAAAGGAAAATTCTGGTGACGGATTTTTACCTATCTTAAAACCTCTCACCGGCTGGCTAACCTGCAAGGTTTAATAGCTGGAAGACATCTCTAGGCAAAAGTAAGACCAACAAGTTCATCCAGGAACTGTATCATGCTTCCAACATGTGGCAACATGAGTGCCTCTTCACCATCTGTTATTTGTGTGAGGATTTTATTATGTAAATGACAGTACACACTGCGTTCCAAACAAAGGAAACTGACTCCCCTTACAGTATGTTGCAACTGCCAGGCTTCTGTGTCAGCTCTGAAACAAATAGTGAAAATAACAGAGAAGTGGTAGACAGTTCTACTTGTCCTCCTAAAAGGAGCAAATATTGTTAAGAGGAATTTTTTTCACTTATTATGATTCCTAAAGACAGTTAATGAAGTATGTAATAGCAGACAGGTGATACTGCTATATTAAAACAAACAAAAAACACATGCAGATCCTTTGGTTGCTCTGCTTCTTAAAAATGAAGGCAACACTTCAAACAGATTGAAGAAAATCCTCTAAAACTATGGGGTGTCCTAAAACTGTCTCTTCTCACAGAGAACCAAAAGCATAGGTCTGAGCTGTTAAATCATCTGCAACAGACATCTATTGTTGTGGGTTCGGACTGGAAGTATGTATCCTGCCCTACATCATGGTTTAAAATTTCCATTAAATTACCAATTTAAATTGAAATGTAATTATCTTAACTGGCATATTTTTGGCAACTGTAATAAAGAAAAAAAACACTCCCTATGCTACACTGGATTGAGTAAAAACCCATAGGAGTTCTAACAGTGGCCCTTAATCAAAGTTTGCAAAGACACAAAGGCTTTGAGCTAATCTATGCCAAGCCATGTTAGACAGCATGGCATTGCCTAGAGCATCCTTCTGGTGGCATTTAAAGCACCTGGTGCCCTAGGAAAAGAAACTGTATAAAAGACTGTAAATTTTCTGTTCTCTTTATACCACCTACAAGTATGATTAGTTGTTACGGTAGCAGCATAATATTTCCTGAGAAAGAAAATGTACTAGTTTTATTAATATACTTAGTGTTTTGTAGTCAAGTGGTTATCTGTACAAACACACTTCCTCATTGTGAATTTTATGTGGTTTAATGTAATTAAACTATTATTGCACTCATGAATTTAGCTTAAATCTTAATTTGATAACTGGACAAGCTGTATGGAAAAGGGATTAATCTTTTTTTTTTTTTTTCTTCAAGAAAACTTAAAGAGAAGTGATTGATGTCAATGCCTGACTTGGTCAAATTGATGGTTTTGGAATGACTGGTTACTTGGTATGTTGTCTTTGTATGATTTCTTATACTTGGACGTGTCAGCTTTTTCTGACTTAATTATGATTAAGTGTTGAACTTTGCAGATAACCAACCGCTGTTGTTACATTGATTGGTTGTTATTATTGTGTTAAATCTTGAGGTTGCAACAGGAACGTATTTTGTGATAGAGCAACTAATACCTAGATAATTCTGCCATGAAACTATCTAGTAGCCCAGTTTTAGCAGATATTCCTTTTGTTTTTGAATTTATTTTTTTCCTGCTTATTCATATCCAGTTTTCTTAAGGATAATTCTTAAAAATGTTTTCATGCTAAAGGAAAAACTTGTATTTTTTCTTAACAGATAGCACTGAGAGAACAGAATATCATTACCACTCTTACAAACATTGGTTTGGGTTGTGGTTTTTATGTTTACAATTACAGTTCCACAAAATGTAGTTTCTTTTAACACTTGTTGTCATGTTTTGCTTGTAGAATTAGAAATTAATGGCATGGTGGGTGGCAGACAATCCAGAAGATTCTTGGAGTCTGTCGAGGACAACTTCATGGTCCAGGTAATAAATGGACGAAACCAAGGTGAGATCTTACTCAACCTGGTGCTCACCAATACAGAGGAGAGCATTACAGAGGTTACATGTAGTGACCATGCCTTGGTGGAGTTTGTGATCTTGTGGGCCTGGGAAAAAGCAGAGCTAGGACCCTGTGCTTTAGGAGAGCAAACTTCTGGCTGCCCAAAGAACTGCTGAGTGGGATTCCCTGGGAAACTGTCCTTAAGGGCATGGGTACAGAACAAAACTGGCAGCTCTTCAAGGACACCCTTCTGAGAGCGCAACAGCTCTCCATCTCCCAGCAGAAGAAGTCGAGCAGGGGAGGCAGGTGACCATCGTGGCTGTGCAAGGACTTGCAGCTTAAACTGAGGGAAATGTACAGCAAGTGGAAGCAGGGTTGTGTAACCTGGGAGGAATACAGGGCTATTGTCTGTGTGTGCAGAGATAGGATTAGGAAAGCCAAGGTGAAGATGGAGCTGAACTTGGCAAGGAATGTGAAAGGTAACAAGAAGGGTTTCTACAGGTACATAGGCAGGAGGATACAGGCCAAGGAGAGTGTTCTCTTTCTGGTGAAAGTTAATGGGGAGCTGGCTTCCTCACACATAGAAAAAGCAGAGGTACTCAGTGAGTGCTTTGCCTCAGTCTTCACAGGTGGTCAGGCTTTCTGTGTCTGCTAGGACCATGAGCCTCTAGGTGAGGGTGTGGAGAGTGGTTTCTGTCCCACTATAATGGTGGAACAAGTCTGAATCCTCCTCACGAAATTGAATGTGTGTAAGTCCATGGGGCCAGATGATATCCATCCTAGGGTTCTGAAAGAGATGACTGATGTGGTTGCTGAATTGCTCTCCATCATATTTGAGAAATCATGGCTATCTGGTGAAGTCCCCAGTGTCTGGAAAAAGGGAAACCATTACTCCTATTTTTAAGAAAGGAAGAAAGGAAGACCCAGGAAACTACAGGCCGGTGAGCCTCACCTCTGTGCCAGGGAAGATCATGGAGCAGATCCTCCAATAAGCTATGTTAAGGCATATATGAGACAAAGAGGTGACTTGAGACAGCCAGCATTCTTCAAGTGCAGATTTTGCCTGACCAATCTGGTGGCCTTCTATGATGGAGTGATGGCTTCAGTGGATGGGGGAAGGGCAGTGGATGTCATCTACCTGGACTTCTGCAAGGCCTTTGACATGGTCCCTCACCACATCCTTCTCTCTACATTGGAGAGGTGTGGATTTGAAGGATGGACTGTTTGGCGGATTACAAAGTGGTTGGCTGGACCCAGCCAAAGGGTTGTGATCAATGGTTCTGTGTCAGGGTGGAGGCCACACCCAAACGGTGTCCCTCAGGGATCAGTCTTGCGACCGATCCTCTTCAACACCTTCATCAATGACACAGACAATGGCATTGCATGCAACCTCAGCAATTTTGCAGATGACACCAAGCTGATGCAGTTGATACACTGGAATGAAAGGAAGCCATGCAGAAAGGCCTGGACAGGCTGGAGAAGTGGGCCCATAAAAACCCAATGAAGTTCAATAAGGCCAAGTACAGGATGCTGCACTTGGGCTGGGGTCCAAGTATTTATACAAACTGGGGGAAAAGCTCCTGGAGAGCAGCCCTGCGGAGAAAGACTTGGGGTCCTGGTAGATGTGAAGTTGCACATGAACCAGCAGTGTGTGTCTGCAGCCCAGAAAGCCAACTGTGTTCTGGGCTGCATTAAAAAAAGGAGTGGCCAGCAGGGAGAGGGAGGTGATTGTCCCCCTCTACTCGGCTCTTATGAGGCTTCATCTGCAGTACTGCATCCAGGCCTGGGGCCCCCAGTACAGGAAGGATGTGGAGCTCTTGGAGTGGGTCCATAGGAGGGCCACTAAGATGATCAGAGGGCTGGAGCACATCTCCTATGAGGACAGGCTAAGATAACTGGGCTTGTTTAGCTTGGAGAAGAGAAGGCTCCAGGGAGATGTTGTTGTGGCCTTCCAGTACTTGAAGAGAGCGTACAAACAGGAGGGGAAATAGCTTTTTACAAGGGTGGATAGGGATTGGACAAGAAGAAATGGTTTTAGACTGAGCTAGGGGAGGTTTAGTTTAGATATTAGGAGGAAGTTTTTCACACAGAGGGTGGTGATGCACTGGAGCAGGTTGCCCAAGGATATTTTGGATGTCCCATCCCTGGAGGCATTCAAGGCCAGGCTAGTGGTTGGTGACCATATACATAGCAGGGGGGTTGAAACTAGATGATTGTTGTGGTCCTTTTCAACCCAGGCCATTCTATGATTCTATGATCAACAATAACCACAATCCAATTCGTCACACCATTTTAGTTCAATATAAACATGCAATATAAATATGCTTTCATTGTTAAACGGTGTCAGAAGCATTTTAAAACACATTAGAGTACTGATGAATATTGCAGTGTCATAGTCCTTCTCTCCTGTGGTGAATATCTTCTTACCAAAAACTTAGATACTGTTTGAAGCTAAATTTTTAGCTAGATGGTCATCAAAGCCTAACACATCTTTGTTAAGTGAAATTGTACTGAAAGTATGAAAGACTTATTACATGTATTCTTTCCCAACACTTTAAAATCGCTGCTTACTTCACCAATACTTCTGAATTCATTCACTTTGTATTTTGTGAACACTTTCATAAGTATGAGTAAAAAAATAAACCTTTTAATTTTTTGTCCGGTCTGCTGTCCAGACAAATTTTATTCTTTCCACGGTGAGCTGTACAGATGTAGGTTCCTTACTTAATGCACAGAGCTGAATTTCGTTGTAACTGTAGTGTTCACATCCTTTTTCCATCTTGCAGTGCTTTATATATCACATAATTATTAATAATTATTCTAGATTCTGAAGCATAATAGGGGTCCTTTCAAACAGGAATGCCAATTTTCTTCTTTTTGTTACAAGATGTTATATGAAAGTGTTAGTAAGCATTTCAGTGTAACTACTACTTTTTTCTATCTGCGTATCTAAACTAATGAAAATTTGTATGGTTGAAGTCTTCATACTCAAAAGCCTGGAAATTATCCCATGCAAAGTTACAGCTAGTTATCTGTTTTCTGTTTTTCAGAATGCTTAGGCATAGAGGAAGAGGCTCATTCAAACAAGACTCACTGATTTAAAGAGGAGCCAAGAGGAGCCAGAAAACCTTGAGAAGAATTAGTTCTCTCTAGCCATATTTGCAGTGGTGGGACTTCAGGTCAGGGAAGGTTATACTACCTAGCTTCTCCTGGAGGTCCATGTAAAAGGGACATGGCCACCACTTCCCAGGAGCTTGGCTGAAACTGCCACCATGCTCAGATTAAACCACTGGGGTCACAGGAGTGGGATACCAGGAGATAGCTTGTGACTTCCAGAGGATCTGAAGCTTCAGCTGTCGGAATTTCCTTCTGAGGCCTTTGGTCAACCAATGGAGTCTTAGTAGGCATGAAAAGAACTTACCAGTTTTCTATCCTAATAAATTCTCAGAAGAAAATGCTCCAGTACTAGTTTTGGACTTCAAGGAAACTAGGAAATAAAGTTGTGCCTTGGATTCAGTCATTCTTTATGGCATTTGGGCATGTAAAACTGATGAACCATAAGCAAAATGAAAGAAAGGACAATTATAAGCAAGGTCTTTCAGGGCTAATTTTAAATCCAGGGTGACAAATGGAGGTATAACAATACAACAACTACAGCAACTTCAGTCATTTTCCTATATTTAGAAACTCAAAATTCAAGTTGACAGGTATGCCTCACCTAAATTCTGATATGTCATCTCCTAATTTACAAGTGCTTGGTTTTACAGAACAAATAAAATTCTTGCCCTATACTTAATATTTCTTCTCTTTTGTTTTTTTCTTTTTCTGTTGCTACTCATATCTGTCACCAGCCATGTATTTAAATGTTTCCATAGATAACCTGTTCTACTTCTTTCTCAAACTTCTATTTTAATTTGCAGTGTTTTTTCCCTTTCTGTATTCGTCAGTGTGCAATTTCCAGAGTACCAAGCAACTCACAGAGTGGCTTGAAAAGATGCATCATATTGAAGTCAGTGTCTGAGAGTCAGTATTCTTTGCAACTGCTAATAGCTTTGAGCAAGTCAGTTTATTTTTCAATGTTTCTCTCTTACAATTTCTAGTAATGCAGATAGAGCTCTTTTCTTTTCTGAGAGAAATGTAATCTGGCAAATTGGGTTGGTAGCAGGAGAAGGGGAGAGCTTTCATCATCAGAATAAAATGGACCTAAAGCTTTTATAAATTAAAGGACAATTGTTTCCTGGGGTGCATGGGGGGCCTTCTACAGCTATCAGTCTTGTGAATCTGAAGGCAGAACAGGGCCTTGATTGTCTGTATTTGGACTTTGTCAGGCCATTTGTTTGTGACCAGAATTGCATTGTTGCTCTGGTTTTCAATAAAGGGATGTTCACTGAGGCATCACATTGATATTTTTGAAGTATGTTCCATGTTTTCAAAGAAACAAATTTATCAGCAGCGAATTGAAATGTCTAGCTGTTTCCGTATGCTGTAGAGATTTCACTTCATGCTGCTGTGCATGCATTCATTTTTCACCTGCTGGATGTAACGGGAATGAGTTCACTACAAGAATGAAAGCGTGTTAACAAGGAAGTGATTTGGCCAAACCATACTTCTTCCTCCTAATAGATTAAAAAAAAAAAACTTGAAAAACAAAAGCTGAAGGCACAAGCTTGTTTTCATTAATCATAAATCAGAGATGATCCCTAAATAGTATAGTAGGAGGCAATGTTAGCAGTAGACCCGTGTGATTTTAACACACTCAGCTCCTATTCTTTTTTTTACTTGTATTTAGGTCTGAAAGAGCTCTGTGGGAAAAACTCATCATATTATCCTAAATTAAAAAAAAAAAACAAAAAAAAACCATGACTTTTTGTAGAAAAACTCTTCAGGCTTTCATTTCTAAGTCTTGTACAAAGCAGACCCTTTGTCTGAGGTATTAAAGATCCATCAGTGGATGTGTAAAATATAGCCTATAATAAGGACTTTAGGATGTTCCACTGAGTGTGTTCACAAAATTTGAGTAAAGATGTTGTTCTAGCTCATAATCCTGAGAGCTGAAAAGCTTCCTGCAAGACCAAGAGGCCAACTAGACTGATTCTTTGGACTCTGAACTTCCAGAGTTACCTGCTAGTATGTCACATAGAGCTGATAATGCCTGGATGCTATGAGACGCATCTATACTTCTGGAACCTATGGACCTCAGTCTGCATCATGGTTGACAAGATTGCAATATCTGGTATGTTTTCTGCAGTATTTCTCAGTAAAAAGAGCAAGGCTAGAGACGAAAGTTTGAAAAATCTCTTAAAGGACTATTATAAGTCTAGGATGAATTCTTGAAGTCCCTAGTACAGATGAAGCATCCAACTAGATACTGGGGGTCAGAATGAGAAAAGAGGAAGAGAGAGGGAAAGGAAACTACATCCAAAGAGGGTGATTCTGTTTGGAAAAAGTGTATCATAGAGCTTGGCACCTAACTCTCACCCTGCCGTTGCCAACTTGCAAGTTCATATGAGGTTTATAGCAAGTTACAGGAAGAATAAAATGTTAATCATGTGCAGAAGCTTAGTGTTGTATCCTCGCCATCTATTTCAACAAGAGTAATAGCACACAGACTAAGAAGTGATTACAGAATGACATAAGCTTCTTTTCCACTTGAATTTAAAAATGTATTTCCATTTAAAGCTTAATTTTTATGTGTTTCATGCAAAATTAAGAAAACAAGAGGATGGGCTTTTCAAACACTATGTACAGACTGGATCTGGCATCAATTTTTTTCTAACAGTTCGCTGTGTTAAAAGTAGTGACTTTTAACGTAGTATCTAAAAACTTATCAGCATTTTATGGTTGCTTGAAAACACAAAGGGCAATGAGTTGGGGAAAATCAGTGATAAGGGTAGTTACTCAAAATATTTAACTGCATGCCACAGCTCGTATCCTCTTAACATATTACAAAACCTCCTATTAAAGGCTGGCATTTAAAGTGTAGCAGATCTACTGAAATGGGGTCTGAGCCTGGATATAGCACAACAGAATAAAGAATATTTAATTCTCATTTTAAGAGACGCAAAGTTGTTTTTTTGTTGTTGTGGGTTTTTTTTGTGGGTTTTTTTTTAAATTTTTCTGTGTTTTACATTCATAACTATGAGTTTTTTTCTCATCAATTGGGGTCAAAAATATTACTCTTTTTAAACTTACTGTTTTTTACAAGAAAAAGTAAGCCTTACATTAATGAACTATGCATTAGAAAGTCAGTTCAGCTGATTAAACTTTTATATTTCAGAAATTTTTTATGTGTTATAATCACCTCCTTGAAAACCTTCTTTCTTCTTGTAACTGGCTACAGACTTGATGGAAAGTATTTGGTCTTTTCCTTTCACACAATACACATGGTATGCTAATTTTTGCCCACGGAAAATAATGTTTTTAAATACAATAAGTATTTTTATTATCACCTTAGTACACACTGGAATCATTCTGATATATTGTAAATACACTGGGCCCAGGAGTTCATGTATATGTAGCAAAAATATATAATTTTGTCTGTTGTTTTTGTTTTTTTTTAAAAAAAGAAATTCTTCAGAAGCTTGCTCGGGATGAGTGGGCCTACTTATTAGGAATGACTTCAAACTCCTGTCTACAAATTAATGTTGCACTTTGGAGAAAACAAAAAAAATTATTTCAGAGGAAGTGTTGGAGTTGCATTTCTTCTTGCCATTTTTTCTTTGTTTGATAGATCGGATTTCTTGTGCAGTGCTTTCTTTCCTTGTTTATCAGAGTTATTATTTTATTTATGGTCTATTGGTGCACAACACTTCTTTAAGCTTATAGTATCTACTTTGTTGTCAGTAAGAAAGATGAGAAGCAAAAGTGTGAAGGATTTTCCTAGGGTAAAACAAGAATGATAAGCATTTCAAGTGAGAAACTTAAACGAGTGAAGAAAAGCTGGAGTGCAGAAAATTAAGACGAGACTGTCACTTTGTATGGGTAAGTAACATAGTGTTGAGTTTTACCTTTAAAGCAGTTATTATATGTGGTTTATATTCAGCTACTTCACATTGTCCAACATTTTTGCAGTATAATGCAGTAACATTTTTTAATTTATTTACTTTTTATCTTGCCAGCTGGCCTGCTTCTTTCCTTTAGTTTCTTTCTTCCTTTGCAGTGCTGTATTAGATACAGTAAGGAAAATTTCCCACTTATTCTAGTTGGAAAAAGTGAATAGAAAAATCTGAATCCAGAGGGAAAGGGAGGAAACATCAGTTTATTATTTTTTTTTCTAGGACAGAAAAAGATAGCAAAAAGAGGAAATATTTTTTTTCAGTTGTAATCACATAATATAGTAAAAAGTTTTTAAAGTTTGCTAAGATTTATGGACATATTTATTACTATTTATACAAATTTACCATATTATCTGCATGGAAGATATGCAAGTCTTTTTCTGCTATGCTGATTTACTCTAGAAAGGTGGTGCCTGTAGGTTCTAAAAAGATGAATTTCATCTGAAAGACAAGGATGGGAAGACAACTTACAATTCTGCAGAACATCTTTTCTTTAGTGTTGCTAAGAAAAAAAAAAAAAGTCAAGCCTAAATCTTGATGCTCCTCTCTACTCCCCCAAGGAAACTTTAAAGTAGGTAAGGTGCTTGAAGATTTAGTAAGAATTGAGCAAAGACACAAGTACTCAGCCATCTATTGTGATGACATTTATTCTTAAAAGCTTTGCCTCATTCATGAAAATGAGTAGGAAGTTCCTATCTTCTGGTTTAACACAGTTGAGTCCAATGATGGACATCATATAACATATATGGAAAACACGTAAGTACCTTTGAAAGTAATGCCTCCTCTTTACTTCCGGGGAAACTACATGTACAAAGAACACAATAACTACTGTTATTGTGCTGATCGACTGTTATTGTGCTGTTATTTCCTCTCCTAGAAGGCTGGTTACATCAATGAGAAACAGAAAATATATTTTCAGTAAGTAATCTTTAGGGAGTCAGAGAAGCGGTAAAGGACAATTTGTATGGGTCTCTGAAATGTTGACTTCCGCATGAATTTTAGATGAATTGTGAGATACCATGTTGGGAAAGTGGAATTTCAAAAGTAAGACAGATTAGAACGTTGTTTCTGTAGTGGAAGCATGTTTATATTTTTTTCATTGATTTCTGCGGAAAAATAAAAACTTGAATTTGTATAAGCTAGCTGTCAATTTCATAAATGGCAAAAATATTGATGTTAGGAATTTACCATGAAAGTACTTCCTGATGTATATTTTAATATACAAATATACTCACTGCACATTACAATAAAATAGTTTATCAGTATTATATAAAATAATATACAATATGCAATATTGTATGTATATATTATACATAAATATATATTTTACATCCACTAAATATGTGGAATCACTCAGCTTCTGTAATTTATCCTGCTAAAAAATTTGCTAGTTTTATAGCATTCATGAATGTACTTATATTGTATCAATGTGGGAAACTATTTACCTCTGTTTTTTAAGCTATACTGAATCTTTAGAGCCTTGATGCTATGTACAAAGTAATATCTTTAGACTTCCTGAGGCTTTAACCAGCAGAGTTGTCAAATTAAACTGGGTCATTTTGTAAATGTATCTTTAATAAGTACATATGTCTGTCATGCTTCCCTACTCAGTCTTATAAATCAGACTGTATCTAGCTGTCAGATGTTCTCAACCCAGCTGTCCTAATCTGTCAAGTAAAAATTATAGCATCTAGGTTCATATTCATCTCTGAAAATATTTATTTATACCAGTGACATGTCAAGGACACACAATCGTTTTTTTTTTTTAAATTATTTTCCCAGCAACAAAACCATTAACAGCTGGCTCAAGTCCCTGACAGGAGGGCAGTGTTAATATATACAGAGAATTTATAGTGGAGAAACACAGGAGTCAAGCAAAATAATTGCTTGATTGTATTTTTTTAAAAAACTCTTACTAAATTTCAGATGTAGAGCATTCAGATTTGTCTTACTCCGTAATAATAATTTCACGCCTTTTCTCATCCTCACCCTCCATTCATCAACAGATGAGCCTGTACTCCTGTATTGCAGAGATCTTGAGGTTGCCTACAGATTTGGCCTCTCTCCAGCACGTGGTAATTAAATATTGTAGTTCTAATGAGAAATCAGGTACATTCTAAACCATTGCTATAACTTTAGAGGAGTAAACAAGGTGTGGAGAATTTTAAATGAATGTGAAATGAATGCTTTTCCTAGTTCCATCAGGTCTTTCTGAGCAGAAAATATGATGTCGATGCTTAAGAGTAAAGGGAGCTGGAGGAGAATAGGATGGAGGAATCCTTCACATTTTGAAAAGAATATAAATTTTTATTGTGTGTAGGCGAAGAGATGGTAGAGAAGAGTCGGCTATTACTTGTCACGTTTAAAAATTTTAGACTGCACCCTGTTAAAGCAGCCACCAAAACTCACCTACATTCATTTAAAGACAAGAAAAAGAACAGTGATTCTTTGATATCTTGTACACAAACAAAAATCAAATCTCAGTCTTCTGTAAATTTAAAACTTACTGTAGTCATACTAAAAGTAATTTTGTCTCTGTGTAAGTGCACAAACGCACACCTGAGATGGATAAATTATCAGAAACTCTTGATGTATGATTAACTCAGCTTCATTTTGAGCATTTTGAACACTTTGAATGTTCATTTTGAACATGTATATGCTTGTGTTAGCTAGTTTCTGTGATACTTCGTGCTGTTCTGCATGAAGTGTTTATGCTTGCACTGTCCTGTAAGGATGTACTATAAGACAAGAAAATGTAATGTTTTTCCATTAAAAAAAAAAAAAAAAAAAAAAGTGATGTCTGCTTTTGCCAAATGTGAAAAAGTCTAAAAATCCTTAGATAAAATAGTTGAATTTTAGTTTGATATATTATGAACAAATACGTAAGCTTTTATTCTGGATATACTAAAGGTCGGATGATCAAGAAGGAAGGATAGCTGCTCCAGCAGTCAGGAGTTGTGTGTCCTTCAAACAGCCAAGGACCAGCAGGACACAACAGTGAGGACCTGAGTGCTGTGAGTTTCTGTAGAAATCTGCCATGTTTTGAGTTGACCACTGCTTAAACAAAATTCATATCTCTGCATCTATGGGAAAACTTTCTAAAGGAATTGTTCTCCATAGAAAAGTGATACTTTCTCAAAAATAATGTCTATTTCCTCCACACCAGGTGTGGAACTTTGGTGAATTCACGGCACATGGGAAATCAAAATGGGAATAGCCCAGGGAGGAAGCATTTTACCTAGCAATCTTGAAAGGAGTTAATCACTTTGGAATCCCCTCAGGTGGATGACAGTGAATTGAACTTATCACAAAATGAAATTTTTCATCAGTGGTATTTAAATTGTTATCTTCTTCTCTGACAAGCTGTCTTGTTTAAGACAGGATAAAGTTACTGTTTTAACACCTATTACAATCATTTTAATAATATTATTCAGAATGAGCTTTTGGAGAATTGAAATACAGCAAAGTTAAAATAAAATTAAAATAAAATAAAATAAAACCATCCTGAAAATAAACCACTTTAAAAACCAGTACCCTAAAAGCATATAAAATGGGTTAGTATAGGCTCCCAACTATTTTTTACTAGAATATACATATACTAGTGTATAAATATATGCTTTATACTGATGCAGCTGTTTCCTAAAAACCTTGGACTGATTAAAGCACAACCACTCCATTTAAAGCAGGACATGATGAAGAACACTCCGATAAAATGCAATAGACTGTGATTGATGTTTGTCATGATCCTTTCTGCCCTTGAGAGTTGTGTATAACTGAACTATCCACAAACTATCCACAGTTTTGAAAAACAGTTAATTAAATGACTGCAGTAGTGGTAGGTTTACCATTTAGCAAAACTTTAAAAGCTAGAGGTATGTTGAAGAGGAACAGTGCAACAGCTTCAATTTCTTAATAACTGGTTAGAGAAAATAGCTGATTAGAGGAGAAAAAAGATGCTCTGAATTTCAACCTGTTGAAACCTAGTGTCGAAAGCAGAAAGTGAAAGCAGCAACATTTAAGTTTTGACAAATTACATTTAGGGAGGGACAGGTGAGATTACATAACAGTCCAGTTTCATCTTGAAATCTGGATAGTATGGGAACATTTAAATGCTTTAAACTGCACAGATCTATTGACATGTATGGAATCTTCTTCACAATTATTTCACAAAGAAACCCATCCAAAAGTGGATTGAAGTAGAGTCCAGTGTAGATAGAGCCATATGAGAAATCAATTTACTTGCAGAATTTTACTATTTTTCTTGGAGTGATAGCACTCCTCATCCTTCTCTGGTTTTAATTCTGATTTATTCTTCTTTGTTATGCTCACAAAGATTCATAGTAATAAGTATTTAAAGTGTATTACATGAATTTGTACTTTTGGATGTTTTTCATAATGTTCAATGTAAGCATTTTTCCTCAAATAAACCACTGACATTGTTACAAGAAATTATTGGTGATTTAATTGCAGGTGTTAGTTACAGCAAATTCCCCTTTAACCTTTTGTAGTAAAGGGTGTAGTTCTTGCATACACATAATGAATTAATCATGAGCTTGTGTCTCTGAACAAGAATTGCATTTGAAAGAATTTATTGTAAAAGAAGTTGTATCATACATAATGAAGTGTTATAATAGCCCTGAATGATTTTAAGTGACTGATTCCACATTAGGCACTGGGAAAGTGTGCCTGGAACAGCTAGAAGTAAGTACAGAGGGCCTGATGTAATGTACGTTGAAGTCAGTGAATTTTTTCCATTGTGTATAGTAGACATAAAGTTTTCAATTTCATGGGACAGAAAAAAATTATTGTATGGAACAAACACAAAGAAACACAGCTCATTTCTTAAATACATGTACTTTCTTCCTGATGTTTTTAATTTTAATGCACACTCTGAACGTGTGCACTGTGAGACGAGTACATCAAATTACCCTGCTTTTTGAAGAGGATTAGTTAATTTTGCAGGGAAGTCAATATCCAATAACAGGAGCTGATCAATAGTGTTTGAGTTTGGTTGAGCATGCCAACGAGGCACTGTGAGATATGAGATTTCGTTTTCTGACTCTTTAAAAATTAAGAGTTGAAGGAGCTGAGACTGTATCTCGCACTGTCTCAGGATCAAGTACTGAATTTATGTCAAATTTTTTGAAATCTGGAAACGGGACAGTGAAATGTTACTATTTATTTAATGCACATTCCTTCAGCTGCTGATGCAGCATTCTGAACAGAAAAAAAAAAAATGAAATTAATGGTTGCAGGCTGAAAGAGGCTTTAGCAATAAGAAAGGTCTCAAACAGATTCATGGCTGTTTTGTAAACAATCCGTCAGCTTTTGTGTCTTGGGAAACGACTGCTGCCTCTTGCTTCAGGGACTGTGAGCCAGATCATGAAGAAGAACCATTTTAAGAACAATTTTAATCGGATATTTTAGAAATAACACCAACATTTAACGTTTACTTCCTAGGTAAAATATTAAAAAAATCATTTTCTTTATGATGGACAGAACGGAATATATGCTTGTCTGTAGCATGGTTTCAACAGACAGTGTATTTATCAACCATCTAATACTCCAGTTCATTTTACTGAATTATTGGAAAACGGTTGTTGGACTTGTCACCTTGCACAGATTGCATTTGTCCAAATAGTTATTTAGAACATATACCTGGAACCATAACTATTTAATATATGTGTTTATATATTAAAAATAGCTTTGCATTTATTTCAAGTTAATTAAATGTTACATGCTACTTAAAATACTTGTATATAAAGGAGATTCTTTCCTTATAATTAGTGTGCATAAGCATAAATTTTTAATGGGGTAATTAAAAGTTCTCATTGGACTGTCCCATTCTGTTATACCATCTTTGCTAATACGCTGGCAGGTTTTGGAGCCCCATTACCTACTTGCTGTACCACCATGGAAATTCTGTGATACAGATGCCTTCTCACATGAGCAGTAGTACACACTGGCTATAGGTCTCAACAGCTACTTTTAAAAGAATTGCCTTAGTGGAACAAATAAACGAGCCCCAATATGTTTTGTGGAGATGAAAATTTGATTACAGATTCAATCTTGACTGGGGCACGTTAGTTAAGCAGTCAAGGGGTATACCATATTTTATTCTCCCAGAAAATGATTTTCAAATGAACATAGGAAGTAATAATCAGCTGCAATTTCAGAGTTTCTAACATCATTGCAAACATTACAAAAAAAGAGACTATGAGTTCATCCCTCTATGGAAACAAACAGCAAGAAAAAGTAATTGGAAGCAAAAGAAAACACCGAATTTGAATAATGGTGAAGAAAAATCAGGCAGATATTTTCCGCATTGTATTGCTCTTCTTGCAATATTGAAACATCCACCCATTGTAGTTTTCTTTTACAATGAGTCTTACTGGGAAGATTTGCTTTTCATTTCTTTGGATGGGGAAGAAGACTGGCAACATTTTTTGCTTCATTTATTGACCCTGTAAATATTTACAGATTTTTAGTTTTATGTTTGAAGCTCTCTGTCACTCAAAGAGGCTACTCAGAGATTTAAATTTAAGCAGGTGTGTTTCTGTGGGACTGAGGCTTATTCTTATATTTACAGCTGACAGATTAATTGCCCTTCAAGGAGTACTTCATGACTTTCAGTGACTCTTTTTTTTTTTTTTTTTGGAAAGACCACTTTTAGGTAACAATTCTACAGAATTGTGCTGTGGGAACACCTGAAAGTTGGGCAGGGCAGTATGGCAGTGGTGGTCTTAGTGAGGCTTTATAGGATGTGGTGGGTGATACGCTGCACTGCCACAGTACAGACTGCGTGTATCAGCCAGCAGCAGAGCTCAGCGGGAGAGTTGCAGCCCACTCTGTGTAATACACTTCCATCTGTTCTAGATGGAGAACCTCTGATGCAGATTTGAAGGGACCAACCAGAAGAAAAGTAAGAGAATGGGAGAGAAGACTTGTGCCGGTGTATGTGAAGATTGCTGGCTCACCTTCAGGCTTGGTCTGGGGAGATCATCTTCACCATGACTCCCTTGTATAAAACTATTTCTTCTGGCTTTCGGCTGACTCAAGGGAGATGGGAAGAATTTTGTTCTGTCTTTTTTGTTTGTTTTTTGTTATTTTGTTTTGTTCTGACACAGGATTTTCTTGGGGAGCCTGTAACAAAAATCCCATAGTTCCTCACAGGATCCCCATACCTTGCAAGGATATGGGAGATTCCTGAATTGGAATCAGAATTTGTCCTCTTTTAAATTAATTGGTAAAGGGATATTATGATACAATGCAATAACTGGCATGCATAACAAAATCCCAAAACTGAAATGACATAAAACTTCTTCAGTGTCATACTAAATACTGCCATTAATGCTGTACACCATTTATAATCTTCTTCCAAGTAAACATGGCTTTTTTGTAACAATTATTAAAATTGATGTAAAATTTAGAAGTTGTTATTTGTGGATTTCTTGTTGGTAAAAGCTTACAAAATTGGAATGCCTATGAAAAAAAATCTGTGCTAAATACTTTTCTTTATGATCTCCTGTTAGATTTTTTGGCATGGGTATTTGTGTTACATTGTACAATCACCTTGTAAAGTTCATTTTTTCCTAACTACATTATAGTGCTATTATAAGTGCTCTTGTTAAAATGACACCTTTTTATGATAGCTACAGTAAGAACTCATCAACCTTTCCATTATATGTCAACCTTTGTGTTCAAGAACTTAAAACTCTACTATAAACACTTACTCCAGGCTAACAATTTGGCTTATGAAGTCTCATCCAAAGAGCAAAATTATTTATTAAAAAAAATCCTTCAGGTTTTAGAAAATGTTTTTAAAAAGCAAAAGCAGAAATACTGTTTTTGAACTTAGGGATGCTTAGAATTTTGAGGTGAGCAGGGTCAGGAGGGCCAGGTGGGACTTCCTGCTTCTCCTCTGTGCTGCCTGATTCTGTTCTGTCAGAATGAGTTCAAGAGTTCCTTTGCATAGTTTTTAACCACCAGTTTTCCAGTGCACTCTTCCCAAGCTCCTTTAATGTCATACTTGAAAAACCACCTCCATCTAGGAGCTCTGTCTTGATTTATCTTAAATTCAAAGAGACTGAGGTGAATGGCTCTTAAATGACTGCTTAAAGACCTTCCAGAGAGTGACTGCTATTCTCTATATGGTGCCTAGAAGGATTTTCCAAAGCTTTTGTTTTCCTGTGGTAACTGCAGAAGCCCAGGTGTTTGGAGAATAAAGTGGTCCAGGTGGCTTCCATCATCGGGCTGAACTTGAGCAAAATGTAGCTCCTTTAGTCTAGGAGCCAGGAAAGCTTAATGATTATGAAGCTGCCTGCATTTGACAATGCTGCATGTGACCTTTATTGGCCAAAATATCTGTTCATGCATCTGGAGGACAGAAAAAGAATGGCTGTTCTTGGCCACTCTTATGGCCTGTAAATGCATGAGCTGAGAGAAGATCAAAAGCAGATAAAGCCATGGATGGTAACTCCTGGAAAAAGTGGGTGGGCTTTAAGACTTAGTTATTTTTTAAGGATGTTTTATAGGACTGGGCAGATGCAAACGGTTTTTGCATGTACTTCTCAGCACTGGAAAGAAAGCATGAGGTAAGACTTTTGTTGCTGGTCAGAGCAATCTTCTCTAGTGGGAAGTGTTTTATTATGCTGAAAGCTTTATTCTGAAAGCTCCGGGGATTATAAAATGAAAAGCAAAGCAAAACAAAACAAAAAAGACCTTTGACTTTTTCACAATTAGCTGTGAAATTTGTGGCCCTTTGGAGGCCTCCCTTTTGCCTGTACCTGCAGAGCCATTCCCATGGGAACCCAGGTGCCACCTCACAGCTTGCCTGGGCCTCTTGTCTCTACTTCACTTGTCCAGGAAATTGCAAAGAAGCTGATATTAAAGACGCTTGCTGACTGATATTAGTCTTTACTATCTCTTCTTCATTCTCCTCAACTGTTTCTTGAGATCTTAGTATTTCTTTTTCTCCCCAGGGTCAACTGTGCTTCCACACTGCTACCTCCTTCCTTATTCCCCATTTTCTCATGCTTCTGGTATTCCTTCTCTTAAGCTTTTCTAACTTCTTGTTTAGTGTCCAGAACTTCTTCAGTAAAAACTACTAAGTGCTTCCTGAGGATTGCAAAGAAACTGCATCGCAGCTTTTAGCAATACAACAATAACAACAAAACATTTCTACACCATTTTAATTTTGTTCAGAGTTATGTTTTATTTGATACTTTCACGAAGGATAAGGCGGTTCTGCTCTCAAAACTTGCTGGTCTATGCACTGTTAGGATCAGTCAAGCCCAAATGGAGTTGAGTTACATACGCATTAGGCTTATTATGTTATTATTTGAGTTTATCATAGAGTAAGTGAGACAGAGAGTTATTCATGGGACCACCCTGTTTAAGCTATTTCTTTTCTTAAAGAAATCAAACCAAAGTATTCCCACAACTATAGAATGCTTTGACTTTAGAAAAAGACCACCTCTGTTAAGCAGTGATTTATTTTTTTGTTGGTCTCTTGGGTAACCACTGATGGCAGATTTTCCTGTGTTTTCTATGGTGAAAGAAGTATGTTTTGAAATATTTTGATTATGTCTAATGTATATGTAAGAAAATGTGATATATGGTAAAGTGATGTATAGCAAAGAAAAATAAATAAATTGATATCCATATTGGATGTATCAAGAAGAGGAAATGTAGAAGATATTTTCTTAAGCATGAGTTCTACTTTATTTTGGAGAGAAGTATTGGAGGGGATGGGAACACTTAGGAAAATGTATAGAAATCTTTTATGGTGTGTTGAAGCAATTTTTCTGGTAAATATTTGGAAAAGATACAAAAAAACTTCTGGTAGCAATATATAATATTTTTTTCTTATTTTTCCTAATATGGTTAATTTATATTCAGACTATATTAGAAGCACATTTTATACAAATTACTTTATTTTGTACACTTTAAGCACACTATTGAAAATCAGCCAATATTTTAATGATGTTAATGATGTGCATAAATGCACTTCTCTGGATCTGTAAATAAACAGGAAAAGTGTGCTACATACTTTAGGAAGAAAAAACAATTTTTTTTTTTTTTTTAAATCTATTTATCTTCTGATCAGGTCAACACTAAATTACAGGGAACGTGAGTTCCTCTATACAGATCATACTTGTAAAATGTGTTTTCACAATATGCTAGATCAATAGATCTTTGTCATTGTAAGAACTTCAGAGTTCTTACGATGACAAGAATAGGTGTTGGTATTTATTCAGCATTATTACTTAAAGTTTCTGTTTTATTTTCACAGAAATCTAAAAGAAAATAGACTTTCTTTTCTGTTAGATCAGTGCAAAATTTTATCTGAGACAGTGCTTCTGAGTATAATAGTTTTGCATCTCTCATGTTCAGAGAGTTTAATTACTGTAGCAGATTACTACTTGCTCTGATTCCTTGCATTTCTAGAGATGTTCTCCATGCTGCCATTTTGCTTTTCACCCCGTTATGAAATGAAATGTTAAAGTGACATGGAGTTTCCCTCTCCTGTAATTTTTATGCTTTTATTATTATTTATTATTATTATTATTATTATATATATATTTTTTTTTTAAAATAAGAGGCATAGTCTAGGACCAACAGAAAATTGCACTGGCAACTTGCCAGAGCCTGAGGGACATATCTCATTCAATACTCATTTATGCTAATGTATTCTTGCCTTGTTGCTTGACTCCCTTAGTTTATGACATTTAGAAGACTAAAATACACTATCAAATGAAACAGTTAATTTGGGGCCTATTTATTTCCCCTCTCCCTCTCCCTCTCCCTCTCCCTCTCCCTCTCCCTCTCCCTCTCCCTCTCCCTCTCCCTCTCCCTCTCCCTCTCCCTCTCCCTT